>MU389379.1:0-307678 GCA_022578775.1 Xylaria venustula | reverse complement strand
AAACCATTTATTTTATTTTAATATAAAATTATTTTTTTAATAAATAATTGCAACTTTATATTTAGCTTTTAAAAAAGTTTTTTTTTTTTTTTTTTGCTTTTTAATTGTTTATTATTATTTTAAACTGCTATAATTTTTGCTTTTTTTTTAAGCTAAAAAACTTTGCTTTTTTAATATTTTTTTTAACCGTTTGGTTTTTTATTAAACCGGCAATTTTTTTTAAAATGTTTTTTTTGCTATAGTTAAAATATTTAACTTGTAATATTTTTTTAAAAAGTTGCTATTAAATTACGCTTATTTTTTTTATTTTTTGCTTTTTATTATTTTAAAAAATTTTAGTTTTTTTTAAAGTTTTTTTTTTTAAAAATATTGGTTAAAAATTTTTTTATCGATTATAATTATAATATCGATATATTTTTTAAATTTGTTTAATTTATTTATTTTAAATAATTTATTTTATATTTATATTTTAAGTTTTTTATAAAATAAATAAAATAAATTTATTTTTAATAATTTTAAAATTGCTGCTAGTTTTTTAAACTTTATAATATATTTTAATGTTTATATTTTTTGCTTAAATTAATATAATTGTTTTTTAGCATATTTTACTTTTTTAATATTTTTAAATAATATTTTTATGTATTTTTTAAATTTATTATAATTTGCAAAAAAAAATTTTGTTTTTTTTAAGGTTTTTTTTATTATTAGCTTTTAAAATTTTTTTAAAAATTTGCTTAAATTATTTAAATACCTTTTTTGCTAAAAATTATAATATAGCTATTATTTTTTAATTATTTTTTATAATTAAAAATAAATATTATTTTAAGTAAAATTATATATAAATTAAAAACGCATTTATATTAGTAAATTTATTATACGGTTTAACAGTTGTAAACTTAAATTTTTTTATGTTTAATAGTTTTAATATTATTATTAATTTTAACGATAATAAAAGTTGTAAAAATAATATATTATTATTTTTTTAGGTTATTTATATAGTTTTTTTTAGTATTAATATATTTGTTGTAATTAATTTAAATATTTAAAGTGCGGGCTATTAAATCGCTAGCTTTAAAGTTAATAATATAATTACCGTAGTTTAAATAACTAGTTTTTATATAATTTAGCTAGCTTATAATATCGTTAAAGTTTTTTATATTACTAATAAAATTATCCTTTAATTTATTAATAATACAATTAATATTTTTAAAGTTATTTGTAAAAAAACGGAGGTAAAACAGGTGTAATAACTTTAAATGCTAAAAAAAAAAAAACAAGTGTTATAAATTTTAAAGCTAATAATATTAATATAAATAGTTTAAATATTGCTGTTTTTTTTGTTTATAAAGTTATTTAAAGTTTTTTAAATTTTATTTTTATTATTTAAATTTGTTTTATTGCTACTTTTAATTTATATTATAATTATATTTTTAATTGTTTTTTTTAAGTTTAATTTTATATTTTTAGGTTTATAATTTAATTACTTAGTTTATTTTTATTTTTTAAAAAAATTTAAAGTTTTTAGCGTATTTTTATTTGCTTTTAAATATTAATAAAATATATTTTTTAATGCTTTTTTTAGTTTTATTTTTTAATACCGGTATTTATTTTAATATTAATTTTTACTAATTAAAAAGCTATTAAAATATAACAAATTTATTATATAATAATATAATAAATTTATTAAAAATTTATTATATTTTTATTACTATGCAACAAAAAATATTATTAAATGTCGAAATAATAAATATATTAGTGCTTAGCGATTTTAAATTAATAGCTAAAAAGCAAAAAACAAACAAATAATTAAATATAAAAAAATGCACAATTATATAAACATAAAAAATATAGTAATCGCTTAAATTACCGTAAGCTTAGTAAGCTATAAATCACTGTAAGCTTAGTAAACTATAAATTACTGTAAACATAGTAAACTATAAATCACTATAAGCTTAGTAAGCCAGGTGAATAGTCACGTGACAAAAAAAAACACCAGTGTATAAAAAAAAACAAGTGCGGGGAAAAAAAAAGAAATATTAAGCCGCCACTTAATTTACCCCTATACCAACACATATTCGTAACATAAATAATAAACTAAATTTTAAATAAATTAAACTTTTTAATATAAAAAAATTATTTTAAAAACAAATTATTAATTTAAATTGCTTAAAAAATTAAAATTAACATTTAAAAACGCTAAATTTTAAATAAAACTAAAAGTTAAATTAAATAAAAATATATATAATATTAAAATAAAGAAACTTATAAATATTTAATAAAATAAAAAAATATTTATATAAAAAAACTATATAAAAGCTTAAAAATTTTTAAAAAATGCGATAAAAATAATAATTAATTTTACTGTTAATATTTTAATTAACTAGCGCTAAAAAAACAAAGTTAATCAAAAAAAAATCAAATTTATTTTAATTAATAAAAATAAAAAAAAGTAAAAAAATAACAAAAAAAAAGTTTTTTTTTTGCTAAATATTTTTGCTTTTTTTTTTAAGCGTTTTTATTTTTTTTAACTTTTTTAAATTTTTAAAATTTTGTTAAGCTATTTTAATATTTTTAAAACAAAAAATTTTTATTTAACAATTTAAATATATTATTTAACTAAACAATTTTTAAAGCTATTAAATAACCAAACGTTTTTTTTTTTAAATTGTTAATATTTTATAACAATATATTTAAACAAATTAATAAAAATATAATTTTTATCGCAAATAATAAAATTAACATTATTGCAATTTTTATAATTGTTAGATTTTTTTGATTAATTATTAGTGTGTAAAAATACTATAAAGCTAATATTAATAAAATTAACAAAATTTTAACGGATAAGTTTAATGTTTGGTTTAACTTATTTTGCGCTAATGTTTATACAGGACTAGCGCTTTAAAAGATTTACCCTGCAAAAATGCCACCTTAGCGGCCTCGCTTTGCAAAGTTTTACCTTGCGCACACTTAATTAAAATGCGCGCAAAATAAGCTTTACTAAAACTAGCGCTTTAAAAAACCCATTTTGCAAAGTTTTACTTTGCGCTTATTTAATTAAAATATGCGCAAAATAAGCTTTATTAAAACTAGCGCCTTAAAAAATTTATTTTGCAGAAAAATTGCTTTAGCAGTTTTGCTTTAAAAATTTTACTTTATAAAAATTATTTTTAAAGCATATACCTTAATAAAACAGAAAAAAAAAAAACAATAATAATATAAAAAGCTTAAGCATTATATATAAAACAATTAAATAATAATTTTTTTTTGTTAAATTAATTAATATATTTATTATTTTAAATTATTATTTAATTAACAAATAAATTTGCAAATAGCATTATTTTTATTTAGTTTACATATTATATTTTAATTTATAATATATAGTTTATATAACTAGCTATTAAATAATTTATTTTTAATAAATTATAAGCTTAAAATATTTTTAAGTTTAAAATTAAATATTATTATAAGCTTTATATTAAATTTTATTTTTTATTTTTAAATTAATTATAATAATTTGTTATTATAAAACATTTTAATTTTAATATTATAAACTTAAATAATTTATTTTAAAAGATACTTAATTTAGGTTTTTAAGCCGGCTTTAAAAGTTTTTTAAAACAGTTTACGATTAATTTAACATTGCTGCAGCAAACTTTAAAAAAAATTATTTACAATTTTTAAAAACAAAATTAATAAATTATAGCAGCGTTTAAAGCACTGCAAAAAACTTTTTCCAAAACTTTAATTATATTTAATAAAGCTGCATAAAAAAAAATTAAATAAAAATTTAACTTTAAACATTTATTTAATTTTAGCTAACTTAGCAAAAAACTAAGCAAATAGGTTATTACGCTTAATAAATTTTAAAAATTAAAAAATAATAGCAATTATAAAAAATAGCTGCAAGTTTTAACTATTATATTTTAAGCCGTTAAAATACTATAGTTTTTGCAAAATTTTGCTTTAATTAATCGTTTTTTTAACGCCGAACAAGTTATTATGCTTTAAATAATTAAAAATATTTTTACAAATATTTTTTAAAAAAACATTGCTTAAATTAATAATTTTGCGAAAACGCTTTAAATAATTACTAATTTTTACAAATTTAATAACAACTTAAAAAAAATTACTTATATAAAAAGTTTTATTTACTAAAATTATACAAAATATTTAAACTTTACTTTTTTAATGCCGAATTTTTTTTTTAGTTTCGAAATTACAGAAAAAAAAAGCAATAATTATTTTTATAAACTAGTGCAATAATTACTTAAAAGCATTAAAAAAAACTTGCTTTAGCTAGGTAAGCTAAACTAGGCAAACTATACGCTTAGCAAGCTATATTAATTTTGCAAACAATTTTATTGTTAAATTTTTTATAGCAAATATTATTTAAAACTTTTATTACCGATTTAAACATTAAAATAAAAATTTTTAAAAGCTTAATTAATTTAATTATAATTTTTAAGTTATAAAAAAAACAAATTTTATTAATATTAAAAATAAAAATAAAAAACTTTTTAATAAAAAAAAAATAAACAAAAATTAAAAAAAAAAACGGCATAAAATAATTTTTATTAAATTTTTAACTAAGCAAAAAAACTTTTTAATTATTATATTAGCTTTTAAATTTTATTAGCATTTAATAATTTCGAAAAATAAGCTGCTTATTTAGTTTAATTTAAACAAAAAAACAAACCTAGTAATTGCTTTTAGCTATACAATATAAAAAGCACTGTTAATATTTCAAACAGTAAAGTAAATTTTGCTACCTATAAAAAATTTAGTAGCAAAGCACAACAAGTTTTTATAAAAAAAAGCTATTTTAAAGCCTTAAAAAAAAAACGGTAATTTTTAAACCTTATTGCGGTAATAATATTTATAAAAAAATAATTTTTAATAATATTTTATATATTTTTAAATTTAAGTGCAATATAATTTTAAAAGCTTTTTATTTTAAGTTAAAAAAATATATAAATAGCTTTATTTTTTATAACAGCAAACATTTTATTATAGCACTATTAAAATTTAAACGATTAATTTTTTATATTAATTTTTAAAAAATAAACACTTTTTTAATATTTAAAAAATATGCGTTAAAAACAGTTAATATTATTTTTGTAATATTTAATTAAAAAAAACTTAACGATAATAAATCTTTAGTGCTAAAATTTAAACTAAAAAAACCAAAAAAAAAACTTGCTGCTATTTATTGCAATTAATTTTTTAATTACGCTATTTTAACTATTAAAGTTAGCATTATTTTAGCACCAAAAATTAAAGCATATTAAATTATTATTTTTTAAAAAAACTGCTAAAATAGCTTTAAGTTTATTTAATTTCGATTTTATAAAAAAAACAAACTTTTTTTGCTAAAAATATGCTTTAAATAAAACTATTAAAAAATATATAGTTATTAAAGTTAATTATTTTACAAAAACATTTATTATAATAACAGGTAATTTATTTAGCTTAAAATTAATATTTTGCAACAAACGACTTTATACGTTTATAATAGTTAAAAAAACCACTCGGTATTATTAAACTCGCTTTTTAAAAAACAAAAAAAAAAACACCTTTTTAGCAGCTATGTAAAGCATTTTTAAAATGCTAAAAAATAAATATAAAATTTACCTAGCATATTTTTATTATAACAACAAATTTAAAGTTTATAACGCAATAATATAAACTTAATTAAACAAAAAAAATATTACCTATAATTATTTAAGTTTTAAAACTTTTAAATAAAATAATTTAGCAAAACGGTTTATTAAAGTAATTTTAAACCGCTTACAAGTAATTATACAAAAAGCCGGAATTTTTTTTTTTTAGTGCTATATATTACCGGCTATAATAAACTTAATTAATTAAACAGCAGTTATTAATAAAAACGTAACGTTTTATTAAGCTTTATGCAATATATTAAAGCTTAGTTTAATTTTTTATTATTTTTTGCTTACTTGCTATATAGCAATTAAAACCCCGTGTGCTATTTTTATATTTATGCAAAAAAAAATTAAAAACTTTAAACTAGTAAAAAAAGCAAAAAAAAGCTAAATATTAGCAATAATTAGCAAAAAAATATATTTAATATATATTAAAGCTAAACACACGGTAATATAATTAGCCATTGTTAAACTGCTAAATAAAACACTAGTTTTAGCAAACAGTGCTAACTTAAAAAAAATACCTAAATTAAATAACTTCAAAAAAAAGCTATAGCTTTAGCTTAATAAAGTTAATAAATTAATATTACTTAAGCTTAATTTTTTTTTTAAAAAAGCTATTTTTAAAAAATTTGATGCAAAAAAAATAAACGCGCAAAAATTGCTAATTATATTAAACATTTTAGTTAAGCTTTTAACTTTACCCCAAAAATATAAAAAATAATTTTTAAAAATAAAAAACAAAAATATATTTTTAAAAAACCAACAAAAAATATTTAATACTAATAAGCAATTAAATAACCTTATAAAAATAAATATTTTTATAAACAATTAAATAATAGCAATTAATAATTTTGTTTAAAGTATTATACTAGCTATTACAGCGGCTTTAAAAAAACTACGCAACTTAAAACATGCTTTAAAAACTGCAAATGTAAAAAAGCATTTAAAAGCCGCTAAATTAAAGTTTAAACAGTTTTTGTTATTAAGCGCTTTAAAGTTTATAGTTAAAAATAAAGCTTAGCGACAAGCTATTAGCAATTGCTAAATACTAAAAAAAAAGCTTAATAAGCTAAAAAAAATTACTAAGTTTAAAGCTAAACTAATAATTAAAAGCTTTAAACAAATATTTAATTTTAACTATAATAAAACATTTATTTTTACTGCTATACTTTTTATATAGAGAATTTTTTTAGTATTAGCAGCTATTTTTAATTAAAAAATCGAGCAAATTAATTTTATCGGAGCTTTTTTTAACAGCGATTTTTTAAAGCTTATTTATATATATTTGCTAAAATGCTTAAAAATTTTATTAAAAGACTTTAAGCTGTTTAATATAGCTTTAGCGGCTAAATATAATTTTATTTTAAAACAAGTTATATAAGTTTTTTATTTTTTATATAAACTTAAATAAGCATTAAAACAGTAGCAAGTTAAACTGTTTAAATTGCTAAAATTATTAAAATTTATTTTATTAATAAGCAATTTATTAGTTTGCTATAACTTAACATTAAACATTTTTATCGTAATTTATATTAGTAATTGCTTTTTAATTAAATTAAACAAAACACTAATTAAAAAACTTAAAAAAAAAATTTACCAAATTTTTAGCATTAAAAATAAAAAGTTTGCCGCTTAATTTTTAAAAATAAAAATTAAACAAAACAAACTTAATTAAACGCTATATTTTTAATAGTTTTAATATATTAAAAAAGCTTTAAAAAAATTAAATTTAAAAAATATTAAGCTTACTAAAATTTTTTTACAACTTTTTATACCGAAAATAAAAAACTTTGGCTTTTTGCTAATTAAAAAACAATATTGCTATTATTAAAAAGTAATAAATATTGCTAATTACTTTAACTTTATAATTTAATTAAATATAGCTTTTATTTGCTAATAGCTAGCTATAAAATTTTAAAACTTTTGCAAAAAACATTTATTTGCTGCTATTAATTTGTTTAAATATTTGCTAAGCTTAATAAACTATAAAATAAATATTAAGCCAATAATATTAGCTACAACTAACTATGCTTTTATAGTCGCAAATAATAGCAATTATATAAAATGTTTTATTATCGCTAAATTAATATAAATATATGCTATTATTATTGCTAGTATTGCAGTTAGCTAAAAATTTAAATAAGCTAGCATTATTGCTTTATTTATTTTTAAAGCTAAATATATTGCTTTTATTAAAACAGTTAAAAAAGCTTAATAGCTTAAAAAATTGTTCGAAAAAATTAAATTGCCTGTTAAAAAACTTATTATTATTTTTAAAAAAAATATAAAAATTATTGCTACTTTTAAAAACTTAAAACATTATTAACATACCAAGCATATTTTAATAAAATTTTAGTTCGTTTAAAAAATACAAAAAGCCGGCCTAGTAAATACAAAATATATTTTTACTGAAAAAATGCCCGCAAATAGCTTAACTAAAGCTTTTGTTTTTATAAAACAAGCTAAATTTTAATAAATGCTTAAATTTGCAGCGGTGCTTTAAAAACTAGCCAAACCTTTAGTTTTTTTAGCTAAAAATTTAAAGCTATTTTTAGCTTTTTTTATTAACTAAAAAAACCGGCATAATTAATGCCAACTAAAAAGCGCATAGCAGTACTTTTTTTTTTTAAACAAAAAAATAAACCTTTTGCTATTAAAGCTTATTATTGCTATTTTAATTTTTGTCAAAAAAATATTATATTACTAATTATAACTTTTTGTTTTTTTTTATATTATATACTTATTATTTTTACTATTTAAAAATTATATATTGTTAATATATTTAGCGCTAAGCCTCGTTAAAAATAGCAAGCTAAATAATAAAACTTAAATAATATAACTTAAATTATTTATATTAGCTATATTGGCATTATAAATCACAGCTTTTAAAACGCAAAAAATTAATAGGTATTTTGCTAAGCGCCAAGCGCCGACTTTTTTTTTATAAATTTTAGCTGCAGCATAACAAAGCAATAAATATTTTGTTATATAACTAACGCAAACGTTTTTTATAATATATTTATTAGCTTTATAAAAAATGCCTTAGTAGTATTTATTAGCTATATTTTTTAAAAAAATAATATTTTTTAACTTTTATTTTTTAATAAATGTTGGTTAATTAACAAATGGAAAATTACTTATTATTACTAACTATATATTAAAATTACAAAAAAAATCGTTGCCGATAATATAAAAAAAGCTTATTTACTAAGCAGCAAAGTTTTTATTAATTGTATTTGCCGGCTAATTTGCGCCAAATATTTTTTATTGTAAAAAAAAAAAACGAAATTTTAGAAAAGCAATTTTTAAAAATTATATTAGCTATAATCACGCTTATATATAGCAAATTAACAGCTTACACCTAAATAACGCTTTTTTTTTAACAGCAAAACTAAAATAGCTTTTAAAAATATTAATAAATTAATATAAAAAGTTTTTTTGCTAAGCAATTAAACTTTAAAAAAAATAATCTGTACAAGCTAAAATAGCAATTAATAATATTTTTAAAAAATAAATCGACTTTTTAAAATTATATTTATATAAAATAATAAAGTTTAAAAACATCACACCGGCATTTTTTTTAGTTTTTAAATTTTATTAAGCTAGCTTTTACAGTTTAAACTATTATTACTGTTTAAAAATATTGCGTTTTTGCTAATAATTTATTTTTTTATTAAGTTTTTGCTATTGCTTTAATAATTAATTAATTTATTTTTACTATTAATACGCTAATTTAAAAAACCTATTAAAAAAGTTATAATTAAAGTTATTTTTTAACTGTTAAATAAAAACCTTATTGCTGCATATTTATACAAATTTTTTCTAAAATAAATATAGCGAAATATTTATTTTAACGTTAAAAAACCTAAAACAACTGTTAATCCGGTATTTAATTAAGCTTATAATAATTATAACTTTAAAAAAAACATTTATATTTTTAGTAATTTTACCGTATAAAGTTTTATTAATAATATGCTATAAGCTATTTAAAATTTTTTTGCTAATATTAAAGTTTATTTATATTATAGCAATTTTAATAATATAATTTTTTTTGCTATGCTTAAAAATTAAAAGTTTTTAATAAATATTATTTATTAATAAAAAATAACTTAGCATTTTTTACTTGTTTATAAAAATTTAAGCGATTTATATTATAGCAACTTTAATAACGCAGCATTTTTTGCCGTGTTTAAAAGCTAATAATATTTAATAAATATTATTTATTAATAGCATTAAAATTTAATAATACTTAGTAAATATTATTTATTAATAGCATTAAAACTTAGTAATACTTAATAAATATTATTTATTAATAATGTTAAAACTTAATAATATTTAGTAAATATTACTTACTAAAGCTTTAATTTTATAATAAAAATAAATATTATAGTTTATTAAACACTTGGTTTATTAACTGCAATTTAATTTACCGGTCGGCTTTTTTTATATATTTATTAATTTTATTTAGGTTAAAAACACAGCTTAAAAAACTTTTATGCAAATAAATTAATTTTAAAAAAAAATTTATATAAAAAATTTGTTATAACAATTTATAAAACGCGATTTTAAACAAATTAAAAAAAAATTAAACTATATAAGCATTTTTTACTTGCGCATTTTAATTAAAAAAGCGTGTTAAATTTTTTTAATTAATTATTAATATGCAAAAATATTATAAAGCTAATATTAATAAAGTTAACAAAATTTTAACAAATAAATCTAATATTTAGTTTAATTTATTTTACGCTAGTGTTTATATAAAACTAGCGCTTTAAAAAATTTACCCTGCAAAAATGCCACCTTAGCGGCCTTGCTTTGCAAAGTTTTACTTTGCGCATACTTAACTAAAATGCGCGCAAAGTAAGCTTTACTAAAACTAGCGCCCTAAAAAACCCACCTTGCAGAGTTTTACCTTGCGCTTACTTAATTAAAACACGCGCAAAATAAGCTTTATTAAAATTAGCGCCTTAAAAAATTCACTTTGCGGGAAAACTGCTTTAGCAATTTTGCTTTAAAAATTTTACCTTGCAAAAACTATCTCTAGAGCACATAATCCGACAAAACAAAAAAAAAAAAAACAACAATAATATAAAAAGCTTAAATACTACGTATAAAACAACTAAATAATAAATTTTTTTTGTTAAATTAATTAATATATTTATTACTTTAAACTATTATTTAATTAACGAGTAAACTTGCAAACAGTATTGTTTTTACCTAGCTTGCACACTATATTTTAATTTATAATATATAGTTTATATAATTAGCTATTAAATAACCTATTTTTAATAATAATAATTAATATTATTTAATATTTTATAAATAAATTTTTTTTTAAAACAATAAAAATAAGGTATAATTTTAAAACTAAAGTTTTTTATAGCTAGCAAAACATTGCAATAGCAAACAATAAACAAAAATATAACAAGCTTTAAAATTTAACCTGCTATATTAATAATAAATTATAAGCAAAAAAAAACATATATAAAATTTACCGGCTAAAAAAACACGCTAATATTTATTGCAAATAATAAACCTAAAAAATAAAAAAATAATATTACAAATTAATAGCAAACAATTTATTAAAAAATTAAAATAACTAAAAAAACTCAATAAAAAATATAAAGTTAAATTAAAAAAAAAGCTATAAATATAAATATAATTATATAATATATAGTTTTATAAAACCTAAAAGCAAACAAAGCAACCTGCTTTATAAAAATTAAAAGCAAGCAAAATAATAAATAACACAGTAAAAAAAACAATTTATATAATAATAAATATTTTTTATATAACTAATTAATTTTTATTTTACAATTTAATTTAAATATATAACAACTTTTTAAAATAATTATATAAAAGTATTTTTAACGACTTTAGTATAAAATTTTACTAAACAATAATAATTTCTTTAATTATTACTTAGTATAATTTTATTATAAAAAGCTTTAATTATATTACGTTAATACGGATTTAAATTTATTACATTATATTTAACTTAAAACATTTTTTATTTATAACAATTATTAAACTTATTAAATTTTGGTATTATATTTAGTATATTTATATTAAAAGCAATAATTATTATTTTTAATGCAATAAGTTCGTTAAAACACGCAATTATTGTAAATAATTGTTGCAACAATATTTTTATTGCTAAAAACGGATAAAATGCCAGCCATTCCCCCGGAAATAAACCTGCCACAAAAAATTATCTTAACGATATTTTTGCTGCCAAAAAACGACAAAATGCCAGCTATTTCTCCAGAAACAACCTTTTTACAGAAAATTGTTTTAATAACATTTTTATTACAAGTAATAAACACGATGCCGATTATTTTTTCCGAGATTTCCCGAAAAATAGGTTTGCCTCGGGATACCGACCCTTTTTAACGCAAAAAAATACGGATTTTTGCGCTGCTGTTTTATTTTATAAATAATTCTTTAAAATAAAAAAAACCTAAAGCAGCTGCAACCAAAAAAGCAATTTACTATTAAATAAAATATTAGGTACGTTTTTTTTATTTAACTTTTATTCGGTTTTTAACACAATTAGTAGGTTTTTGGAAAACATACGCTCCCTAGGCTAATTTAGATCACAACCCACAAATTACGGCTGTCGACGATATCGATATCGCCCGGTCCAACCAGAGCGCCCTTCCAACTGCCAATTCTTCTGCCTCTGCCAAAGAAGGCCTCCCGAGGGGCCTACAAAGCCCTGATGCTACTGGGAAATATTCGAAATATATACAGCAAGGTGGAGACGGAGACAAGCCAAGACGTGAAAAGGCCCCGAAAAGAGTTTTGAGTAAAACACGGAAGACAACTGGTGAGTTGCGGCCGCTTTCTATATACGAGATACAATCAGCTAATTGAAATTCAATTTAGTGATCATCCTTGATTCTGATGGTGAAGATGAAATGGAGATCTCGAATTCCATTGATGATCTCGTCACTACTGCGGATGACGGGCTCGGTGCTCGACCGACCAAACGTCCCAGGCTCATGAAGGAAGACAAAGCGAGGCTATGAGTAAAAAAAACGTCACCGCAAAAACCCCCAACTCACCTATATACACTCAAAATCACTACTTTTTGAAGCTATTTAGAAGCCTGTTCTCGCTTGTATATTGACCTGTAGCATTAATTAATAGCTTTAAAAACAGCTGTTGAATAGGTGGTAATTCTGGTAGAGTAGGTGGGTGGTGTAGGCCGTGTAAGTGGTGCGAATGGGTTTTTGCGGTGACGTTTTTTTTACTCATAGCCTCGACAAGGCTATACCAGTCACTGCTCGGCCCAGTTCCCCTGAAGGGTCGGTCAAGGCTTCTGATGACGAGGTCAAGGGCCGACAGAAATCACGTACACGTACTAGGGTCACGGCGCGTGAGTTCAAAGGCCATGTCAACACAGAAGCAACATAGCTGAATACTGCTTCAACAAGATGCAATACTCTCCGCAAACTCTTCGCCGATCAAAGACACCATCTTGCAGCACTTGATGCCCTCGACGCCGAACACTGCCAAATCCTTGCTGAAATGTCAGCCGATCGCCTGCCACGAAGCACACGGCTGCAGCTCAGTAGAGAACTTCGGGATTTGGAGGGGAGGCGGAGTAAGGTGACTGCTGAGTTACGTCAGGCTACGAATTCTGGTAGTAGCGAGGGAGCTGCAATGAAACAAGACCTCGAGCAGTGGGGCGTAAAGGAGAAGAAGGTCACGGAGCGTACTGAGAGGTCTAGTTAGGATATTGTAGGGGTTGGTTTCGCTATAGGTTCGTCTTTACTTTGGTTAGAAGCATCTTTTCAGTTGCCGTAAAGGCTTTTCTACTCGCGCATTCTCGCCCATCCCATTCTCAGGGTGAAGTTATGGTGGTCAGCGGCTAATTTTAGCCGGCTTCTAATAGGCTAAACGGGAGTCAGCAACAAACCCCGGCACGAAGGCCAAAAAGCATCGTGGATTTGCGAATGAAATACCCAGTTCTATTGCACATCGCAAAAAAAAAAATTCCCAACATTTGCTAGGAGGCCTTCAAACCCCTGTTTCCCACGATTCCAACGCACTCACATAAATTTCGCTCCTTAAATCACTATTGCGAGGCTGCGCGAACGAAGATTCAAGATTGGATCGCCCGACAAATCAGAAGATTGCGCCGTCTGTATTGATTGAGCGTCTTGTATTGGAATGATCTGCGCTGCGAGACTTCCCCTGTAGCCGCCCAGGGGCAGGCACTATCAGAAAGTGTAGGTAAAAGCCGCACTAGAACATTCAATGCAATTTTAATCACATGATGAGGACGTTGCGTCTGAATCACATGATCCCCCCAATTTCCGAATGGCTGACAGTCAAGCAACGTGTCAGGACACCATCTGCTCGTGAGAGCCGTATAGACATCAATGGGAGAAAATTCAATTTTTGAGCTCCGTTGCTAGTGATCCCGACCACACCGAAAAAGGCAGAGAAAAATCAAATCCAAACCACACAAAGATCAGGTGAGATGCTCCTTTAGTACTGGTATTTGCCGGCCACCCCAAGTAGTCTGGAACAGTTAGTATAATATCAAAGAGGGCAACGCTGTGAGACTCACTCTATTAAGAGTTACGAGGGCATATAACTTGATAAGACCGTGAAAGTACCCGAAGCAGAATGTTACAGGAAGGAGAAAGATATCTCCAGGGTAAAGTGCGAAGTGTGGTATAAGCTTAACAACCTTTGTGAATAATAACCAGAGACCAAAGATGCAAAAGCTCAAGAGACGATGTGACGGATCCCATGTAATAGTGCTGCGATGTAATAAGTAGAGGAGTGATAGATCATTCCATAATGAATGGGATATCGTCGCAAGATGCAATGTGTATGAGCTCCAAGGTTGCTGTCTAGAATAGCGAATTAATAAGACATAGGACGACTGGGGCGGAATACATACTTCCAAATATGCCGCTCGATGACCATACTCAAGTAATTGCTTCGCCAGTTACTCCGGGCCCAACGAAGACATTGCTGTAAGAAGTCCCAAGTACATTCCAGCGTCGTCAAAACTTCTGCTTCCTTAGACATCTGGATCCGGATACCCCAGCCCTTGGCGACGAGAAGCCGTGTTAAATAGTTATCGTCATCAGTATTGAGAAGTTTCCCTCCCCATCTCTCATTAACATAACCTTCCATACAGTCTTCGCTTTGAAGGAACTCCCTTCGGTAAGCTGCTGTGCGACCAGACAGACAAGATATTCCGCCATCTATATGTGAGGTTGCTGCTATTTCAAAATTGCGTCGCTGAATATAACATGCTCCAAGGTATTCCCATATCCGATTTATTATCCCCAATCCAGGTCTTCGCCTTATCCTTTGACAAGTACCAACTGCACCAATTGTGTGGTCTGAGGTAGAAGCGTTGGAGGCCATACGACATCATCATCGGCCAGGATCGTAATCTTAGTCTTGATTCTCGGAACGGCTTCATATATCTGCTGGCGTTTATTGGCAAAACTGGCAGCCATGACTTGAATTCTTGAATCGATGTTGTGTGCCAGCTCAGTGATTCGTAACAAGTCGCTTTTAACTGTTGACACGAGAACCCCATGAGGCTTTGTTGCGAGAACACTTTGTAAGCATAGCTTAAAATCATCGTATTGATCTTCGCGGCAGATTGTTGGAATGAGAATAGTGACATCGTTTGAAGTATATATAGGATTGTCAGGTGGTGGGACAGATTTGAAAGTCCAAGAGGACGCGCAGTTGACAATAAGGCGAACATAGCGGTAAAACCTAAGACGTTACTGAGCATGCTTCTATGCTCAATCTTAATACACAGACTGTTAACTCACCATAGCGTAATGAAAGAAATTTGATAGTAGATGATCAGCATCATTGAATGTAATAGGTATTTCAATATACGGGACTGGGGGAAGATTTCCAGAAAATGAAGTGCAGAAACTGCTTGAAAAGTCGGATACTAGAAAGGCAACGATGTAAAACCGGAATTCCGTATCTTTATACTCATCGATGTTCGCATTACTGTGCACGATGGTGGCCCATTCCATCTTTGCCGGGACGAGGTTGGTCAGAACTACCTGTTGGCTCATGATTGAGGCGGGACGCATTGGCCTGCAGCGTGGATTGGTATGGCTTTTCCAATTCTTTAAACATACGATATGGAGTAAAAGGGTACGTAACAGCAGCAATAATATTCAGGGTTTTCATCTATGCGTTCCTAGAAACGTGCTCTTCGTATGGCCTACGAGCTGAAACTGATTGTCTTATTTTGGATAACTCAACCCACATGTACAGTAGCTGCAGGAAGCTCGAAAACCATAGCCAGCGACTGGCCACTCGGCTGGCCACTAGGCTAGTAGTAGGGGAACCCCAAGGGAAACCCCAAGGGAAACCCCAAGGGAAAGCCCCTTGGGAAGGCCCCGGGGAAGGCCCCGGGGAATGCCCTGAGGATATCCTCAGAAGACCCACAGCCCAAGGTGAGCGAATAAAGTTTGACATCTCCTGAGTCTCGAGAAGTCTCGGGGCATGATTAGACGTGTACAAAACCTCACGCTTTCCCCGATATTATTTTCGATATTTCCAAGGTTATTTTAGAATCTTCAGTAATCGCTTCGCCCCTTCTCAAGATCCCATTTTCTCCGCTCCTAAGAACACGAAAATACAGCCATAATGTCATACGGAAACTCCCGATACCACGCTAAGCCACGTATAAAAGGTTATCACCAACAACACGATAATTAAGCATAAAAGATCAGAAAACCAACTGGCATATGCAAGCCTATAACCAACAAACAAAACTAAAGCGCAAATAATAAAATGTACCAGGTATAATACGTATATAAATAAAGAGCAATTTTCCCGACAAAAAAAAGGAAAAAATTATAGCCTTTAAAATTTTTAATATATTATTACACTAAATTTAACTAAGTTTTAAACTTTTTATAAAAATTTTTATTATAAATAATATATTATTTTTTTAAAAACCTTTATATAATATTAAGCCTAAAATTTTAAACGCAAAAATGCTTTAATAATATTATATTTATTTTATTTTTATTTATATTTTTATAACAAACCATTTAATATAAAATATTTTATTACCGCGATATAACTTTAATATTTTTGTTTAAAAATTAAACAGCATTTATAAACTTAAGTAACTATAAGCTTTAAATTTTTTTAAAACCGCGGGTATACTTTAATTTTAAGCCTTTAATTTTAAATTATACTATAAAAAAAACTATTGTTTTAATATATTTAAAATCCCAGAATTTTTGCAATTTTAAAATTATTATTTAAAAAATAACTATTAAGCTATTTATTTATTGCTATTTAACGGTAATCGCGACGGCCCGTTTATTAAATTTTTTTATTTTTTTAAAAAAGCTAATATTTTTAAATTTATTATTTAACTTTATATTTTTTATTATTTTAAAACGAAATTTAGTGCAAATTTTTAGTTTGCAATAAAATTTACCTGTGTTTTTTTTAGCTACGCTTAAATTTATTTATTCAAGATAAATTAATTTTTTTTTTTTGCAGGCTTATTTTTTTAAAAAGATTTTTTACACTTTATTAACCGCTTTGCTGCCCGACGTAACATAGCTTTTAAAAAACTTGTTACTGCTTTATCGGCATTAAGCAATAATATAAAAATTATTTTATACCATTTTTTAATTTATAAAAAATAAATAACAAATTTTTACTTGAGATTAAAATTACCGTTTGTAATTTTTTAGCTTAAATAATTAATATTTATTAATAAATAAAAATTATTTATAAAGCCGCTTAATTTTTAAAACATTATAACGTTACTATAAAAACTAATTAAAAATAAACATTTATAAAAGCATATATTATTATATATAATGCTTACAATATTTTTATTTACATATACAAAATAAACATTTAGTTTATTTAAAAGCAAATTAAATATTTTTAATAAAATATATAAAGAACTATTGCTTATATTGCTAATAATATTAATATAAAAAGTTAAACTATAAATTAGCTTTAAAAATAGCTATATATTATTATTAATTGCTTTGCGTTTTTTTAAAAAAAGTGGCTAAACAAAAAACTATTTACTAAAAAAAGCAAAATGTTTTAAACACTTAAGTTTAAACAAAATTAGCCGAAATAGCAAATTTTTATGCTTATATTTAAATTGTTTTTAATAAGTTTTAAGCTTAACTAAATAATTAATAGCAGCTTAATATAAACTTAATTATTAATAAGCTTAAAAAGCAAAAAAAAAAAAAAATTTTATTAATTATTTATTAATTAAATATTTTTTTTAATGTGGTTGTTAACGTTTAAATTATTAATAAAACTTTTTAAGCGCATTAAACCCGTTTTATAACTTGTGTTTTTTGCGTTTAATATGCGGCTACGCAAATTATACCAAAATTTTTTGCTAAATTTAAAAATATATTTAATTTTAATAATTTTAACGATAATAATAATTTTTTTAAAAAATAATTACTTTAAAAATTTTTGCAAAAACTTTTATATAATTTATATAATTTTTTAGGCAATAATAATTCCGGCAATAAAAACTTTTTTAATTATTAACAAATTAACTGCTTTATTAAAGTTTTATTTAAAGCTTTTAAAAATATTATTTTTGTTATAATTATTTTTAATTTTATTTAATTTAATAAATTTTATATTTATAACAAAAAAAATATATTTGAATTTTTTTTTTAGTAAAATAAAGTTAAAAATTATATAAAAATATATATAAAAAGTTTTTTTTGCAATAATTATAAAATTAATTAAATTAGCTTTTTTTTATAGATCAAATTTTTTAATAGCATTAATTTCGCTAAAAATAAATATAACAAATTAAATTATTAAATTTTTAAACGTTTATTGCATAGCTTTAAAATCGCGATTTAAAAACTTTTTAGCAATTTATAAAAACGCAAACGCTTTAATAAAAATAAAATATTAAAGCAATATTACACAATTTTTTATTAAGGTTTTAAACCGCAATAATACCGTAAAATAATTTAATTTAATATTTTAAATTTTTATTACAAAACGTTTGCTATTAAAACTTATAAAAATAATTTATTATAGCTAAAGCTATATTTTAAAAAATAACAGCAAGTTTTTTAATGCTATTTAAAAAACTAGCATTATATATAAAAATATACTAGCGCATTTTAAACTGTTGTTAAAAAATAAGCCTGCTTTAATAAAAAAACTTTTAAAATTAAGCTAAAAATTTTGTGGCAACAAAAAACACTTTTAATTAAACTGCAATTAATTGTTAAAAAAAAATTAATTTGCCGCTAGTAAAAAACCTAACAAATTTAAACTTAATTTTAAAAACAAAAAATAAATTAATGTTATAAATACGTTAAAAAAAATCGACTAAACGTTTATTAACAAAAAAAAAGCTAAAATTAAATGCTAGCAATATAAATAAAATAATTATTATATTTTAATTTGTTTTGCTAAAAAAAATAAAAAAAGCAACAAATTATTATTAATATTTCAAAAAATTTTTGCCGCGAAAAAAAAAAACTTAAAAAATTTAATATTTAATTAATAAATAAAAAATTAAAAATAAATGTTATTATTATTGCTATAGTTATAGCCGGCTTTTATATAAAAATTAAAAAATTAGATTTAAATTTTTAAAAGGCTTTTACGATGCGACGCGTGAAATTTTAAAGCTAAAAAGCGATGTTTTTTATATTAGCGCTATAAAGCAAAAAAATAATTAAAATATAAAAAGTAATAAAAAAACCCAAAATAAATTTAAAATAAAACTAAAACTTATAATATTTATAACTTTTTTATATAATAATTAAAAATATATTATTCGCGTATTTTTTAATTGAAACAATATTATTTTAGTAATATTTATAAACAAAGTTTAATAATAAAAATTATTATTAATAAAAACAAATAAGCTTAAATTAATAATCGCGTTTAATATAATATATATGCAGCAAGCTAAAAAATATTATATAAAAAACCTAGTGCTTAAGCATTAAAAAAACTATTTTAACCGGCTACCGTTTAAAATTAGCACTATAAACAATAATTGCAACGTAATATTACCGCAATAATGGTTACAACAGTATATCCCGGCTTATTTTTTCAAAAATATTAACAAAATTGCTTTTATTTCAAAATTTTGCAAAGCAAATTATATTAGCTAAATAATTTTTAACTAAAATTTCGCTAAAATATTAGTAATTATATTACAAAATATAGCTAATAAAATAATAAAAAATATTTTTAAAAAATTAAAAAAGCAGCTTAACGCATGCTAAACTATTAATTATAAAATTATAGCATTAATTTTATAAAAAGCGAAATTATTTTTTAAAAATTGCTATATGCTATAAATAATTAAAAACTAAACGTTTTAAAACTTTAGCTAAAAATATAGTAAAAACCAAATATATTTAAAAATTTATTTTATTTTGCAAAACGCTTTTTATATTTGTTAAAAAAAAATCTTAAAAAATTTTTAAAGTTAATTATTAATTATTGTAGTTTAAACGCAATAATTATTTTAATATAGTATTTTATTTTATTTATATCGAAATTTTAAATTAGGTTTTACACCGCAAAATAATAAAGCAAAATTAATTTTAAAATTAAATTTAATTTAATCCGGATTAAAAAAAATATAAATAAAAAATAGCTTTTTGTTGCAAATATAACTTGTTTTAATTTTTAGTAATATTTTTTAAACTAATTAATATTTTTGCAATATTTCAAGCTATAATAAATAATATTTTTTAAAATATAATTAATTTAAACTTGCTAATATATTTTAACAATTTTTTAATTTATGCTAATATTGTAAAAAAATATAATAAAATAATTAAAAAAATATTTTAACGCTTTTTTAAATATAATTTAAAGGTTATACTGCAAAAATATATTTAATAAACGTAAAAAATAAAATTTTTAAGCTATATTATTACTTTTAACGGTATTGTTATAACATAAAATAAAATCGATTATATTATTAATTAAAAAGTTTTGCGTATATTAAAAAAATATTAACAATTTATTAGCTTTGCTAATTTTTACCGCCGCTTTATTAATAAATTTTTTACGATAATAAAACTTTTTACAAACGTTAATAAAGGTAAAAAAAAAAATTAAGCTTAAATAAAGCTAATAATTAAAGCGTTTTACAAATTAAAATATTGTTTTATTATAATATTTATATTAATTTATTTTGATTTATTAAAAATAATTTACGTTAAAACTAACGTATTTAATTTTGCTTTAAAAGCAATATTATTTTAAAAAATAAATAATAGCAAACCTTATTTTATTGCTTTTTATTTAAAAAAGCTATTTTTAGAAAAAATAAATTATAAAATATATAATAAAAAATTGCTTGCTATAATAAATTTATTTAATAAATAGCGCTAGTATTTAAAAAGCGTTAAATACCGTATCAAAATTTATTTTAACTATTAAAACCTAGCTTATTTTACTATAGCAAAAATGTTAAACTAGCAATAAGCTTAATAAATTTAACAATTATTAATTTATTAGTTTATTATTAATTACCGTTTAAAAAAGCTAATATTATATTTAAATTATTTTAATATTAACTTAAAAAAAACTAGCTAATTAAGTCGGTTTTGCAAAATACACATTTTTTGCACTTTAAAAACCAATGTTTGTTTTATTTACATTAATATTTATTATATTTAAACAATTTTGCAGCTTAAGTATTTTATAATAGCTGCCAGAATTTATGCAGCGTATAAAAAACATAGCTATAAAAAACCTTAAATATAATTTATAAAATTTTTTTTTTTAAAAAATATATAGCAAACTTTAAGTCCGTATAAATATAGTATAATTAAAGCTTCCCGTAAAAAATCGTGCTAAGTAATAACTAAAGAAATTATTATAACGTTAATAAACATTAAATTAAAGTGTTAAAATACTTTTATTTAGTTATTTTAAAAAATTACTATATATTTAAATTAAATTATAAAATAAAAACTAACTAGTTATATAAAAAATGTTTATTATTATATAACCGGTTTTTTTTTATTATTTGTTTATTACTTTATATGCTTTTATAAATTTTTTAAAATATTTTGCTTTATATATTTTTACAAATTTTTTAAAGCATTTTGCTTTATTATGCTTTGCAAAGCCGCATATTATATAATTACGCTTATATTTATGTTTTTTTTTAAGTTAGCCCTGTGATTTTTATTAAGCTTTTTTAATTATTTTCAGCTTTTTAACAAATCGCCTGCTGTTAATTTGTAACATTATTTTTTTATTTTTTAGGTTTATTGTTTGCAATAAATATTTAACGTATTTTTTGGTTAATAAATTCGTTTTTTTTTTTTTTTTTGCTTATAATTTGTTGTTAATATAGCAAGTTAAGTTTTAAAGCTAGCTTTTTTTATTTTTACAAAGCGCTGTTAAGCTATTTTTTTTTGCAATTAAAACTTTTAGTTATAAACTTATACCTTGCTTTAAATATTTTAATAAAAGCTTTTTTATAAAATATTAAATAATATTAATTGTTGCAAAAATTATAATAACGCTAATTTGTTTTTTTGCGATAAAAACTATATTTTTATAAATTTTTTATATAATATTATTTTTAAGCACTAATGTTTATAAAAGCGTAAACAAAAAATTTTCGATAAATTTTAAAAAATAAATTGTTATGCTTAAAAAATTAATTGTTATATTTAAAAGCTTTTAATTTGTTTTATTTATTTTAACCGTTAAATTAAGTTTTTTTGCGAAAAAAATATTAAAATAGTTTAACGTAATGTAATAAACCTTAAGTTTTTATAAACGTAATATAATTAAAGCTTTTATAAAAAATCGTGCTAAGTAATAACCGAAAAAATTATCGTAACGTTAGTAAAAATCACACTAAAGTTATTAAAAATACTTTTATATAATTGTTTTAAAAAGTTGCTATATATTTAAATTAAATTATAAAATAAAAATTAACTAGTTATATAAAAAATGCTTATTATTATATAAACCGTTTTTTTTTTACTATTTATTTTTTGCTTTATATGTTTTTATAAAGCAACTAAAGCATTTTATTTTATATATTTTTACAAAGCAACTAAAGCATTTTATTTTATTATGCTTTATAAAGCCGTATATTATATAACCACGCTTATACCCGTGGCTTTTTTTTTAAATTAGCTTTATGTTTTTTATTAAGTTTTTTTAATTATTTTTAGCTTTTTAATAGGCCGCTTGCTGTTAATTTATAACATTATTTTTTTATTTTTTAAGTTTATTATTTGCAATAAATATTTAATATATTTTTTATTTGGTAAATTTGTTTTTTTTTTTTTGCTTCTGCTTTGTTGTTAATATAATAAATTAGGTTTTAAAATTAGCTTTTTTTTTTTTTTACAAAGCGCTGTTAAGTTATTTTTTTTATAATTAAAACTTTTAGTTATAAAATTATGCTTTGCTTTAAATGTTTTAACAAAAGCTTTTTTTGTAAAATGTTAAATAATATTAATTGTTGTAAAAATTGCAATAATGCTAACTTTTTGTTTGTAATAAAAATTATGTTTTTATAAATTTTTTATATAATATTATTTTTAAGTACTAATGTTTATAAGCGTATAAACGGAAAATTTTCGATAAATTTTAAAAAATAACTTGTTATGCTTAAAAAATTAATTGTTTTGCTTAAAAGCTTTTAATTTGTTTTATTTATTTTAACTATTAAATTAAGTTTTTTTGCGAAACAAATATTAAAATAGCTTAATATAATTTTTAAAATATAAACAAATTAAAAACGCAAAAATATTTAAAAAAATAAGCAGCGCAAATTAAAAAAAAGCAGGTTTAATTAGCTATTTTTATTAATTTTTTTAATATTAACTAAAGCGCTTTTAGCTTTTTTTTTTTAGTTAATTTTGTTTTTTTAGCAATAATTAGTTAAAATATTAACAGTAAAACTAATTAACTATTTTTATTGCATTTTTTAAATTTTTTTTAAATTTTTATATAGTTTTTTTATATAAATATTTTATTTATTTAATTAAATATTTATAAGTTTTTTTGTTTTAATATAAATTTAATATTTTTTTAATATTATATATATTTTTATTTAGTTTAATTTTTAGTTTTATTTAAAATTTAGCGTTTTTAAATATTAATTTTAACAAAAAAATATAAAATGTTAATTATATTTTAGCTTTTTTAAGCAATTTAAATTAATAGTTTGTTTTTAAAATAATTTTTTATATTTTAAAAAGTTTAATTTATTTAAAATTAAGTTTGTTATTTAATCGCTTAATTTTAATATTACGCCTTAAAAAATATATATATATATTTTCTTTTTTAAAATTAGCTTTAATAATTTATGTTTATCGTAATATGTTTTTATGCGATTTTATAAAAATATTAGCTTGTTTTATAATTTTTATTATAAGCTAATAATTTTTTTTGCCTGTATTTTTACGTTAGGTGCACAAATTTTTTAAATTGCTGTTTTAAATTTTCTTAGGTTAAATTTATAATTTGTTTTAAATAATAACATTTTTATTAATTTATTGTTAAAATTATTATATATATATTTTGCTTTTAGCAATAATTTAATTTAATTGTTTTACTATTTGTTAAAATAGCAGCAAAAATATTATTTTAAAATTTAATTTAATCGTTTTATTTGTTTATTTGTTTATAAATAATAAGCCGTAAATATGCGGTATTTAACTTTTAATAATTTTATTAATAATTAATAAAACCTAAAAATTATAATTGTTTTTTTATTTGTAATTATTTTTTTTAAAATTTTATATTTATTAAAAATATATTAAGTTATTATATAAGCTAAATTTTTTGCCGTATTTAATTTTAAATATAGTATAAAATATTTATACTTTATAAGTTTTTTTATAACAATTAATATTAAGTTATATAATATTTTTGTTATTAGTTTTTTTAACTTTAACAATTTAACAATAAAATTAAACGCAATAAATTTTTAAGCTTTATTAAATATTTTTTTAAGTTGCAATAATTTATATAATTTATATTATAATACTTTGCTTTTTTTATATAAATTGCACTTAGTTAATATTTTTTTAATTGTATTTTTTATTTTTTTTTAGTAAAATATTTAATTTTTAATTTTTTAAATAATTTTAAACATTTTTTAATGTTTTGCAAATAAATATTTATAAACTAGTTTAACAAGCTTTTTTTTTAACTTTAATAATATTTATACTTTATTTTTATAATATAATAAATTTATAGCGTTATTATATTTTAATTTTTTTATATTAAACTAATTAATATTATTGTAATAATATTTAGCCATAATAATTGCCGATATTTTTTGTTTAAATAATTTATAATTTATTTATATTATAGTTAATATTATTAATTTTTGTTCTGTTTTTTTTTAAAAAATATTTAATTTTTTTTTTTTTAAATAATTGTTTTATTAGCTTAAAATATTTGCTTTAATATTTTTTTTAATATAAATAATAATAAAATTAAACTGTAAAAAGATTTTTATTTATTTAATTTATTGCTTATTTAATATTATAAATGTTGCAAAGTTTTTATAATTAAAATATATTATTACTAGTTTTTTTAATTTATATAAATAATATTTTTATTTTTTAAATGTTTAAATAATAGCTATAAGTTTTTTATTTAATAATATATATTATATTGCTAGCTTTAAAAATTTTTTTTAAAAAAAAGCTACTAAATATAATTTTTTATTGTTATTTCGTTAATTTAATTGTTTGTTTATTGCCGCTTTGCAAGCGTTAATTTTTATTTTAAATTTTTTATTAAGGTTAAATAATTTTAAAACTAAATCGCTTACAATTAAAAATTTAATTTTATTAAAAAACTTTTATTTTTTGTTTTTTTATTTAAAAATTAAAATTTTTTTTATTAAGTTTATAAAAAGTTTTATATATTTATTAAAATTTTTAATAAATTTTTAAATATAATTTATAAATTTTACAAATATTTTTATATTGTTTGTTAATTTAAATATAAGCTAATTTTTTACTGCTAAAATTTTAAACTTTTAAATTTGCACTTTTTTTAAAATTATTATAAATTTAAAAAAATTAATTTTTTGCGTATAAAATTTGCTTTTTTTAAAGTTTATTTTAAATTTTACGTTTTATAACGTTTTAAATATTTTTTTTATATATTTTTAATATTTTTTAAGCGTTTTTAAATATATTAATATGTTATTTAAATATATTATTACAAATATATTAATAAATTTTTGTATTACGTTTATAATTTATATTTAAAATATTATTGGTGCGTTTATAAGCTTAAATAATATTATTAAATATTTAAACAATTTTTAAGCGTTTTAAATGCTATTTTTTATTTGTTATTTAGCGCTATTTTTGTTTGATAATATATATTAAATAAATTAAATGCTATAAATTATTTTGCTTATGTTAATTTATTTTTTATATTGTTAATTTTAAGTAATAGTTTTACAAATTTAACTGTTTTAAAGTTTATATTTTTATAGTTTATATAAAGCTTTTATTATTGTTTGCTGTTTTTTTTAAGCTTTTTTAATATTTATAGCTCCGGTAATTATATTAATAACGTTAAATGCTATATAAATTTTTTCGCTAAATTTTTTTTAATATATTTATTAAACTTTTATAGCTGTTTTTAATTTATATAATGCAATAAAATTTTTTTAATACTGCTTTTTTTTTAAATAAAATTTAATAGTTTTATATTTTGTGCTTTAGTAAATAATTATATATTTTACTAAATATATTGCTGTAACTTTTATATTTTAATAATATTTTGCTATTAAATATCGGCTTAAAATTTTTAATTATAATATATATTTATATAAATTGTTTTATAAAATTATTTAATGTTTATATTAAAAGCTTTTTAAAAATTAATTTTTTTTTAGTATATTTTACTAAAATTAGCTAATTTTTTAGTTTATTTTAAAATTGCTTTTTTATAATTAAAATATTTTTAAAATAATATTATATTTAAATATTTTTGTTATATCAAGCGTAAGTTTTTTTTTATATTTTAAAATATTAAAAAAAAGTGCTGCAGTTTTTTTTAAAATTATTTTATTGTTATACGCAATTAAACTTTTATTAATGGTTATAAATAAATAAAAGTTGTTTTTAAATTTTGTTAATATATTTAACTGCTTAATAATTTGTAAAAAAATAAAGCTTATTTAAACTTTTATATTTATAAGCGCTTATAGTTTATTTTTTAATATATTAAATTAATTTTAATATGTTTGCTTTTGTTAGCTATTATAACATAAAGCATTTTTAGCTTTTAAATTAATTGTTAATTTATTATAACTATTTTTAGTTGTTTTTTAATTTTTTAACTGTTTTTGTTTATATCGGTATTTTGTTTATTTGTTATTAAGCTTTAATTGCTTTAATTAATACTAAAAATTGTATAATTATAATTTTATTGTTATAATATTTTAATATTATTTATGCTGTAAATTTAAAATTTATTTTAACAGTTTGTTTTTTTTTAAACGTAAATTAGTTTTGTTTAATTTATAATATATATTTTTTAAGTTTTTGTAATTTTATAGCTTTTGCTTAAGCATATATTTTATATGCGTTGTTATAACATTATTTTTAGTTTATAATTTATAGTATATATTTTATTAACTATTATAAATTTATTTTAAATATTGCAAACTTGTTTTAATTTTAATAAATAATTATTATTTTTTTATATTGTTTTTATAATAAAGTTGCTATAGTGCATTACTATTTATTTAATTTAAAAATTATATATATTTAAATTTTTTTTAAATATATATTAAATATTAATAGGTTATATAATTTATTTAGAAAATATTTTTATATTGCTTATTTTTTAGTTATAATTTTTTTAGTTTTTTATATTGCATAGTTTTATTATAGTAATATTTTTTAGCGATTAATTATATTATTTTACCAAAATTTTTACTAATATTTATCCCAGCTTTTACGATAAAAATATTATTATATTTTTGTATATTTATTAAAAATGCTTATATTTTATAGTTTAATATAGCTTTAAAAATATTTGCGTTTGCGTTTTTTGCTTTTTATATTTAGCGTTTGCGTTTTATTGATTTTTTACGCTAAATATCTTTTTGCTGTATAAATTTCGCTACAGCATTTTTTATTTATTTTTATTTAGTTTAATAGTTGCACTGTTAATATGTGCAATTTTGTTTTTTTAAACATTTGTTGCTTTTAAGCTAATTTAGCTTTTTATTTGGTTTTTTGCTTCGTAAAATCGCAAGTGTTTTGTTAATTTTTATAATATTTTTAATTAATTTTAGTTTTTTATAGTTATTATTTTTTTTTACGTTTATTTATTTTGCGTAGCTGTTATATTTATTATAGTTAATTATGTTGCAAATATATTTGTTTTATTTTATTTATTTTAATTGCTTTGTTGCTAAATGTGCTAAATATATATTTTTTTTTTTTTTGCATATATTATAACTAGGTATGCTTTTAATATATTATTGTTAACTTAAGCTTTATTAATTGCTAATTTGTAATATCGCGACTATTATTGCAAAAATTTGCTTAAATTTTTTAAGTTTTTGTTATTTTTTAAGCTTTTTGCAGTTTTTAGCGTAGTATTTTTTTTAATTATAATTATAATATTTAACTTTGCTTAAGTTTTGCTTTTTAATAATTGCATTAAATTTTATAAATTTTAAATAAATTTTTATTGCTGTCGATTTTTAAGCTTTTTTTTTTTATGTTTAATATTTACTTGTTTTAATTTTATTGAAATTTTTAAAATTATCGCTTGTATAAGCAATTGTTAATTTTAATTACTTTTGCAATAAATTTTTTTAGATCGCTTTTTTTTTTATTTTAGTATAATTTATTTTAAACTTTAGTTTTAAATTTGTTAAAAAAAATCGTTATTATTGTATTATTATTAGCTTATTTAATTTTTGCATACTGTTTGCAAAATTTTATTGCATATTTATATATTGCTTTAGTTTAGGTTAAAATTATTAGTTTTTATTTAGCTTGTTTAATTTTTTTTAAGTTTCCGTACATATCGGTAATAGCTTTTTTAAACTTTTTATATTTGTTAAAAATATTATTAATTATAAATTAGCGATTATTTTTATTAGCGTTTTTTAAGTAATCGTTTATAATAGGTTAAAACTATTTTAACGCGTTATTTACAAAATATTTTGCAATTATTATTATTTTTTTTGCGTTTGTAATAAAATTTAATTTATAATATTGCAATATATTTTAACTTAGGTTAAAAATTTTTTTAACTAATTTTATAAATTATCAAACTTTTTTAATTTAACTAGCTTAAAAAACTTAAATTTAAAAATATTAACTAATTAATTTTTAAGCTATTTGTTTTAATGCTTTAATTGTTAGATTTTTTTTTGCAGTTAGTTAAATAAATGCTACACTATTGCAAATGTTAAATTTAATTATTTTATTAAAACTATAGTAATTTTTTTAATTGTTTTAAATATTAATTAAATAATAATTTAAAATATAATAAACTTTAAGTTTATATTAGCGTAATATAATTAAAGCTTTTTTACGAAATTATATTAAATAATAACTAAAAAAATTATCGTAACGTTAAATATAAATTATATTAAAGTTATTAAAAATATTTTTATATAATTGTTTTAAAAAATTACTATATACTTAAATTAAATTATAAAATAAAAACTAACTAAATATATAAAAAAATTTATTATTATTATATAAACCGTTTTTTTTTTATTTATATTTAAGTGTTTATTTTGTTTGCCCGTTTTTAAGTAGCAAAACATTTTTTGTTTACCTGTTTTGTCGTGCTTATTACTCCGAGCCCCGTAAAACCTTTAAATATATTACGTGATTTGCGCCCCGCGTATCACCTTGGCCTGCGCTTTTTCCTGGTTGGTTTTTAGCCTTTTAACTGGCCGATTTATTTGTTGGTTCGTAACATTATTGCAAATTAATTTAAATAGCAAGCAATTGCTTTTTTTGCTAGTTTATATTTTAAATATGCTTATATTTTTATTTTTTTAAATAGTTAATTTTAAAACTTTTTAAAACGCTATTAAATTAATTGTTGTTAAATAATTTACGCATTAACAAAAATGCTAAAAAAAATAGTTTGCTATATTAATAAATTTTTTTAGTTTATTTAAAAAAATTTATAAAATAATAAATTATAAATATTAATAGCTTTAATAAATAATTTTGCTAAAAAGCTTAGTTTTAGCCGGTTTTTTTATTATTAAATTATTAACTTAAATAAAACACCGATATTTTTTAAATTTTTAACAAATTATATATATAAATATAAAAGTGCTAAATTAATTTAAAAAAAATCAAAAAAAAATAAGTAAAAAAAGCGCTAAGCAATTTTAATGCTAGCTATTTTAGCAAATAGCTTATATATTAAAAAGCTAAAATTTATCATAATTTTTTATAGTAAAAATAATATTATTGCAAAAAAAAAATAGCTTATATTATAAAAATATTAATATAAAATTTAACGAAAAAATATATAACAACAAAAATTTATTTTTAAAATAAATAAAAAATAATTTCATTAATTACACTAAAAAACAAAAATTATTTTTAGTTATTAATATAATTAATTTTTATAAAATTAAGTAAGTTAAAGCACCGTTAAAAAAAGCAAACGTTTTAACGGCTAAAATATTATTAAGCTTTACGGCATATCTTTAGCCTTTAAATATAAACTTTAACAGCGCTTTTAAGGTTTAAATGCAAAAAAAAATCAATATTTATTTTAAACGCTTAAATAAAGCCGGAACGCTTTTAAAAAAATAAACAGTTAGTTAAAAACAAATTATAATAATTTATATTATAAACAAAGCGTAAAAACAAGCTTTTTAGCTAAAAAACTGTTAATTAATTGCAAAGTTGTTTTAAAAAATAAACATTTTTATTTATTTAAATAGCCGCGATAACAGTTTAATTAACATTAAAAACATTAATTTAAAGCTGTTGCAATTAAATAAATAATATTGCATGCTTAAAAAATAAACTAACGTTAATATTTTAAAATTTATTATAAATAATAATGTTAAATTAATAATAACTAAAAAAGCTTTTAAAATACTTTAAAATATTTACTGTTAATTTTTAAAAATAGCGTTAAAAAAGTGTAATTTTTATAAATTATAAATTCGTAAAAATAAATTAAACTTAATAGCGCAACTTAAAAATAATAATAAAAATAAAATAATTAAAAGTTAATAAAACAGTTAAAAGCTAATAAAAAAATAATTAAATATTAAACAACAATTATTAAATTTATTTAAACATTTTTATATATTAATTTAATTATATATATAACTATTACTAATAATTTATATAGGCATTTTAAAATTATAACTTGTTTTATTTTATAAATTAATAATATAAAGCTTTGCATAAGTTTTTTTATAATTATTATCCCGCGTCGCTAAAAATTAGCTATATTTGCAAAAGTTTTTACTATTTAAATTATTATATAAATTTATTATAACAATATAAAAACACTTTAAAATTAGCTGTTTTTAAAACTATTTTTATATAAAAAAACATATAAAAATGCTTATTGCTATTTAAAAATGTTTATATTACTAGTTTAATTTATTTATTTTACACTTTTTATTTATTTTATATTTTTAATTAACGCAATTATTATTATTTATTGCATTTTTTATTACTTTTTACCATTATTTCCATTTTTATTTTTAACTTTTTTTGCTTTTGCTTTTGCTAGCGCTATATTAACAGTGCTAATAATTACTGCGATAATTAAAAAACTTTTAAAAAAACTAATTATATATTAACTATTACAATAGCCAGCAAAAGCTATTAAGCACACTTATTTTAAAAAAATTAGTTTTAATGCTATAATAATAACTTTTGCTTTTTATTATATATTTTCCGTTTAGCATAAGCTGCAGGCTATTTTTTTAACTTTTAAATATATTTTAACGCATTTTTTTTTATTATAACGCAAAACTTTAATAAATAAATACGGTGTTTTAATATTAATAATTTTTGTTTAACAATATAACTTTAAATAAAAGCGCAAACTAATTATATTAAATAGCTTTTTCCGGTATTTCGATAATTTAAAGCTTATAAATTTTTTTTACAATAAATTGTTTGCTTTTAACTATATAGTTTAAGCTTAGTTTATTTACATTACATTTTTGCGTTAGCTATATTTTTAAATAAAATTTAAAAAGCTAAACTTATAAATAATTTATAAAAGCTCGCTAAAAAACATAATTTCGAATATAAACTAACGTTTTAAAAACTATTTACGGATATTTATAAGCTTTTGCTTTTGTTAATATTAAAAAAACAGCAAAAAAAAAAAAGTAAAAACAAAAGCCTGTTTAAAAAAATAATAACCTAACCCCTTTTACCCCTTGACTTGGTTACTAAATTAGTGGCTGACTTACTATCACAAGTTAAAAATAGCATCATATATAGCGCCTGCAGCCAAAAAAGATCACTACATTAGTGTTGTCAAGTTCTGTTGAGTCTATACGGTAGGTGGATATGTAAGTTAACAGTAAGTTGGTTGTGGCGCTACCTAAGTGGAGGCTACGGCCACTGTAGGTGGCCTCCTGGGTTGGGGGTTGGAATTTATACCCCGCCTTTACTATTAACCAGAAGGATCTGACAAGACCTTAAGGTCTAATGAGGACCCTTCGTTATACCAAGCCGGTCCCGATAGGTCAGCTTCTTGATGACCGCCCACCAATAGAAATAGTGTCTACGCTAATGCATGTAGATCCCGCAATCTAGCGTACATCGTGCTCAAAAACAACTCTCTTCATCTCAGCTTGCAGCTGTTTCAGCCAAAGGGGCATCAAACTGCGATCTCCCTTGCCGCTATCATGCGCTTGTACCAAGATCAATGATTGACAGATCGGGGAATATAGCAGTAGTCCCCGTTAGTCTTATCATCTAGACCAACTGTGTGATAGGATGGAAATCAGATCAGCGGTCAAAGGGCCTCGAGGTATCTACACTAGCAGGAAAGGCTTATAGGGAAGCTCGCCGCAATGCAATGATGCTATAACCCTGTCACCATCTTGTCTCTCGCTCTCATAACTGCTAGTGCTGTTCAAGGGTCAAATGTTGATAAAATGAATGAGCGGGCAATACAGCAAGTTGAGCTGGGCTCCAAAATGAGGCTGCCACTCAGAGGGCCATATGCACGGCAATGGCCTGGGTGGTGGCATGCTGCAAATGTCGTAGCTTTGCTGTTGTTTGGGACTGGCTACATCTTCTACCAATGGAATATCAATAAGGGCGAGGAATTCACACCTAGGTTTACAGCGAGTCACAAAAGCCAGAGCACTACCGAGAACCCCAGCTGGCAGATTGATACCGAGGAATGGAGTATGATCGAGCCGAGCGAAGACTTGCAGTGGCGCTCATGTTATAATGGTGCATACGACTGTGCTCGCCTAGATCTACCGATGGATTGGCTGGAACCCTCCGACGAGGAGAGGGTTGTTCTAGCTGTCATTCGACTACGTGCAACTGAAAGGGAAGATTACCGCGGACCTGTCTTTTTTAATCCGGGAGGACCAGGGGGGAGTGGTATTTTCGCTCTTAAAGACCACGGTGCCAGTCTACAAACCATCATCGGACGGAACCACGACCTTATATCGTTCGATCCACGCGGAATCGGAGCTACATTACCTAGAATAGAATGTTGGGACTCTTCAGAGCAGAGAAAATTATGGGATCTACAAGATGTCGGCGTTGTAAATTCACATCCCGGCATTATTTACGATGTGTATGCTCGAGCGTCAGCTTTTTCTCAAGCGTGCGAGACACATATGATGAATAAGTCGAATATACTACGCCATATCAGTACAGCATCGCACGCCAGAGACATGCTCGAGATCCTGCATAAGCTGGGTCATGAGAAACTAAAATATTGGGGGTTCAGTTACGGTACCGTCCTTGGTGGCGTGTTTGCCGCTATGTATCCAGATAAAGTCGAAAGACTCGTTAGCGATGGTGAGTGCGAGTGCTTGGGTAGTCCAAAAGTGGCAACTTAGTGACTAACAGGTGATAGGTAATGTTGACATACGAGAATGGCACTACCAGACTCATATCAACTTTCTACGAGACGCTGACAAAGTAATGAACGCATTCTATGACTACTGTCACCAAGCCGGACCAGAAGGGTGCGACCTGTACTCCGAAACTCCTGAGGTAATCAAACAACGTGTCGACAACCTGCTAGAGACAATCCGCAAATATCCAGTTCTCGTCACAGCAGATGGGTCATTTTCAACTACTGGCCCAAATCTGCCACAGCTTATTACTTGGTCACACGTTCGCAGACTCACTTCCGCCGCTCTATACCGGCCTATATTCATGTTCAAGAATTACGCAACAGTGATGGCTGCTTTGGAAACCGGAGACGGGCGTCCCTTCTACACCATGAATAGCAATTTGTGTAGGTTATCTCCATGGTTATCGCCTGAATCCTTGGTTTAGAGAGATAATTTTTTTCATGCGCCTCTCAATATTCCCTTCGCTGACAATTCCTGAAGACCAGTCTGATGAATCTCCACCATTAATTTGCTCGAACGACACAATTCCTTCAGATGTACCTCGACTGGAAGAAGGCAATAGCGAGGCATTCCCCGCAATCATGTGTGCAGATCTACCTCATATTACTCAGTCAGTTGATGAGTTCATCGACTTTGTGCAAGAACTTCGTGAAATTAGCCAGGTAGCTGGTGATGTTAATGCGCTCTTTCGCCTTGCATGCATAGGGCGAACCATACGGCCTAAATGGCGTTTTGACGGTATGTTGATCGCGACCAGCAGCTACAATAGTAAAGGTAGCATGCTGACCTTCGAAAGGACCATTCGAAGGAAATACTAGCTTTCCCATCCTGTGAGTGGCTATTTTAAACATAATTTGTTGTACTGAGATTTGCTTACAACTAACTTTACGATGAATAGCTATGTGAACAACATTGCGGACAACGTCGCGCCACTCGTCGCTGCCACCAACAATTCTCAGGGGTTTCCCGGATCAGTTGTTCTGGTTCAAAATTCTTATGGGGTACGTTAAAATGCCAATCTCGTCACATGAATACATGCTGACGATTGGGATGTAGCATACGAGTCTGTCTGCGACCTCGACTTGTACCGCCAATTATATTCATGACTATTTTCAACACGGGCAACTTCCTAAGCCAGGAACAACCTGCGAACCAGACTACCACCCATTCGAGGATACTACTTTGGTGAATGAGGATGAGCTGTCAACGGCGCTTAATGAATTGTCAAAAGTCAACTGGGGATTCGCGCCGAGGATGAATATCTGATTAGTGGACAACAAATGAACATGTAGTGATACCCCCTGTTTCTGCGAACTCGAATAGTCGTATGTATATTACGCCATCAATTCCTCAAAGTCCTTTACCAGCACACTTTCGAGTAGAGTTGTCAATACCAAGTGTCATTGAATACCACAAGGGGAACAATGTAAGTCTCTTTAGTGAATATGTACGAATCGCTGGGTTTCTATCCTACTATCGACTGCTTCCCCTAACATGATTCCAGGAACAAACACGTCGCCTTTGAACGTGTAGTGATAGGAGGGATCCTGCCAATCCACGGCGAAGTCATTCGGACGCAAGGGTGCAAGCAGGAAGGGAGACCTGCCTCCCGATAACACCCAGACCTCGTCTCCGACCGATAATCCGGACGGACCCAAGCCAACTACTCCATTCTCTGTGATGAAAAACTGCTGAAATCTCAGCATCTCCTTACGCCAAAACTCGTCACCCGGTTGGCCTTCCAAAGTCTCCTCCGGATCCGCATAATTCCCTTCTACAATATTCACTAACACCTTCTGCCAGTAAATTTCTGATACAACACGAAAACGAGGCTCTTTAGCAATTGCTTTTGCTCTGACCTCAGCTATCAACTCATACAGCCGGTCTTCCCCATCTTCCCTAGCGATGATGTCGCTGTGAACTGAGATCTTGTCAAAGAAAATGCCGTTCACGTTTAGCACGTCCTCGCCGTAGCCGGGAGAAATCAGCTCGTCTAAATCCAGCATTGGAAGTCCTCTATCCGCTGTATAGTTGAGCCAAAATTTGTTCTGTTCCCAGAAAGCCGCTATATCCCGTTTTGCGGGCGGGCGCGTCCAGTCGTTTACCCAGCTAGGCAGGCCGGGGATGCTCTTAAGCTCGCCTCGAAACCCGATCATGGGCCTGAGTCCGCACTCATTACGGAGCAAATCGAGCATCACCCTGCGGTAGAGGACCGCTGTGTCGAGAGCATAGTCGCTGGAGCGCACGCTAGGCAGAGGATATGTGCCCTCAGCAACCAGATTAAGAATAACATAGACTTTGTCACGAGGGTCTGTCGATTGGCGGTATCGGAAGCGCCAAAGCATCTCGAGTGGGGGGTGCGGCTGCACGATCCATCTCGATGCCCACATCAAGCCTAAAATTGGTGCCGTGAAGAAGCTGTAGTCATCAACGAGATCGAAAACGTCGAATCCCTCTGCTGGCGGGTGCTGCGCTAAGATCAACTTCTCTGCCGCCTGCCCCATGAGACTCCAGGGTATCGAAAGAGGTCCCCAAAGAATGACTGCCTTCCTCGGTGAGGTTGCTTCTTGGACGGTCCAGATGCGAGTCCACCAGGGCGAGGACATCAATAATTCGAGGGCCTTTCCCGCTTGGCCTCGCTGGGCCTTCGTGGCGAGGGTGGAGGGGATATTATATTCTGGATCTGTACCGGACAGTAGCCGAATTGCGTCCAGGGCACCCTTGGCAGCTGCTAAGGCTTCCAATTCCGTCGCGCCTATGGCGGCGGCATCGACGTCGCCCATCCACATATTACACTGTACGCAATCAGAATAGATTCTGTGCATCATATCGACCTGCGCTGTCTTCTCCGCGCCGTCCTCTTGGTTGATACATAGCGCATCTACCCAGAGGTGGCGGGGCTCAGTCTCGTGTCTTAGATGTGTTAGAGCGTTGAACAGGTTGTCCGTCAATTCGGCTTTCGTCCCTTCAACTATGATGGTCTTACGCCCGTTCATCTCACCCCAGACGTATGATAGGGTTTCGTACGATAGATCATCATGAACGCTGGCAATCCGATACGAACATTGAATGATCTCACCATCCCGCCCAGGCTCGATCTTGAGAAGTCGAATCTGACCTCGGCTGCTGTCTATGGGGAGGAATCCAAAATCTAGCAACGTAGTGAACAAGACGGTCTCACATACCGACCAGTTCAGGATACATACGAGGCCCCAAACAAACTGGAGATCGCGGGTCCGCATCCATATTATCTTGTAGAATTCCAAACAGTGAGCTTGAGTTGCAGTTAGGTGAAAAGCGGCCGCGGTGTCTTGTGAACCTATTATGGCAGCCAACAAATTGTTTTTTAAATCATCACGGCGGAGTCATGGGAATAGAGTATGTATTTCAATCAGGGAACCAGCTTCATGTTATTCACATGAGACCATACTGTAGACCCTTTTGATTAATAATCTGTGTGCTGCTACCCTGCTACTAGAGAAGAGAGGTTTTTAGAGAGCCGCGCTTAGCAACTCGGCACAAGGGTTTTTAGTAGGTGATGAACATGTTCATCACCGCGTTTGAACAACTGTAGTTAGTTAGGAAGACGCTGACCTACCGCCCCCAATCTCACGTCAGCTGGTTCGCTCCAACCACCGTATCTCAAACACTCAACGGCAGCCCTACTAAGTGTACAACGTTGGGATATTGTCTGATGATATGTCGTCGCATCAGTTCAGGAATTGAAATGCAAGGTGATGTCCATAAAAATAGATTATTATCGACGCAATACTCTTCGACATTATGCGCGATATGGCTTACAAATCCTTGCATAAGATACATCTTCCTTCCCCGCGCCCAAAGCATGAATTGAGACCTGATCTTCCCAAGGATGCCTCAAGATATGCTGCTGTAAAAAGCGGCCGATCGAGACGCTAACCTGCATTCCAGACCACTATAACTTATTATGCCCAGAATAATTAGTGAACTTGGGAGAGGATTAGCTAACACGGGTAGAGAAAACAGGGGGTGGGAAGGTCTTAGTGCACTTAGTCCTAACTGGAGAAAGGCTGCCTAAAGCCAGCAAAAGGCAAGACCGAATAACCCAAAGAAGCGCCATGCCGAAACAGATACAGGAAATATGTGTCTTGAGCGAGCGAAAAGCGAGCTGATAAGTTGAACACAGACGAATTGAAGCGTGCTATAACACATGGGCTAATGCATCTTCCAGCACACCTAGAATCCTTCACCCCGAGCCGTAAGAGGCAGTCCGCTTTCTATCTGCGAGCCCTTGCTCTGCTACCACCAACTTATCAAGTCATATGATTTTCTTGGAAAGCGCTCGTTCACTTACTCTCTATTTTCCAACCGCGAATCTCGCAAGCAACGCCTTGAACTGTTAGGGCCTTGAGCCGTGTTAAGACAATCTCGATCATATGGTTGAAAATGACCTATAATTCCGATCTCTGATCTCTACTGAGACTGGCGCCCTTGATTGTTACTTCTGACAAGCAATTTCGGTGTAGAGCAAGGTGACAAAACACAAGACAGATTCCCATTGGACTCCTTGAAACAATTTGAAAGCGCATGAAGCCAGTTCGAAGAACCAAAATCTCCCAATCAGTTTTATTGGAGTTATCATTCTTGAAGGTTGTTCCGTTCCTCACGAGAGCACTGTTGGGTTCGGATTTCGGTCGAATGTATCGCAACGACTTGAGCAAATCGCTCTCCAAGATGCATTGTTTCACTGTGGTGGTCAAGCCCCATCACTCTTATCACTTCACCCATCACTGATCCCAAATCCTCAGTCTGTTAATTACCTGGAAAAAATGTATCGGCAAATACTTCCTCTTTTTTGGTATCCGGTAGCTGGAAATTATTTCCAGCAATCCACATGCGTGTGAGATGCCGAGCCGCAAAATATTCTTGTATAGTTAAATGGAGGAGATAGTAACGGCGACTCCCGTCAATCGAAAAAACGTCAGATGAACGAAGAAATGAAAGGTTCCGGAGTGTTTGGTCGACGGTTTTCCCGTCTGACATAGTAAGATACCATGATAACCTGTTAAGAGCTTTCGCATCAAAGACTGCGAGACCATTAAATAGGCCGGCAAAAGCTAGCTTCTTAAGGAGGATGGCTTCGTCCTTCATGAGACTTTCAAGGTCTGCGGATAGAAGGTGTTTCATCGAGGTTCTACCTAGACGGCGAGCATCCTTATTCCACAGCCTCCTCTCAATAGCTTGATAAAGGTCGGTCATCGTCTGGGGTGGTTCATCAGAAAGGTCGTCCCAGGCAAAGCATAACGCATCCAATTGAACGGGTATTCGGACAAGGTCTCCTATTAAAGGGTGTTGTTCCAGGAAGTCCATAATCTCTCTCTGGATTTTCCTGATCTTTCTACCGGATCTGCGTTTCCATTCGCTCCCGTCACTTTCACAACAGACTGTTTGACCTGGTTTGAGTAGAACCCGATTGTTTCAAGTTCAAAATCAAACGGCTCGAAACCTCCGAGAAGCTGAACTGATGGCCGCGATGTGACGATGATTGCGCTGTTTGAGTAGTTCCTGCACAATTCCACGACTACCAGGCGACTCATGCTGCCAAATTTCATCTAATCCATCCAAGAGGAATAGAGTTCCACCAGCATCGGGCTTCTGGCACTCCTCATGTAGAGCGTCGAGAAGTGGTTCTGGGTCCTTATATTGAGGGAAATATTCATCGTGAAGGAGATCTACAAGTTTGTATCTTTCCTGACGGCTTTGAAGGTTACGCAAAGGTACCCAAAGTAAGCGCGTGAAATGCTTGTTCCATTGTTGATTGAAGATAAAATCATGGACGATTTTCTTGCACAAAGTTCTTTTTCCTACTCTAGGGCGACCTCGGATCGAAATCCTTCGCGGCCTCCTACTTTCAATCTGAGGGCTTTGCGAATATCGTCAAATCGCGAGTCTAGGTCGCTTAATTGGTTAGAGTGATGCTGTAAAGTAAACAGAAGGCCGGTATTAGAACCGAGGAAGCCGGTGACCCGCGCTACGACTGATACAAAAATAGACAGCGGTGAGCCTTGATGGGGGATCCCAAGGAATAAAATGCCAGAAGTGTCAGGAATGATGTGCTCGGCCCTGGCCGACCTACAAAGGGCCTGCGAACCAGAGTTAGCAATCTGTCATAGAGTCATCGTGCTCGGAGGGTTGTGGGCTCACCTCTTTGATGACAATTCCACCAAAGCTGTCTCCAATGAAGATGATTGGTAAACGCTGTTGTTGGTGTTAGCAATGGCAATCAACTGGTACACTAGTCATAACCTGTTTCCGACTTTCTCGGTCTTGTACGAGCTGGTCGGACAGCCTTGCGCCAATTTCCTGAGCTGTCTTGATTGAGGCTTTGCCCAGCCAGTCAGAGATGTGGGCGAAGCTCAGGATTCTCGCCTCGGGAAAGCTTTCGGTAAGAAGGTCTCGAAGTAGATGAATCCTCCGCCGAGGGCCGTCCCTCATGGCGGGTGCATGGCAGGTCCATGTATATTCGGGATGGGCGCCCAAGCCGTGAACGGCGACGATGCTATTCATCTTAGGTTAGTCATAGTTGATCGGCCGAGTTGTGATGGGCTGCCTCACTCGAATTTGGCATTGGACGTGTTCGATATGATCTGAAAACCTTCGGGTCGGGTACTTTGGCCGCGACGCCGGATCTTGAAGAACAGGGGATACAGGAAGAAGAGCGAGGCGAGCATTGCGGCGCAAGCTGTTGCCCAGCCTAACAAACCACCCATGGCTTAAGTAGCCTGAGTTGCCAATCTTCAACCGGTGGCAGAAGCTATCGAGACAAGTGGGAAATGGAGCTAGAAGCATAGATGTATAGTCAAGATGGATGCTTTTGGTGATGGGTGTAGCTAGCTCTTAGGTTTGCGCGACAGATCCTCCCACCTCCAGGCTGAATGCCTCGAATGCTACGCTACTCAGTGAGCGTCGGCATGCCTCTTCAAGAGGCTGATTGGTCTATGCATGAGATTGGGGGTGAATGGACCAGATCACATCAGCCACCCATCATTCTCAAGGCAGAATACCAGTACCTAGGTACGAAGCCTATCTTTTAAAGAGGCAAATTTGTCATGGCATGATGATGATTGACTAGCAGAATGTGAACGTATCTTCAGGATAGCGACGGGAATGACTTAGGTAAGAATGTGAAAGATTTCAGGTCAGGTTAGGTTTAAGTACTTCCCACTGTAGTTTAGACTTACACATATGCCAATACCACTAGCAAGCAGGCATGAAGTTCCTTTAGATATCGTTAGCCTTTTTGGCCAAGTGTCTCCAGACAGAATGCAGGTATTTGCTTTGATACGACGTTAAGTAGGTAGTCTTCAATTACTATTTAACCTGTCGCCCACAGACGAAGACTTTCTTGATGTTTCGGTCATCGCCTGTCATGACAAATTTGTCAAAGATTATATCTATCGTGTCATGTTCCTCAATCATCGTCATAACCCCTGGCGCCGAGCTCTTCGAATCGATTAGCAACGCATCGAACTCCTTTCCAACAGCAAAGTTGCCAATCTTGTCCTCCAAGCAGCAGACTCGCGCTCCGCCAAGCGTTGCCAAATAGAAAACCTCGCTGGTCGATAGCCCTTTATCCTTGCCTTGGCTCATGACTTCCCTGGCATTCGAAGCCACGATAGCCTGTCGCATGGCGTCCAGGATGCTGCTCGAGAACCCGCCCCCGCTGTCGGTTCCTAAACCTACCTTGATGTCTCGCCGAAGGAATTCACGTACGGGCGCAGCCATGAAGCCACCGCCCACCGTCATGTTAGATATCGGGCAGTGCGCGACACCACATCCGAGATCCTTGAGCCGCTGCAGCTCGTACTCTGACACATAGCAGCAATGAGCCAGGATAGAGCGCTTGGTGAGCAAGCCGAAATGATCGTAAAGGTCCACTTCATTCTCGAATGTCGGAAACAACGTCTTCGTAAACGACATCTCCTGCTCAGCTTCGTTGAAGTGCGTCTGGATAGGGAGGTCTGGGTTGCACTTGGCGATCTCTCCCAGCCCAGCGAGCAAGTCGTCCTCGCACGTTATTGCGAAGCGAGGAGTGAGCACATACTTGATGAGTTTGCCCTCTGGATCAATCTTCCTCACATACACAAGACATTCTTTAGTCTCGTTCAAGGAGCATTCGACTGTCGCATCCCGGTAGTAGTCGGGCGCGTCGCGATTCATATTGCATTTGCCTACAAACGCGCGCTGCCCCTTCTCGAGGCAGAGGTCACTCAAGATATTGGTGGCCTCAGTATGTATCGATCCGTAGTAGGATGCCGTCGTTATGCCCTGCTGGAGAAAACCGTCGACGCAACTGGCATAGACCCGCCGGGCATATCCCGGATCGGAAAAGCGAGCCTCATTTACGAATGTGTGTTTGTTCAGCCAGTCCAAGATATGCATACCCTGGCCGATGCCGCGTTGAGCCCATTGAGGTGCGTGGTTATGCGTGTCCACGAAACCTGGGATAAGGAACTGCCCGCGCTTAAGGAAGTGAATGTCACATTGGGCCTCAGAAAGTCCGATTGAGATTAAATGTTGCTTGACTGACTCCTTCTCGATCGATTTTACCAGGCTGGATATAAAACCCTTCGGTGTGATGACTAGTAAGCCATGATTTATCACCTCTAGCTGCCGGGGCTCAAGGCAGTGAATAATTGTGCCGTGGAAGACGAGATATTGAGCCATCGCCGCACTGTCTGCTGGTGGTTGAGACTTGGTACTAGCAAACCCCTCATGTGTATTCCCAAGGTTAATCGAGCAAGACGCACGACCAAGCCAGCTGTAGAAAGTTGCACCGCAGCTGTCAGCTCTGAGAAAGGGGGTAATTATTTGGCGGCACACGCTATTCATCACCGTGAGCTGATTTGATGAATCGGGATGGAGCCTATACCCCTATCTCCCAGACAGCACAACCTACTAAAATAACTCACTCATGATCATCGACACCAAGTTATTTGCTAAATAAATTATAAAAAGTTAATAACTATCATAATCACTCGTAAATCTATGAGAAACAAAATGACCGAGAGGTCGAGAGTACGGAACCTCTGGGCCCAATTGCCAATGTAAGCAGATTGAAATGAAACTAGCGTCATCCTAAGAACTGCTTTTACGTCGATAATTAATTTATTACCATCGATCATAGAATATAACAATCAGGACTTATATCCTCTGTTACACCAAGGTCATGACAGTATCGTATTTCGAACACTGCTTCTAAGATTTCTAGAACCGAAGCCCGCGCGGAACGTGAAGTTGCCCCTAGGAATGATCCTTTCTGCTCTATCAGTTCCAGTAACTCGAGTCGCTTCTCATCATCTGGAATTGCACAAGTCTTGTTTCACTGGAATCTAATGCTAGTTTCCTGCTAGCCTTTGCTAAAGAGTCCGACCACGCGACGTGGGCATGTTAGTATACGCGGCAACAAATGTATGGTCTGCTAGGTAACCAACACAAGGGTTCTGAATGCGATGCACGCCGTATAAGGAAGCCTAGGCTACCGCGATGGCTACGATAACTGTAGACACTGAGTAGCGCATGGTGGCTAAACAATTGGGATCCTAAGTCTCACTGTGAAGAGAACCTGGAGGTCTTTCCCACCACCTGTATCTGTACGCGGGTTGTACTGGAGAGCATCGCTAGACACTGAAATTGTGATCACTTTGGGTTGTATTCATTGAGGGGAGGATAACTTCGTCGCCAAGAGTCCATAATATGGTATCCGGGGAGTGGCAGTGGTTAGGCCTCGCCATGCCAGTCGATACGCGGAAAAGACTGACATGATACACGGAAGATGCTCTAGCTGACTATCTACCTACGAACGAGTTTTTTGCCCACCTTGGTCAAACAGCATGTAATAATGTAACGGTTTTCAATTCCGAAGGAGTGAATTGTAAGCCACACCCTTAAATGTGACGCAGAATCCATTCACTTGAACTCTCACTAGCGTGTTCAATATCATAACTTCTGAGCTTCCGGCAATACAGATAATTTCGAGTAGCTCGAACAACAGTCTTGACTTTTTTGTGCTCAATCATCGCATCGAATAAATTGAGGTCGCTCCGTTTTTCGCATTCTAATTGATACCGGCCCATGGCTCTCATACACCAATGGGGTTCCGTCCACGCAACGCTGAAGTCTACAAGGAGACCGTCCTTGTAGTTTCTGGCGTATATGTCCCTTACGAAAATCCCCAAATTTCTAAGTTTTTTGAGATCCCCCAACATTCGACGAGGGTTCAAAATAGAGACTTGAGAAGGAATGAACTTTTTTACTAGAGCGCGGAACGGTTTTCTTGCGACGTGATTAGAGTCTTCCAGGTCTGGTCTATTCCAATCAAAGATATCGAACTTTTCGCGGAACAGTTTCTCGTAATCGGCGGAGAGCGTGATATATCCGTAGCAAGGAACGGCCAGTAATCGTGTATTAGCAGTGCGCGGCCCCGACCGGCTTCTTCCACGTCTACGTTCGGCCGTGTTGCCTAAACCCTCATAATACTGGTTGATTCTTCCATAGGCTCTGCATTCGGCGAAGAAAGGGTCGGTGTGGAAAGTCAGTGTTTCGTCAGATACTTTTCGCCGTAACGAGGCGCTCATCTCGTATCGAGCTTCTGCAGCGTCATAGGATTTGAACTTGATTTGCATCAGAAAGCTTTCTATCTCAAGATCTTGGATTTCTTACGACTTTTAGAGCGAACCGCGCGTCGCGAATGCGAACATCGAACACATAACTGTGTCCGGTACGGCTCTCCATCGATGTAGGGTCGCAACTGAGGAGTCCCAGGAATTCAATCTCATTTTGAAAATGTTCGAATGCTTCGAGTTTTGGTCCTTCACATGGAGGTATTGGCAATCGCTCAAGCAAAAGGTCGTCGATGTCTGGCGCCATTGATGTAGGTGAGTTTGACTAATCTCTTGCTCTGGGTATCTGCACTCCTCGTAAAGGTTTCGCTTTACCCTTTTCAATGATGAATTCGCAGCTTTGTTTAAACAGAAGCTAGACAGCTCATATGGGTAATTTTAATTTCTACTCATCCAAACCCAGTCAGTCCACTGTTTGTAGTGCATGTGAAGTCTCCCTTGCGTGCTGAGCAGTACAAGGATAACTCAGCTGACTATTATTGTCACACCCAACGCTTGCGAAATGAAGTCGACTGACTTTCTTATTGATATTAATTACAGTCGAGTACCTGCTCAGCCTTTAAACTATACAAAATACTTTATCTCATCATCCGACCTAAGAAGGCGTGGTTTTTTCTCTTCTGGTTGAAGACTTCAGAGGCTCGCTGCTAGTTTAGTCAGTAATCAACTTGGTACGCTGCGTTGCTCTTTGCATGTCTACCAACAACGTAAAAATCGTACACTTGTAACTTGCCCTCTCCTCGCCGAAATTATCGGTTTTAAGTGTAGAGTAGATGTGAGACTTTATTTAACTCGATTTTGTGCCTCTACTATTGAGAGAATCGGCGGTAATCATTGTATCCAGCGTGGCCTATCGGAATTCATCACTGAGCCAATGGCGGGTACCGGCGTTCAACCCTGGTCAACGGCGGCGTTGGCCAAATACTTTAGCTCCGGCCATGAGAATCGTCTAATACGGCTGCTTAAACTAGCTTCAACAGCGGGCTTAACAATTCCGGAATTCAGGTAATCATAGGAATAGCTATTGAAAGATAATATATATACTTATAAAAAGGTTGCAAGCGGGATTTCTCAATCCAAAAATTAGGGTAGCGTCTCGCGATTATCTTGATAGTTGAAAGTTGAAAGATAATTATCAGTTCCGTCGGATCTATATATTTCATTAGAATATAATCTTGGTGTGCCGATCCGCTATGAATAAGGGTACTATCGAGTTAGATGTACCCGTCTCGACAGATGCGTCAGCATCGGAGGCCACCACAGCGATTAGAAGCGATGTCGAATCAGCAACGGGTCCGAAATTGGCTTCACCCCCCAAGAATGTCGTAAAGGATCAGGAAAATACAGAAACAGAAAACAGCAGCGATGCCGGGCGCCCAGCGACGGAATATGAAATCAAGACGCTTCGTCACGTCACAGATCGAATCCCTCTGAGAGTATGGCTTGTCGCCCTCATCTCGGCGGCTGAACGCTTTACCTATTGGTCGACTCAAGCGACATGGCAGAACTATATCCAACACAGCCCTGGAGATCAGATTCGAGGCGCATTAGGCCTCGGTCAAGCCGCCGGTCTCACCATCAACAGCGCTTTCAACGTGGTGATCTACATTCTCCCTATATTCATTGCTCCCATCGCCGACGGACGGTTAGGTAGATATCGCACTCTCCAGATATGCACCTGTTTCTATCTTGCTGGCATGGGTGTTCTACTTGGTACCTCTACCCCTGCTGCTATGAGAGCCGGCGCTTCTCTACCCGGTTTCATTGTTGCACTCCTACTCGCCAGCATTGGGCTCGGAGGAGTTCAGGCAGTGACCACGCCCTTGATTGCAGACCAATATGACGAGACTGTTGCCAGAATCGCCTACAAGAAGAACGGCGAACGAGTTGTTATCGACCGCGATATGACGATACACTACATATACAGTATCTACTACTGGCTGGCCAATGCAGCATCATTAGGGGCAATCCCGTCAACGTTACTAGAAAAATATTTCAGCTTTTGGAGTGCATATATCTTGACCACTGGCGTACTGTCTCTTTCCATTCTAGTCCTCTGGTTCGGGAAACCCTACTTCAGTGAGTTGCCCTAGACTGCGAACACATGGCGGAAAACACAGAGGTTAATATCGTCATAATGGCCAAAAGTTCTCTCTCCCCCATCAGGAACCGTTCTTCCCCAGGCAGCTAATGTCATTTGGATTGGCGCCACTTCGAATTTCAACCTTGACGCAGCTTTGCCCGAGAATCAGCTGGAACGTGGGAAACAAGTTTCTTGGGACGCGAATTTCGTGAAGGATATAAGGCAGGGCTTGATGGCAGTGAAGATATGGTATGTGAAGAACCGTTGCATCCATACCATCCTCTTGAAGAACTTGAGACGAATAAACCACTGACCGTTGCAGCTTTGCTTGGCCCATTCTACGCCTATGTATAGGGGTTGCGAGCTCACTCTCTATCGTGCAAGCTGGCCAGATGCAAACCATTGGAATCCCCAACGATCTCCTGACAGCGTTCAACTCGCTTGCTCTAGTCATCGTCGGTCTACTCGTGGAGAACTGGCTGTATCCTTTCCTTGAAAAGCGCCGGATTCATTTCTTTGTGATGAAGCGCATCACTTTAGGACTTTTCTTCATGGCTCTCTCTATGGCATATGGAGCGCTTGTTCAGGGGCTTGTCTACAATGCACCCCCTTGTTACAACTTCCCACTGAAGTGCCATGGACCAGATGGCAGCATCATCACTACGCCAAACCGCGTGAATGTACTGGTTCAACTGCCACTTTATGTCTTGGTGGCCGTCAGTGAGGTGTTTGCTTTCGTCACGGGTAGTGCCTATACCTATCAGAAAGCACCACATAATATGAAAAGCATCCTGCAAAGCTTCTATGCCTTCATGTCTGGGGTCGGTTACCTTCTGGCTGTTGCTATTAGTCCGGCAGCTAAAGATCCTAACTTGGTTATTATCTGGAGTGTAGTGGCTGGCTTGACGGGTGCTACTACAATCATTTTCTATGCTTGTTTTAGACATTACGATAAAATAGATACCTCGGGGCATTCAGCATGATCTCTCTAGATATGTGCATCATAGAATTATTTTTAGCAATATCATCAGCCTAGAAGAAAACATTACAGCTGAACCGATGATGAAGAGTTGGGAATAATTGCCCGGTTCAGTTTATGTTAAAGGCTGGAAAGGGTTTAAATTGTTTCTGTCACATAATCCAAGACAACACGATATGCTTCTAGTATTCAGATCCCGGTTTGACTTTATGCATGGAAAGACCACAATTTTGTACTTGTTACTTTCTTAGTACAACGTCCATTCTGTTCATATCTTTGCCCTGATGTTACCGGTCCTGCTTTTTTAAACGACACTCCCACAAGATACTTCATGACAATCAAAATCAATGTTCAAGTATCGAAAGAACTTGTTGACCGTAGTGGATCCACTGGCATGTCATAATATAACGCAAGACGCGAAAAATAACTTCCTATCCAGTCGTCTTGCAAATAAGCGCAGCCAAAAGTGAGGTGATCGGTACATCGGTAGAAGTGGGACCGGAGTCCGGAGTTCAATAACGGCGTCATCAGGAATGGCGAGCTCACTCAAACTAAGTCCCATGTATTTAACGATCTTCGGAACTTCAAACCCTTCGTTCTCAGAAGTAGTTTGCTTTACTCCGAAATAAGCGGGCACGATACGCACTTTCAAACCATTCTCATCACGTCACCTCACGCCCGCAGAGACACACGGAGGGCAGGACAACTTCTTCTACCAGACCATTGCTCTTATCATGATGTCGGTAGATTCTATTGAGATTATATCCGCGGTTATCGGTTATACATATACGATGCTTTGGACGGCGTCATTCTACCCTCAGTTTATTTTGAACATCCAGCGGAAGACTACACAAGGTTTCTCTCCCGACTTTACATTACTGAATGTCTTAGGGATGTCGTCGTACGCTATTCACAACTGCGTACTGGCATTCTCGCCTCTTGTCCGCGAGCAGTTCGCGCAACGCCATCCGAGTAGTCCTAGCCCAATGGTGCAACTCAACGACGTCGCATATGCTGTTCATGGCGCGCTTATCACCACTGTCATCTACACCCAGTTCTATCCTCGGCTCTGGAGTTTCAAGCAAGTCGACGGGCAGAAGACGAGACCAGGCGTTGGGTCTCTCCTTATCTTTTGGGGCTGTATTGTTCTGGTTGCGTGTGGATCGCTAGTCGTTTTATTTAGGCCAACTTCGCAATCATGGGAGTGGCTAGATGTGGTTCGTGTTTCCTTCCCAACCGTATGCATATATGGGGTTCAATACTCACTGTTCTAGATTTATCTCCTTGGTACAGTAAAGGCAGTACTGACTGTCGTAAAATACACACCGCAAGTCTGGCTCAATTACCGTCGCAAGTCTACGGGCGGCCTCAGTATCTTGCAATTTACTCTGGACCTCGCTGGGGCCTTTTTATCCATCCTGCAGCTGGTCATTGACTCGGCGCATGCTGGGGCTTGGTCGAATGCTCTTGGCAATCCTGTTAAGCTGGCCTTGGGAAATGTTACTCTCTTGTTCGACCTTGCATTCTACCTGCAGCACTTCTGTCTTTATAGAGACGCTGAGAATAGGAGATTGATCGACGTAGATATGTTATCGGAGGAACAGCCATTATTAATCGCTTCGGTTCCCACTAATTAGTTATCAATTGGGGCGAGGGGTGTAAAAAGGCTTGGTTTAAATATTTCAATGATTATCAATTATAGAGTTGTGGCCGGAGTTTGAGATGTGTTATGTTCGCACTGCATCTCAGGTCTGGACCATTGCTCAATGTCGAGAAGGAGTCCCTAACACGGCAATATTCTAGTGATCTCCAAGCCCGCTGAGTCTATAATCCGAATTCGCTCATATTGGACGGCGTGAGGTCAGCCCAATTTATCTCGCTCATGAAATCACCCAAAATACCCTCATCTAGTCCATTCAAGTCAACGAGACCAGCAGTCGGGGAAAGGTTAAAACCAGCATCGCTAGTGGCCATAGGTGTTGTTACCGCCCCTGTTGGCTTGGCCGGAGGGTTCATTCGAGCCTCCAGAGCTTCATCAAGTGTTTTCAAGAGAAACTGGCAGTTGTGCTTGCCTTTGTAAAGTGCTGAATTGGCGTCGTTAGATTCAACGATTCCCTCTAAATTAGAGGCGAGCACACTAAGTTGACGATACAAATCTGCCCATGATGTTGAGCTTACTCCCTGCGCCAGTCCAGCATTCTTCTTGAGCGTCATAGCTAGAACTATAGCGCTAGGAAGTCCGTAGCGTAATAACTAGGTCCCTTGTTAGCTCTATAAACCAAGGTGAGGCAAGAAGAGTTAGGTGTGTAGTCTACATACACTCCACACAGAGTCTGAGTGAGAACCAGAAGTTCTCGAAATATGGCGGGATGAGCTGGCTGTTGTTGTGAAAAGTAAAGAAGCAGCGGCAATTAAAGCAGAGTCATCGCGGGTTGTAAATGAATAGATGAGTTTTTCGGTGTGAAAGAGAAGATCAAGATACTCGAGATAAATAACAAGTAGCATAAAACATATATAGGAAGACGCATATGTGTCCCAGCAACTAGGAACATAGTGCAAGTAATTGGGAAACGCGTTCCACGCGCTATGCACACGATCTACGATGTTCCTATATGAGATTTAGTTGAATAGTAATTAATTGCGTCTATCTAGAGGACAGCTTACCTGAGAGCATCCTCAGTGTTGGGGCTAACAGGGCCAAGTTCAATGTGTAATACTTCCTCTCTAAAAAGAGAGAAGATATATCGAGCCCTTAACCACGTTACGGGGTGAAATTGAGGCTGCACACTCCAGCCGTCATCATGGAGCAAACTTATAGTGGTTTCCAAGGCTTCGGAAGAGGCTACCAGATCCCCGTGCCGCAGATGGAGCGGCATTTTCTTGCTGCAGTAGTGCTGAGGCAATCGTGGAGGTTTGGCGAACGTCGCTGACAGATCCTTGTCAACTCTGAACGCAGCTGCAAAGAATTGGGATCGCAATTCGTCCAGAAAGACTGGTGCGCCAGAATCATCTCCTAGTTCGCGATGAAAATTTAAGAAGAGCAGATCGTTGAAAAACTGTCCAGAAATATGCCATATCCGGTGATCTACCAGGTCAATCAATACTGTGTTATCAATAACGACTGCGTCAGTAACTCACTGGAATTTCCCCGTAAGCTCATAGCGAGCGCCAAGTTCTCGCTTCGTAGCCAAATCAAGATATCATTCGGCTGGAAGTTCCTGGTACACAGATCGATAAGTGTATCGCTAACGGACAGCATGTCAGTTGCCAATGAAACTCGCTCTACCTTGCTCAGAGTGTGGGTCAAGAATAATGTATCGCTTGCTGGAAGCTTGGATGCGGCCAATCCAGCAATAGTGAGGAGGAGCCCTACAATCTCTAGCCTGAGATTAGACATAGTAAATTGCTTGTGGAAGTTGTCGGCTTCGACACCAGATAGAATCTCCAATGACCTGGACGAAGCAGAGAACATGTTGGATGCTAAATCTTTGGCTTCAAGGGAATTATCCCTCGCGGCCGCTTTCAGTGACACCAAAGCCTCATCGAGAAAATGCAAAGGGACGAGGCACATCTGGCTAGCCTGGTACCAGCGGTGAATCAGCGCTGAAATGAGATCCAGGTCCGGTAGACATGAGAACACGTCTGCCAACTGGATCTCATCAATAACCCCGTCAGCTTTGTCTTTTCTGTGTCCCGGCGATGACTGATCTGTAGTCTGAAGATCGACATCGCCATTCGAAGAATTGACTGCCGTTATTGAAAGACGACTGGATGAGTGGAGGGGGCCACTGTTAGCAGCCCCAATTGACTGAGCGCCGCCATTGTCTCTGTTCCGAGCATGGGTTTTATCAGCGGCCCGGCCCAACCCTGACGAATTTCTAGTGAGCGGTGCGGGGTGGTAAAAACACTCAGGTGAGATGCCCCTAGACTGGCATCGTCCGCAAGTCGGGATTCGATGATCACACCGAGTCTTGATCTTCCGGCACGGTTCACACGAACGCGGTTTTCCATTGCGGCGGTTCGCCGTTCTGCTATCGTTTTAGCTTATGACGTGGGCGACTAAGGAGAAGGGCTACGTACATTATGTTAAACGGCTGACTGGGGGTCTGAACATGGTTGATAGCGTCATCCATCGCAGCCTGGATTGGGCAGCTTCTAAAATACAAACTTACGGCCAGACAGTGCTCTAGCACGAAGCGTTGATACTTTTTAGATAATATCTAGCTTCAGCTAATGATGACATCTGCTACCGGTATATGGTTGTATTGTAAAAACATACAACCCAACGATGCAGTTAGATGCAAGTAGGTACCACATAGCCCACTAAAAATAGTCTTTTAGCAGGCTGACCTTTAACTAAAGAGCGGGATGGTCGCTATTTGTTCGTTGCTCTTGGCGCACTGTATACTAAATTCGATAAACGAATTGGCCGCAAAGGATCGTGTTCATATCGGCTGCGTGATAAAGCCTTTTGTAGAGAGGTTATTTCGGTGAGCCAGTCAGACAAGGCCAGTTACTCAAGATCAACCTGTAGTTATGAGTAGGTCATTCTATATGCAACTATTCAAGCTTGGAAGTTGTTATCCATAGCTGAGATGAATACCGTAGGTATCTAGCCAACTACCAGATAGCCTACTAGACCTAACTTAATACAACTCACTTTTGGGCCCCTCTCATTCTATCGCTGGACGCGCTGTAAAGCGTCTTATTTTCAAGCTTAAATACAGTGTGCTAAGCGTAAGTAAATGTTCTGAAGTAGAAAGATGAGACGCATTCGCTTAAATTCAATCCGAGCGTCCCTTCATATTTTTAGTAGGTAACTATCAGTTAAACAGTCATCACATACATTATAAGTAGGTAGGTAAACTAAAAACTAGCCCGATTATGGTCAGAGTTCGTAACTTGGTCTGCCTCCATCCATGACCCCGAAGGATGACATTACCGTCGTAATTTACGCAAAGCCAAGACGAAACCAGTTACAGCACCCATTGATGAAGAGATCGCGTCAGCCAACAATAACAGTACGTGCCCTCATATCTGTATTATTTCTTGATTCTTTTTGGGGAGAATGTGACAAAGACTCTTACGGAGGACTTGTACTTGGGTGATTTCATTAGGCTAATAACTTTGTAAGGGTTTCAGTCAGGGGTCCTCGGTTTGTATCTTCCAGTCTCTTAAACCCAGACCCTTCTAGGCCTAGTCATATACATGTTTATCTTCTAAGCCGTCCTTATACCCGTTTAGCTATTAATGCCTTACCATTTTGTTAGCCCTTCTTACAGAATGAGGCTGTACGCGTAATCAACGGTATCTGACAAGTTGGGTAGGTCAGAGATAACAGGCGCGTATCCCACCAATTCGTTTGCCGTATGGCAGGGAGCGCTTTGCCTTGCAAGGGAGGTAGTTGTTCGTAGTCCAATTCACGATCAATATTTATTGTGACCGATTACTCGCCTGAACACAATTGCCTCTTGGCGTTCACATGCTCTTGGCGTGTTGGGAAGACGGGAAAAAAGGCAGACGATCGGCTCACTAATGTCAAATTAACCGAATACAGATATCCTCTGCGCGACAAGCCCTTGAAAATGTATTGCTGCCTGGGAATGAAACTATCGTAGCAATAATGAGGCTTGGTTGCATTGAGCTTGGTTGCATTGACGATGTAGTGCTTGAAGCCCTTGTTCATAGGAGAATGCATCAAACTAGCTATTTTATTGGTCACCACCTGAATTAATCCAGTCGTCTGCAAGATAGTAGTAGTTAACAGTGTTGTCGATACCAGAATTCAAGAGCTATGAGACATGGCTTCTGGTATTCACGAATCACTACTGTCATTCGAATGGCCTGGATGGATTGTCCCATTCACTTATATACATAGATTCTCAATGGACCTGCTAATTCTCTCGATTCATGAAATCTAAAGTTCCTGTAATTTTTCGTTCATGCTTTAGATGGAATGTCATGCCATTATTTCAATCAAGCAGATGTCTGAATTGGAAAGGTTGGTGTGCAGGGGTTTCTTCTTGGAGCGCGTAGTATCATGATCTGAGATCATTGCGGTCTTAGTACTCCTAGATACTCTTCAATCACCCGGTTTAAGTCCAGAATCGCTCGGCCTCGGTCGGATTATCATTATTGACCACGTAAGCTGTGGAAGCGACTAGAGAGGATTGTGCTGCATTGACTTCTTAGTAGCAAAGCAACACCAATGGTTTGTGACTTGTGCTTGGGGCTCTGTGATGGTACTGAGGGACACTAAAACTGTGCTCCCAGATTCTGTTAGCTTCATAGGGACATATTTGTTTGCGTGGCATGTGTTTGCCTGCTGTCAGGGGGACACAAAGTAATCTACACGGATCCCTTGATCAAGAGCAATCGCACACGCGGCCTATAGTGTTGTCACAGCTTTTGAGCTCTAGGATCAAACGAGGATAATATTGTGATCGTTAGAACTTCATAGAGTACTCTCCGAAAGAGCATATGGATGTCTATAATCAGAAACCGAATTTAGATTGTTCAATAATAGAATAATCCACTGCAGCTGAGGCTTGTTTTTCGAGGGTTAACTCTGTGTGAAACTGTAATACATGCAACGGGTATTATCATAGGGATTGCGTAAGCACATGATAGATGTATTCCACTCATTTGCAAAGCAAACTCTCCCCCCAGGTACACATTCGATACAAACATACACCCTTAAGCGGCCATCATCGTCGTCAAGGGGGAGATAACATACTAGACGTACAATAAAGCTTCACAAGAGGTGAGGGACTGCATTGAAGGGAATGTGACATATTACAAGATACGGTCATTCGGCCGAGAAGCGTGATTGGGGGTGGCGTCTACGCAAACCTGCCATCGACTGGTGCTCGAACAGCCTGAAGGGATTGTTCGGTACGATTTCGGCCTTGGAACATCCCTTTGTGACCCTTATAGCCTCACGGAGATCGAGATAACTGTTGCTCCGACCAATCCGATGGTTTTCTACTGCAAAACGATCCAGCAGCCGAGACAGTCAATACAGTTATGATACTAAAAAGTCTCTCCAAGCAGAGGTTTTTGGCTTATCGACTCTACTACTAAAACATACAGAAAGGTGTATAAAAACACCACCTTTCCCCTCTTCCCTGATACACAGCACAATTCCAGCTTGCTCCCATCACACACTTACGCTCAGAACCATTCCGCTCTGCCACCTCTTACGAAATCTTCTCGAAAGTGCCAAATCTTATCACCTGCGGAGCTAGGTATCTCAAAGCTTTAAGCCCATCAGCTCTCGAGCGAAAGCAACTCGTTAGTTACTCCTCTATTTTAAGAGTCTGTATTGATGTTAATTATACTTATAGATTATGGCCACCGGTAACCGACAGGAGCTTCGAGACAGTTGCGAAATGGAAAAGACAGGCGATATCGCAGCTGAGGGTCAAGAGGTTGATCGTATTGTTAAAGATTGTGGAAGCAAGGATTGCCCCACTTCCAAAAACTACAAGAAAAGGCTGAATAAATGAGCACAGCTCATTCAACCTCACTGGAGTGAGGTAGAGGAAGGTTGACTAGCACGGCCGGCTAATATTACTACTTCTTGGCCCGACTTGGGACTCACGAATAGCCTCATACACACATGGGCAAATAGCTAGCAGTCACTCGTTTAATCAAATTTTGGACTTCTACTACTTTTAGTTTCCTTGCTGTATTCGCTGTTTACTTGTAGCTATGGATTGTGAATACCTAAGAAGGTAACCTGGGCCGGCACGCACGTAGCGCCTATCACCCTGGTACCTATCGCCGCAATCCGCAACAGTCTTTCTCCCACAACGACTGATGGGCCTTTCCACGTGCTATAATTGTGGATATACTCACCAATGTGAACTTAGAACGAAGGCGCCTGCAGACTTATCGTGATGGTGCGGCGATGCCGCCTTCTATTGCAGCTGTTTGGTCTCTGGTTAGGTTACTATCATTGTAATAGAGTCACCAAACAGATCGTGTAGGTTTTTAGTCTAATACCACCACGTTCAACTTGCTATTTTATGTAAGGAATGGACTGAGCCAGACATATCTTCTCATACCCTTTCCATGCCAGAACTTTCGCTACACCTGAAGAATGCCTTACTTTCTTTTGCTCTTGCACCCATCCTCGATTTATTTGAAAAACTATGCGAGAGTCACTCGAGCGTCGTGCGCTTTTTTTTTTTTTTTTTTTTTTTTGCCGTTGTTCAGGCAAGATCTTCTATATTGCTTACAGCTACAATAGCTCCCAAACCGCCCATGGCACTTATAGTGTGCGTAGCACCTACCAATAATAGTGATTTGTTCTATTTGGCGAGCCGAGCGGACTTTGATTGTCTTTCTGCTTCAAAACGTGTTGTCTTTGTTCAAACACTCCCGCGCTTTATCACACTTGTTTGGCTCTAGTTGACACATTTCACCTTGTTACCTACACTCGGCCAAAAACGCAAATTTCATTTCATGGAGCTGCTTAAGTGGTAGAATCGAGCGTTTGATCGACTATAATCAAGCGCATATTAGGTTTGCTAGCACGTTAACTCCTTTCGATACGGCAGACGAGCAGGTTCATGTCCTCTTCGATGCTGGGGGTGGTCTCGAGATTGGAGGATGGGAAGTGCCACCTAATGCGCAGGATGTGAACTGGAAGGTTCCTGAAAGAGTTCTTGTGGTAATGCTTCGATTTTATTTTATAAATGCACCATTAGTTTCAAATACCCTGCATGAACTCTCCTTTCCAAATTGGTCTGTCGGATGTTCTTCCTCGTGTGATGCCTCCCTTGTCCTCTATTTCTAGCGGAAGCGCAATTGAATAGACCAAGAACCTCTCATTTCATAAGACATTGAGGCATTGGGTCCTGTTCCAGATACCGCCATGTCTGAAATCGCTATCATAGTCTCCTACGGTACGCTTAGTAGTGTGATAATGTTGTCCGCCGTGTCGCGATAGAGAAGCGTCGCATTGTCGTTGCGATGCAAACCCCAACTTTTCCTCGAAGCATTACCAACGTTCGATCTCGCGCACCTTGAGGCCCGAGTCAATCTGAGATACCTGCGTCTGGCCGTTAAAGTAGTTATTCCATGCAGCGCAGTTGTCGGTGTACGCCTTCTTCTCAGCGGCGCTGATCTGGGCTTTCTGCTCAGATAGACGCTCCAGGAAGCTGAGAGCAAGTCCGTTTGAGGAATGCCAAGCGATGTGGCAGTGGAATAGCCAGGCACCAGGGTTATCCGACTTGAAGGCCAGCACGTTCCAGCCTTTCGGAGGCGTCACTGTTGAGTATTACAGTCAATTAAACCCACTTGTATTAGTTATTCCGGGCTTCTGGGGTTGGTAGGAGTAGCTGAAGCCCGTGAAGATAGTTTATTACTCAGAGACATACGAAAAGGGGCGATGAAAGACTCTAGCGGACTTACTTGTGACATCGCGGCGGGTGGGATTGATAAAGTTGAGGGACGCGACATCAGCGGCTGTGAAGGAGCTGGCGTTTGGGGCCGAGGTACCCAGTACCAAAAAGTCATGCCCATGGAGATGCATCGGATGCGGTCCCGTCGAGGTGCTCTCGATGATCCAGTACGTCCATGCATCCTTCTCGTCGATAGTAATGATGTTTTCGGACGCAGGGTAAGACGTATTACCGGATAGGATGTAGTCAATGACCGGCTTACCCCAGTTCACCATAATTGTCGAGTTGTCGATGGAGGACCCGTTGAGCACCCAGTGCACCGTCGGCGTCGACACCGAATTCATTACCACTGTGTTGTTGTCTGTGTGGCTAAACGTGGCCGGGTTTGCCGCCTGCGACACTATAGGCTCGTATAACAGGCTGTCCTGGCAGCCCGAGTTGGCGGGCACCGTCCCCGGCTCCGTTGGGGTTCCCTCGGTTACATTGGTATAATGTACTATGGCCGCGGGAAACGGGTTTAGTGAGACGCCACACTTGTTCTCTACGGGCATTGTGATGTTCATCCAGTAGTTACCTGCTTTTTGGTTCGCTGTAATAAGAACGTGAGCACGCTGCCCGATGGCGAGAAAAAGGTTGTCTGTTGTGACCGGCTTAACAGGAACCAAGTCTGTTTCGATTACTGTCAGGTTATGCCCAACGATGGACACCTGGTAATGGTGCTGCGCCGACGGGTTGTATAGACGCAAGAGATGCGTCTTGCCGGGCGTTAGGTTGATGGTTGAGTAGGCACCACCGCTGCCGGACAGGTTGATGTTTGTCCCGTTAAACATAACGTTGGCGCTTGTCGGGCCAGATGCTCCAAGCTGGCTAGCCTTCACGATCTCCTCCGACGAGTCGAGGTAGAAATCGTTGATGGGATAAACGCCGAGGTCGATGTCGTAGTTAGCCGAAGAGGGTCCATCAATCTGGATGGCGCCGAAGACGCCGTCGGTGTATTGTGACGAGAAGTGCGAATGGTACCACGTCGTGCCGTACTGCGTCAGCCTAAACTTGTACGTTTTGCTCCCTCCGGGCGGAATGGGACACTCTGTCACGCCGCTGGTGCCATCCTGCAGGTTGGCGCCTAGCTGGCGGAGGCCGTGCCAGTGGATCGAGGTACCGTTGAACTTCAGCTTATTGGTGACGGTTACCGAGACGGTGTCTCCCCAATCCGCCCTAATAGTTGGCCCTGGGTACATGCCATTGATGAGCATCGCGCTGGTCTTAACTTCGCCATCTGGGGCAATCCAATTGGTGAACTCTTCAACGGTCCAACTATACTATTCCGGGGCATCAGCGGCGCGATCAGAGGGAGATGTCGCTGTAGATGAGGGCTGAGGACTCACGGATCGAGTCACGCCGGGCGGCGTGCTCAATTCATAGTCGGTGTTGATGCTGAACCCGGGAGACCAGCAGGCTCGAGTGTAGGCAGTACGACATGAGAGAGTACACTGACCTGGCGCGGCAAGGAAGCCCGCCAGGATGCTAGCGCAGCGAAGGAGAGAGCGCATCGCCCTGTGTGGAAGCAGACGTTCTGAAGCAACCAGGATGTAAATCAAGGTCGATATAAGCAGCGATGCTTCTTGAGGAGACGGAGCTGTCCATCATTCTTAACATGATCTATGGCGAGCTTCCCACCTTTTATTCAAATCCGAGGTAGGCCGTTCGAAAAGGGAATCAGTCATGTCAAGGCATCGCTCTGTTCGACATGTTCGAGGCTATCTTTCCCACGTGGTGTTGGGGCGACCGGGTTATAGATACGCTAGCCTTTTTCACGATGCAGCTCGTCTACGGGAGAGTGTCGTACTTTAGCAAGCGAGGACATCTTGACGACGACGTGCCCGTTGTTTTTCGCGCACACAGTGATGATTATGTTGATTCTTGCGTCTAGCGGTCAGGTTGGACACCTCGACTATCTAAGTAAGCATGTAAAATTGAGATCGATGCATATAGCTTGATCTAGTTCGGAAGGTGGCTACTTGAAGGTATAACCACCTCCCTTTTCTTTAATACAGTACCTTAGTCAGCGGAATCTATAGGTCTCTTCTCTTGAACACTTAGATAGCGTATCTTAATAAGCGGAGTCCATAGGCCTCCGAAACTGGTGTACCGTACTGTATGTAGCACTTCAAGCTAGTAATAACTTACTCAGACCAGAAAAGAAAATAAGCTGGAGTAAGGTACCTCTCTTAATGTAGAAAGAGAAATACCTCTGTCAGAGTTTGTTGACTCTGTATCAAATGAGGATTCAGAAATGAACATGTAATATAACCAGAAACGTGTCAGCCTTCGAAAGAGCTGTATAATCCCAAAACTATTCACACCGGAATCCCAGCTTCAATTGGATATGGCAGACTTGGTGTTGTAACAACTACTGACATGGTCTGTCCAAATAATCTCCTAGCTTGGAGCTAACAACCACTAAGACATACCTATACCGGTATGTACAGTGGGAAGAGAATAAATAGACCCGCTTGTCTCGTTTGGATGCCCTTCAATAAGGATATAATTGAAACTATGGAGTATATAAGGTTGCAAATTGTTCCTTCCCCTCCCCCCAATCGATTCAGAGCTGTCGTAACGCAAATAACCCGAGCAGAAGACACGGTCGATTGATTATGTGCTTACTGCTTCTCATGATCTACCGCTTGCTACCACGGAGAACAGGGGCGGTTGTACATATGTTGTATCGTTTTCGCAGGGTTCCTTCTCAACGGTGCTCAGGGGTTGAGCAAGGATTCAGCAACCCCGCTCGCTTCACGGTGTCGTCGCAGCGAGATTCGGTCATGAATTACATATTATACTACAAACCGAAGTCTTGGTCGCTTAGAATATAAAGAGACTCACGCTTCCATGCGCTTAGATAATACACGTCCTGGCTAGGAGGGGTTGTCCCATAGTGCAAAGCTTAGATGGATCAATGGCTTTAAGCGCACGCTCTTGGCGGCTAAATGGGGAGTTGTTGCCCTAGAGTGTGGTTCAAGTAGAGGCGACGGCCTCCGGAGCAGAAGGAACAGAAGGAACGGGAGCTTTCGAGGGTTCAAAGGCCCCGTTTTCTCCTCCAACGTAGCGCTAGAGTCACGACCGCCGATAGCAGACCGGAACGCCACACCGTCATTATAAGTCAGCAGACACCTGCGTACCGAGTGCTCAACTTTTTTCGCGCCTGCTTTAACTCAAAACTAACCGCCTAAGCGGAGTAACTGGGAACAGAACATTCAAGCTCTTCTCTTGGTGTCGACCTCACATGGATCGACAGTAACTGATAAATTATTAGATCACTGTTTTAGCAGCCTAGACTAACCTGCTAGCTGCCACCCCAACATGCTAATTACAATGTTGATGGGATCGATGACATCAATGGCCCAGAGAGCAAAGAGCATAAACCAGACGCTATGAATATTATCGTCGACTCCGCCCGCAAGGAGGCACTTATTGAAGGGCAGCTCATCTCCCATCTCAGTCCTTTCTCCGACACCAATCAGTCACAAGAAGCCAGAGTAGATGAGATTGGAAACCAATGTGATGTAGATATTTATGGACCAACAGGCGTATCATGATGTCTTTGAATATGTTGAAGAGACCAAAATGTGAGTAGATTGAGGGATCGACGAATTTGGTGTATATACTGATGCTATGAAGTTGTTTTCTTTGAATATTTGAAAATTTAACCTGGCTTCTCTGCTAATCTCACCCCTCACAATGTTCAGCTGGCCAGCCCAGAAGGGAAACAGCCTTTCATCACCTTCTCATAGTGTAAGACGACCGCGCGTTGCGATATGTATATATATGAGTTGCATTGACATAAGTATCATGGCTAAACGTGCACCCAATATCAAACATCTATCATCTAGTGAGGCCCTGTCTCCTCGTGTCCTACCAGTTTCAACACACATGTGTGAATACTTCTAGGCAATTTAGATTCCGGACAAGAAGTCACCGCACAGTTGCAGGAATCGTGCCTGATCTTCCCAAATGAGAGTGTGACTCGCTTTCTCTAGAGTCACCCACTTGACCTTCCTGATCGACCTGAACCAAGGCTCCATAACGAAGTCCATCACCTCGTCGTATCTCCCATTCAAGAGCAGTGTCTCCGCTTCAATCTTATGTGCGTCTTTCCAGCCTTCCCATGACTTGAGAGTGCCAACGGTGTCAAATTCCGAGTCACCCTGCCTACATGGAGATAGAATAAGCTTCCTTCATTTGAATTGGACGCCTTAGAGATCACGCCGAAAGTAGCCAACCTATAGGCAAAGAAAATAGGAGGAAAGAAAAGGAAAATACTCTGGCGACGTACATAGTTGAGTAGGCTGAAGGAGTTTCTTTCAGGTTTCTCCATGCGCGCTGGACGGGGTCCGGGACTGGGTCGAGGTGGCATACGAAGGTTCTCATGAAAACGTCGGCAGCATCCTTGAACTCCTGGCTGGAATGATCAATATCCTTGCTTTCCAGTATTTCACGAGTCTTTGGTGGAAGCTCAGCAAGGCGCTTCTTGCATGATTCTTTATAGAGAGGCATGCTTGCCGGTGAGCTAGACAAGACGATCTTTCTCAGTCCGACAGGTTGCTTAGCGGCATATGCGCCGGCCAGCATACCACCCCAGCTCTGGCCGACAAGGTGGAAACCCGTAATTCGTAGCTTCAGGTGATCAATTACATTGTCAAGCTCGTGGATAAAGAGCTCGACCGTCCAAAATTCCTCATCGCCCATCTTCTCGGGGAGATGGGTTGAACGACCACAACCTATCTGATCATAGAACACGATTGGGATCCCATATTTCTTGTACAGTTCTATGAGCGCGACGAGGTAATCATGCCCGGATCCTGGACCACCGTGTAGTGCGATTATGGGGGACTTTGATGTCTCGTTGATGTTTCCAACAACTTTGTACCATGTCTTACATGGTTTTCCGGCCTGAGGGACGTCAAGGGTAATCTCGCCTTCAGTAACAGGGTACGTCGTCATAATTATTTAGATGAGCAAATAGCGTACGTAAAGATACCAGAGAATAGATTCTGAGAGCGAGAGAGAGCTAAGTCGAGAAGTTAGTTTGTGCTTTGACGATTTTATTTCGCTGTGCAGTTGCCGGCGAAGCCGCACTTGCTAGGGTATGTGCCCCTTGCAGCCAACAACAATTCATAGTATTTGAACAGACTTACCAGGGCACGTATACTTCCCCGCTCCGATCTACAAGTCTCTCGGCTCACACCGGGTCTTGCTGACATGTAAGCTAATGGAGCTCTATAAGATCGTCACAAATTTCCACGTTGCATAAAACAGCTTATGCCTGCGTGGTATGGCCATCTTCCTTCGAAGATGAAGTGATAGGCCTAATGCCACATTTAGGAAATGGACTAGTAACTATCATAATTGGGGAGTGTCCGAATAAAGTTCAACAGATATGACGATTATTCTAATGCAGATAACCCACGTATTAATAGATACTTAGTATACATAGGGGCACGATGTCACGTTAATGAGACTGGTTTGACTTTTGCTGTTGGGATAGCCAACATCTTGGGCTTTAGTACTCAGATAGTACAGCTCCTGTTATAGATATAACATGCAGTCAACCTGACCCCTAATGCAGAGCCCATAGCGAACGTCCTACTCTGTGAGAACGACAATAATGGTTCATGGGTCTCGTTATTCCAGAAATCCCATCCTCAAAGGAAAGAGTCCTAATTCAGTCAGGCCTTTCCTCTATTCATACAGGAACTGAGAGCTGCGATATACTGCTCATAGCTTAGTTACTGAGCTTCACAGATAACGCCTTTTAGTTCGCATGGGTTTGAATCACAATGAGATGTCATATGTTCTTGAACTCGACAAAAGCTTGCTACGATATGTGTCAAAATCTTGGGGCAGTAACCGTTAAACTAGTTCTTTCGGCGTAGGTGAGTTCAGAATTTTACTTAATCAATTAAGTTCAGGCTTTTCTTTTTTCGCTCTCAAGTTGATGTCAGATTAACTGATTGCTACTTCGATACTAAACTATACGAGTCTATTTTCTCAATTACTCTATATTAACGTCACCGGGACATTTAGCTCTTTCTATGAACTCATCTCAATTGAACTGAAACTTGCACGTCTTGAAGACAGAACGCGACTATCTTGACACGTGAAATGAATATGGGCTGTACAAGTAACAGTCGAAAAGCTCGGTGGCAAAACGTAATTGTATCTATAACATTGTATGGATAACACAGAACGGCTGACATAGGGCACAGTCTGCCAACCTCGCCTCACTAAATGACTTTAAGAACAGTACCGCCTATGCTGGATGAAGCAGGCATTCGCTGAATGTACGCAAACTAATTTTCGCAAAGCTTAAGAGGAACTTGGTAGCCCGCTGAAGACCCTCCGCAGGTACTTCCTGCTCAAGTATATCCGGGAAACAGGCGTAGACCATAGGGTAATAGCTCTCTTTCTAAGTTCAGTGTGAACATATTTCATATTTCAGTTGGATCTTATATATCCCTACTATTTCACCTCGTGGTTTGTCCAACTGCCTACCCAAAATAAACTACACTTATGTAATCATCTAAAAGCTAGACTACAACAATCACACCGACCCAACTAGCTACAAAGAAGATTGTAGAATAGGTTTATGAGAGAGCTGTGATATACTATAAATATTCATCTAGCTATTTGATCAATATTCATATCCTATCAAGAACTGTTCCAACATTGCTCAACAGAGGTTTATATCAATCTTAAAAACTGAACATTGAAATGAGCTGGGTTGTGTCGCTAGATTCACCTTAGTCGTCATCGGAGCTACTAGTGGTGAAGGAGCGCCGAATGCGGAACCAGGCCAGTCACCTCAATGATGAATTTGGGTAACAGAAACACCGGTGATAATAGCCGACGTGAAGTGTCTATAAAAAGCCATATCTCAACAGTCATCTAGGAGTAAATTTTCAAAAGCAACAATTCATGTATTATCAATCAGCATCCTGTTAACATTCAATATGGCTACTACATCCCCGCGCCTCGGGTGGATTGGGCTTGGCAGCATGGGTAACGCAATGGCCAAGAACATCCACACGTACCTACAAACACATTCCGGCGTACCTCTCTGTTTTTACAACCGTACCGCTTCCCGCGGTGATGCTCTGGAGGCTATCGGCGGCGAGCGCTGTACTTCTGTGTCGGAGCTGGCAACTCGATGCGACATAATTTTCATATCCGCAAGCGATGACACCGCGGTGGAATCTATTGTCGAACAGATCATATCATCTGGACCCGGACTAGCGAACAAGACTATTGTCGACACTACAACGATCCATCCTAACACGACCAAAGCAATTTCAGAGAGGCTGAGTGCGCACGGGGCGCGCTTTGCAGCAACGCCTGTTTTTGGTGCGACACCAGTGGCAGAACAGGGCAAACTGCTCGTCGCATTTGCTGGTCCAGAAGACGTATATGAGACAATTGCACCGTTTCTAAAAGGCGTTGTTGCCCGTGAGGTTCTCCTAGTTGGAAAGGAGCCGGAGAAGGCGACTTTACTGAAGACAACGGGGTATGTTGCGATTGACTTACGACTCCATTGTTCGCGGGAGTTCCGACAAAATGATATCCTAATGTGCATGCAGGAACTTCATGATGGCAGGTCTCATGGAGATTATAGCAGAGGCCCACGTCTTTGCCGAAAAGACAGGTCTCGGTGCTGATGTCCTCGAGAGACTACTGGAGCTCAACTTCGGTACGGTCGCGCACTCCGACTCGATCCGCATGACGACAGGAGTCTATATGCCTGGAAAGGGTCAGATGCCATGGTCGGACCTCAATCTCGCGCTAAAAGATGTCGGGCACGGGGTTGATAGCGCGGAGCAAGTGGGTGTAAGTTTGAAAGTTGGCAACACGGCGCTTGAGCATCTAAAGAGGGCTAAGGAGTACTCGGACAAAAATGGGCGGCGTCCACTCGACTCTTCTTCTTTATACGGCATCGTGCGACAAGATTCGGGGCTCGATTTCCAAACAAACTATGTCAAGAAGAGAGACCAAAACTAAACAAGACGTGTCATCGGGTGAATCATTAAGCCAAGTAATATCTCCAGCACAGCCAGTACGTGTTTTTGCCTATTGTGTAGCCGTGGCCGGCTCCGATCGCAGACATGGAGTCGGTCTAAAGTGGTGCATATTAGCCATCCCGGTTCCGATGTGACGTCACGTTCTAGTTCATCATGGATCTAGAATAGGGGTTATAACCACTTTATTTAGACGTCCGGTCTTCTGAAGCTTACTTGCGTTTTGTGCCATTGAATATTGTTGTTTTGGTTCCTAGTCTTGTTCCCGTATCATCAGAATCTGAAAATCACCACACGATGGATATGCGAGTTTATAATCCGGCCATGGTTGCCTCGTACTCCCGTCGGACAGCAGCAGAGAACTCAGCATACGTGTTACCACTTCTTAAACCAGATATGCGTATTCTTGACGTGGGATGCGGACCGGGTACCATCACGCTCGATCTCGCGGCTCATGTGCCAGAAGGAAGCGTGACAGGGGTGGACGCCAACAGCAGCGCTATCGAGACAGCAGACAAGTTGTGCAAGCAGCGTGGCATCACCAACGCTTCGTTTTCGGTAGGAGACGTGAGCAGGCTACCCTTTGACGATAACTCGTTTGACGTCGTCCATGTACATCAAGTCCTAGGACATTTGCCAGGTAAACAAGGCGAGCCTGGTCCTGTTTGGGGCCTGAAAGAGATGCGACGAGTATGCAAGCTCGGCGGGTTTGTGTGCGCACGAGAAGCGGAATGGTCGACTGCCGTGGCCTACCCGCGCATCCACGGCGTGAACGAGAGCCTGACTCTGCTATCTCGACTCGCAGACCATGCTGGAAAGGTGCTTTCCGGTGGCCGAGGAAGGGAGTTTGCGCGCAGGGCGGGATTCAAGGTGAAGGATATTTCGGCTTCTGCTGCTCTCGTCACACATACAAACACGGCCGGTCGAGAATGGTGGGGAGAAACAATGGCATCGCGGCTGGAGTCGTCGTCGGACCTGAACAAAGCGGTCGAGCTGGGGTTCGTGACGGAGGAGGAGGCGGCAGGCATGCCCACGGCCTGGCGGGAATGGGCGAAGTCCGATGATGCCTTCTATTCTCTAGTCGATGGCCAGATCGTATGTACAAAGTGAGCAGGACAGCTTCCAGAGGTTATGCCATACGTCTTCGGTTGTTGCTTAGACCTACCTGTATGCTGGAAGTATTCTTAAGTTCCTACTCATTGGATGAGCCAACTGATACACGTCTTACCAAGTCGACGGAATGCAGTGTGTGATCTGCTTGTACGCACTTCCCTGGGAAATAGACTGGAGTAAACGACTTGTATATCGAAGATGGGACTCGAACGTCTGAGCTTTTCTTATAATCCAGTGCACCTACTTACAGATGTACATGGATAATAAGTAGGTGGGCTGGTGGGTAGTAGGGCCAGTTTTCGTTATGTCAGCAGTAATGCATGTACACCTAATGATCTAGATGTTAGACGTATCAGTTATAGAATGGGCAGAGAAGCAAATAACAGGGCTAGAATGGAAGAGAATTGTGTGAAAAGCCGAGATAGACAAGAAGAAGGGCGAAAAAAGGATGAAAAGCATACCGCACCCCGGACTCGAACCGAGAATCTTCGGCTTAGGAGGCCGACAGGTTAACTGCCATGTGTTAGACTTGATCTCATACCAGGACGCCATTGTTCATCAACTTACCCATTTCCCCAGTACGGCTTGTTGTAGGACAGAAGCGTTAATATCATATTTAGGTGTGCAGTGAAGGTGCTGGGCCAAGGGGCAGAGGCAATTGGCTGTGGTTCTGAAGCTTCAGACTAGGGCAGCCAATCATTGACCACGGTTTGTCAATACATCAAGTACATGTAGGCCTTGCATGGCCCGCACCTGCAACCTTGTGTGCTGCAGAGCCTGCTGAATGTGAGAAGTGACGAGGAAGCTGCACTTATCCGAACACTACCCGGCTGGGCCGCTGTGGGAGGCTGGCAAGCAGCCCACGTTAATGCTCCAGGCCACTAAAGGGTGAATGCCTTAGACTTTCCATTGTTACATACCTACCTACCTGCATGTGCTTATAGGTAAAAGCTACCCCTAAGGTACTTCTTGGTATCTACCGGTAGGTAGGTACCTAGATAGATACATGTAATCCGGCTCCCACAAAGACAAGTGAGTTGGTAACTTGAAGGTTCCATGAACACATCATGCCCGTGAATACTACCTAGTAGTCTTCAGGGCTGTCTCTTGTCTTCTGCCGCCTCTCCATTACTTGTTTGCAATCATGACTGCCACAAAGCACAATGAAAAAAACAAGTTCGCCTCGTTCATATGCCAGCAAAAGTAGGTACTTGTTTGCTATCAAGCCCGAGAATAAACACTAGGTATTTATTATTTAATTAGTTGGAGACATGAGCAGCAGACTAGCCTTCCTTAGAGCGTCCCGAAGAAAGAGAGAACCGCCTTAACTACTGCCTCTGGCTGCTCTTGTTGCACCCAATGCCCAGCATCGTTCACCAACGTGGTACCTCTGAAGCAGCCTGGCTTCACCGTCTTCGGATCCTCATAGCTCTCGAATGCCCCTGGCTGTTGGAAATTTCCCCAGTCCTGTTTGCCGCTGATGAATGCGCACGGAACTTCGATTCTCCTGCCAGCATAAAGAAGCATGTCCCGACTTGACTGCGGCGTTGTGGCCGTTTGTGCGCGGTACCACTACAAACCTCAAACTTAGTCATTGCCATTTTTCAGTGTATTATAGGGCAAAACCGGAAACTCTTTCAACCGAAAAGAAAGTTTGTATACCTTACAAGGGCCCAAGGTAGACTGGGGGATCAGGGAGAAACACTTACGTTCAGAGCGCCTTGGAACCCTGTACGCTTCCATTCATCGCAATATACTCTCATTTCTTCCTCTGAGAGCCACTCTTCTGTTTTAGTGTAGTCCTCGCCGGCCATATTAGATGCAACCACTTCAGGCATCGACTGCTGTTTTGGCATGATATAATACTCAGGCATAACGGCTATCGCCTCTGCGTTCCATTCCTTAAGTGGATGTGGGTTATTCTTCTTCCATGCCGCAGACTTCAGATGAAAGTAACCACGCAGAAACTTATCGAGTCCCTGAGGCGGACTATCCCACTCCGGTGCCGCCTCGGGAGTTGAATTATACCACTTATAGTGCTTGCGCGGTGGCTTCAACTTAGCGAGCTCAGCCTGGACGTCAAGCTTGGCCTTAGCGGGTTGGTCCCCGAGCCGAGGCGTCGGGACAGAATGATGTGGATGCGATAGCTGCACCGTCGACCTGAATATATCCGGGCGCATTAGCGCCGCCATGGCCGAGCTGACTCCCCCGAAGTCGTGCCCTATGATACTGAAGACGTCCGTGTACCCTAACCCGTAAACGAGGCAGACCAGATCGCGCACCAGGTTCGTGAAGACGTAGTCATTCAGCTCGACCTCGTGGAATGAGTGCCGTGGCCATCCCGTTGTGCGGCCGTATCCTCGTTGGTCCATAGCGACGCAATGATACCCTGCCTCAGCAATAGCTGGCAGGACTTTTCGCCATGAGTACGCAAGCTCTGGATACCCATGGCAGAACAGCACCAGAGGATTTCCCGCCTTCCCAGCCCTCAGTATGTGCCAAGTGAGGCCGCAAGATTGTTCACAGTCGACATAGTCCTCCGTGACACCGGCTGGTAGCGGCAAGGGCGGAAGTGGCTCTGCTGAGCGATCCTTGATCACCTCCATCTTATGTTACTTACAGAATTGGAAACCATGGAATGATTTGATACATTCCGATCTTACGGAATATTAAAAAGTGAGACAAATGGCCTCCGTTAACTGAGGGTCTGGTGAAGTTACTCAGCTACCCCGCAAAGGGTATAGCCACACAGAGAGCGTATCTACGTCACAGGAGAGTTTCAGAGTCCGCTCGTCCGCGAATAACCTCCAAATCACAGAGTTGAAGAGAATGGTATGAGACTTTTCTCCCTTCATATTATCTGAAATGACGCATCCATGCCTTATTGATATCTGTGGCCGGCCGGTGACATCAGTTGCAGCCCAATCAGCGTTTCCCTATTACTATGTTCAAAATGAATGCAGACCACGCAACAAGCTCAGTGCAGCAAATTGATGAAGAAAGATCTGTTTACTGACTTTGACAGCAAGCTGACCTACTTAAGTGCTGATTATCTAGATATCCAGAGCACTTGAAACTTCGCCGCACAGACAACGTAAGAGGGGACAAGGTTAGACCCTGAATTACCACTTTGAGCACTGTCCGAGGGTGAACAACTCATTAAAAGTCTTTGACAGCTAAACAACCAGAACCCTGAAGAGAGCAAGGTGCCAGTCAATAAATATGACAATAAATGTTCGTCAGATGAGGGCTTTGACACCTCACTTCGTCAACGCCCCTAAGGAACAATGGAACAATCCCTTTTTGGCCCGGTCGGCCTACATAATAGACTCGAGGTCGACGACGTCGAAACTCGGCGTCCTAGTTCAAATGTCTATTTTTCCCAATATGATCATCTATGCCTTGCTTGTGAGTACGTTTTTGCCACCAATTGAGCCCGAGAGGACACTGATCTCATACATCGAACCTACACTGGCCACCCGCAACCAAAACAAGCTGGACCCTATAAATATGCCAGCATTCAGACATATATGCGGCTGTCAAGGCACAAAAGACATCCTGCCCAAACTCGTCTCCTTCTTCCACTACTACGGAGACCAGGAGGCAGCATACAGCGACTCCTGCCCGCTCCCCGAAGACCTCGGCCTCAAATCTGCCTGTCTGCGCTGCCAGCTAAAGACCGAGAGCGGCGTGGAGATGGCCATCAGCGCGATGCACTGCGCACCAGACTCGTTGATCGAAGACGGCTTCGTAGTAGCGCTCTTCATGTTCCTCATCGATCTGCAGCTCCAGCAAGAGGAGGATTGGTCAGACGCCGGGAGCGATTACAGCGACAGCAGCAGCAGTACCAGTAGTAATAATACTATCACTACTGTCATATCGAGATCAGCCCCCGAACACAACCCCGCGCCTTGGGAATGGGATTGGGATTACATTTGGTTCGAGTTCACCAAAGCCTTTGAGTTGCGGCGCAACAGGGTCAATGTAACTGAACTATTGAGCGATCTGTCCGGATTCTCCTTTCTGCGACACGAGGAATGGTGGACGTCAGTGCTGCGGCGGCTCGGCCTCGAGGCTCTGTTCACGTTCGAGGGGTATGTCGCCGCAGGGCTGGTGGTGGACAGCCCCTCGACGGCTGAGTTGGAGGTTCTGAGGCGGGACGTGCAGATGATCGGGTCTGTCGAGGACCTTTTTGATCTCTATGTCTCGATTGACTCGCGCGTGTGCGAGTGGTTGGATGCTCATAAGGTGCTGCGGGCTCGATACCTGTGTTCTTCTAGTTGTAGGATAAAGTAAGGTTCGGATTCATATATGTGTTCTGGTTTAGCTCCTATTGGCGCCCTAGGTAGGTTGGTAGTGTCTATTACTTTCGTCCTGTAAATATAGATCAAATTATCAGTTCAGTCACCTTTGTCCAAAGAACACTGCTAGTAGTTAGCGAAGCCTTGTTAGATTCTAGCCCGGGCTTAAAAGCTCAAACACGTAGGTGATTACAAGTTTAATGTCTAGGCATCTATTTCAACGGCTTCAATATTGATATTGAACACCTATAAATGCATCGCTAATGCTTCTTCAAAATTTCCTTGTTCACCTCAATTACCTGCCGCTTTTCAGATTCTTTGCCGCAACTGATTCCACATGTCGATCATGCAGCTCCTGTACCGCGGGAATAATGAGACTCTCGATCTCCATCTCAGGTTCACCCTCGGGTAGGCTAGCCGGGTCCATAGGCTCATTGCTGACATGCTCTCCAGAAACTTTGCCGTTCCCTTTCCCTTCAGCAACACCGATTAAATCTTCAACCCCGCTGCCGCTGAGCGTCTTCTTACGTCGGGCGATAGGGACGCGGATCCACTGATCTTCGCGGCCGGGGCTGACGAAGACTACCTCCCACTTGCGGGTCGTGAGCAAGTTCCCAATGACGAGATGATGCTGGTAACGATTGAGCGAGTATTTGGCCTTGTGGACGAGAAGAGAAGGATCTGTCTCGAGCTTGAAAGATACAATCATTCCTTCCGGCGCCCAGCCATCAACGAGGTTCTTAAGGAACTTGGGGACTGGGTCTAGATCTACTATTAGCCGCTTGCTCCGTGGTACTGCTGGCGATGAGTCGAAATTATCGAATGCTTCATCTTCTTCGCCATCTTTCGTCTGCTCTCGCTTCTCTGTTGTGATGGTCGTAGGCCCTTGCTGCTGCCTCGATTGAAGTTTATCTGTTGCATTCGTACTCTGGATTTTGTGCTCGGACATCCGCTCCGGAGGTACGAAGAAATCGCTTACGGCGGCTGCGAGATACAGGAGCCCGTTTGGACCCAGAGGGCGCATCAATTGGGCCACTTCTCGTAGCTCGTGTAGATAATCCGTGATAGTAACAAAGGGTAACATAAGCAACATGTTCTGACGCTTGGCAGCGTTGTACTTGCGTAGGACGCGCAGCATCTTTTGCTGGTGAGCCGGATTCGCAACTACGCTACCATCGTCTGCTTCGTGCAGGAAATCTAGAAAGCAATCTGTCGAGTGGCTATAATGCCGACTGTACGGCAAGAGACTGAACTGGCGGTGCAGAAATATGACTGCATAGCCAGACTCTAAGAAGTACTCTGCCGACGTAGCACCCCGTGTTCCGGCGCTGAAATTGTCGATGAAACGCACCGTCTGCTTCTCGAGCGGAACGGTTGTACCTCCCGACGTTACCAGGACTACACGCCGATTTGCAGCAGCATGCTGGCTGATAAATTCCCTTGCGGCGGCAACATGCTGGGGCAGGGCTTTGGGGGGTGGGTTAGAGCTGAAGTAGGCATTCTCAACCTGGTAGGAGGAGGAGGATGTTCGAGTTGAGTCGCTAGCCATGCTGTCTTGAGATGACGTTGAAGATGAGACAGAAGATGACCGCGAAGCAGGGCGGTTCTCCGCGATGTTGAACGAGAGACTCAGAGCCGTGGAGGCCTTTGCTGTCTCAGATATTTCTGACTGTGAGGCCATGTTATTACGAACGTTGTGTTGTTATCGGTGCAAGACAGATCATGTATAAGCTATGGCGGGTGCTCTACAACAAACAAACAGATGACATGACAGGAGGATGGGGAAAGGGGGTGGAAAGGGTTTGTTAAGGCCATGATCATAATATATTTCACGAGCACACGCCAGGGCGACAAGGCGCCCCTGGGCTTATTGTGCTATGAGGTAGCGGGAAATGCCGGTCCCCCTTAATGTGAAAAACGTAGGTAGTGGTAGTGGAAGATAGGCTCTCGGGCTGAGACTCAAAGAGGCTCCGGCAGTTTGTGGCAATTGACCTCGGCCCCGGACTTCCAGTTTCGGTGAATTTGGGATCCTGGAGGGTCGGAGGGCTTACAGTAGGGACTGAGACCCTTGGGGGACTGAGACCACTGCATGTACCCGACCACTCTCTAGCGTACGCTCAGCAACCGGCAGCGCCCTGACCATAATATCGTTGCGGCTCCCTGCAAGCGACTCGACAATAATGAACATAAAACTTACTATGATTAAGCTACTGCTGTTTTTCGACTTCCCAGTAGGTAAGTCTAGTCGGATGGTTACTGTGAAAGTCGCGCATATACAATAATACGTAGGTAAGCAATGAAGATGTTAAAGAAAGCAATGAGGATTTCCCCTCGTTTCGCTCAATTGGACGGTCTCTACTTAATTTTGGAGGGGTCGAATCGATGGGGGGTAGCCTGCTGCCGGGGGTGCACTACAGTACCTAGGTATGTACACTACTTCCCGTAGGGGAAATAAGGTCGGGTTACGCTTGCTTCGGTACCTACTGTACCAGGTAGTTAGCGTAGCGGCGACCGGCCGACGGTCGGGTATCGGGTGAGCGGACATCTTGTACCAATTTCAGCGTGGAAGAGAGACAAGATACAAGTGTAATCACTGCAGTGTTACTGAAGATTTACGCTACTGGCATTGTGACAGTATACCTGCGAAACATGTACCTGATGAAGTATCTACCTACCTACACTTCAGGTAACTCTCCGACAAACAAAAATAGATCGGGCGTTGCGTGGCGATTTATGCCCCACGATTACTGCAGATTATGGTGCTTCCTTAGCGCTTCCTTTAACTATTACGTATATTCTAGCAGGATTCTAATTACTCAATGATTGAGCTGTGGGAATAGATTCTCAGTCCATATAAAATCTTCATACATACACGGTCTAACTCAGCAGGCGAATCTCTCAGTGCATATTTTATTGTTGCGGCATTGATCTTGATGAAATGCCACATTGTCAAGTACAGAGTCTATAGCCACCATCACTCTTACAGCTCCGAGACAGTCAGTTGATTCCCGAGTTATACACATTAGGTAAAGATAATGTTGATCCCATAAGCCTGATCTATATACACCGTCCATATAGCCTCTTTCAAACACCGAAACTTCCTTTGACTCGGGCTGTCTGTCGTCATATTCCTAAGTCAGGTTAAGCTGTGTTAAATCCGGGTTAAAGGGTGTTCCACTGAATACCTAGTTCTTGGAAACACACGGCATCAGTCATGACGCTCGACAATTCAAAATTCGTAACGAAATTAGACTAGTTGTCAAAAAGCCACTCCCGTTCTAAAATATGGTCCACGGGTTCCAGCCAACACTTACAGCCTTGGCTGCATATATGAATATAAGCGACAGGACCTGGGTAAGCCCCGTGAAAACGATCAAAGACCAGTATTCGCCGTTGGTGGCTGCGACAATACTGCCAGCAATGGGAATCCCGATTAGACAAGCGATGGACACGATGGTATAGCAGGTAGCATAGTACCTGCCATAGTGTTGAGTGTGGCATAGCTTGCCGACGCAAACGGGGGTGATGGAGATATTGTTACCGGTGGAATACCCGAACAGAGCCGCGAAAATGACAAGTCCGGGCGTCGTCTTGCCGAACGGTAGCCACACGACGTAGCACGCAAAGATCGTAATGCCAATAGAAATCATGTTTGAATTAAAGGGGCCAATCTTATCACTGTACCACCCAGGAATGGCCCGGCCAATCACAGAGGCCCCGTTCAAGATCGGCAGTAGCTGGAAGGCAAAGGTCTCGTTGAAGCCACTGGCGAGGGCATAGCTTGAAATATACGTGAGTGGGATGAATAGTCCAAACTCGAGAAGGAAGACTCCGATGGTCAGAAGCAGAAACGCCTTGTCTTTTAGGATACGGAAATCTGGATGGGCGCTGATGTTTTTAGGCGCAGGAAGTCGTTTCTTCAAAAATATATTGGAAAGGATGAGCAACCCTAGACAGAGAAACCCAAGAATCCGGATAGACCAACCCCAACCAAGGCGTGCGAACAAAGATTGCAACATCAGCGGGAAAATAATACCACCGATGCCACCCCCGGTACTGGCTATACCTGAGGCAAGGCCACGGCGGACACGGAAGAAGTGACCTATGGCCGTGATACTAGGGGTGAAGAGCAGCGAGGTTCCTATGCCATTCAGGACTCCAAAAGTAAGGATGAAATGCCAATACTCTATCAGAAAAAGGTTAATGGGCGATCTAGAATCTTTTTTGAAAGGAACAAAGCTTGCTCACCTGTACACACACTAAGAATCATCATGCTAGCTACGACAGCGATACTGCCTGGTCCGATGAGCCATCGAGGACCGTACTTGTCAAAAAGTGGCCCGATATAGACGCCGCAAAAGAATGTCAAGGCCGTATATAAGCTAAAGATCCAGCCCACTGTACCTTCGCTATATCCCGAAAGTTGATGCATTGATACATACGTCTGGAGAGTTCCTAGAGTGTTGAGAATGCCCAAAGCAGCAACTAGGCCGCACCACGAGCCAAACACGACGAGCCAGGCTTCAAATCCGCCTTCAGGGTATGTTTCGTCGCCCAAAAGGGTCACCGCACGGCCGGACTCCTCGTCCCCCTTTTCGTTCTCCAGCGACGGACTGTCGTTCTGTACCGCAAACATTTGTGGGGATGGGTTTGCGTCAAAGTTGTCATGTTGCTTTTCAGAGAAGCATGAGTCGTGGCCATGAGTGGAAAGGTTCGGGGATTCATTTTGCGATGAATCTGTGGCTTTATCGTGGTCTCTCATCTCGAATATTCAGTTGAGGTAAAGGTTTTTTTATCCGGGTTGAAGGAGCAGAAACCAGTACCAGTACCATGTATTTCCCGTCTTAAAACTTTCAGAGCACGTCAAAACTTGAGTGTACTTACGAATGCTTCTAGCTCACGGCGTAATCTGAATTCTCATCTTTATCGGCTGCAAGCTCGAAGTAACCCCAGCCAGCGCAAGAACGACGTTGTCTTTTATCTGCCGAGCCAAGCACATGCGCTCGATCGTGCATCTGACCGTAGTCGGAATAGGATCCTTGGTGGCAAGACTATTACCCCCGTGCCGGCCTTTGTTGCCCCGCCATAATCCACTTAGAGACACCGAAGCGGTAGAAGGCACCATTTTTTATAATTATTACGTGAGTGAAGCATATGCATTTCCGACAGAAATCGGATGTAGAACAGTTAATGGGAAGCAGTTAAGCCCTAGTTTTATCGGACGGGTTAGACAGGAGGCAAAACGATGGCGGTATAAAACTACCTCCTAAGTCCTAAGAGTGGTGACTCATGCACATGACATGACAGTAAGAGCCATCTCCACCATACATAACATACAACTGCTGCTCTAGACACCCTAACCGGCCGTGATAGGTAGGAGATTCGGGGTTTGGCAAAATGAAGTAGCTCTCTGCGGTTTCCGTGGCTCCATCCTGGATTGTGTCAGTATACTGTATATATCGACATATACTTGCCGTCTTCTCTGGATTGTTACTTAGAGTCCAAAGAGTAGATACTGGCATTGTCTTACAAGTCAAACGAAAAGCAAATCCATCGGAAGTATATTTTCTCATATGGTCAAGAATGCTGTTCTTTGCCTGTCCTCGTGATTGTCCGCTCGGAGAGATCTACAAATAACGTGGAAATGCGATGTTACTGCTTTATTGCCGGCTCAGTCGTTTTCGTCTTCTGCCTCCTCCACAGTGGCATGGTGGGGTTGTGTTGTAGATGCCGTTCCGGCGTCTGTCTCGGGCCCGACTTTGAGGTAGCCTTCTTTCTCCAAACGATCTGCTTCTTCTGGTTCCATCAGACCGCTTTGACCCTTGCTTTTGGCGAGCTTCATTTGAACGGCACTGGGCACAAATGCGCTAACGGCTTCCTTCCGCAGGTCACGAACCGCCGGCTTGGCCTCGTATACCGTCTTCGCTTCGACCGGGGTAGGTGTCGATTCTTGTTGATGTGACGGCCGTCCAGCTCGGTCGCCCAACGGAGTATCATTTGCGTTCCTCGATGCCCTGCGCTTCGAGTACCACTCGTCTAGAACCGCTTTCGGGATAGGGGGCGGGGTGTCTCGTGGCATCGGTATAGATTTTACGTCGTCGGGCACATCGTTGTCGTCACTGGAAATGTCTTCGCGGTCCCTCCTCCGCTTCCCGAGTACTCCGGTATCTCGTCCCTCATATCTCGAACCGCTACGGCCAAATGATGGAGCCTTGTCGCCTAATACTTCCCTCGCCTTGAGAACTGCCTTGAGGTCACGCTCCAACCCTTCAAGTACGGTTTGTTCGTGCGCCGTAAGTTTCCCTCCGCTTGATGTTATTTGTTTCAGATCGTCAACTTGTTTTTGGAGTCTCTCGGGGTTCCGCTTTGCAAGTTTCTCGTTCCGGCGCGCGACGTTCTCAGCCTTGCCTATAAATAGTTGTCAGCTAAATGCCTTGATCCCTTTCCGAAGCAACTATGGCTTTATAAGACGAACGTACCTTTTTTGATGGCCCTGGCTTTATCAGCTTTATGCTGAGCCTGGACGGGGTTGAAATTGCGCTCCTTAGGCATGTCTGAGGATTGTGCGTCGAACTTATGTTGCCAATATGTTGCCAGGTCAGGTTCGGAAGCGCTGCCGAGGCTGGTAGGGAGATTTTACGGGAGACCTGAAACCTTGCGTCACACTACAGCCAGTGCCTTCCAGTGGATAACATCGTTACAGTAATCGTATGAATTCACACTGTAAACCCCCCATGTGTAGATCATCACCCTGTATAGTGCGTAATAGGTAAATCTTACTGTGTATCCAAGTCACTAAGTAGATACTCCATCATTTATATCCGTGTATGCTGTCCTACCTAGGTAGTTAAACAACTATTTCCCATAATAATTGACGTGCCCTTGGCTTCTATACTGGTACTATCGGGTTCCGTTCATCTGTAAGGAGCCGGTATGAAGCACATATCATAGCATGGACACGCAATTGCATCATCACGTATCACACAGTGTATATCCTGAGATATCGTGGTCAGAGCTAAACGGGCACTGTGAGGGTTCCGGTAAGCTGGTAACAATTGCACGACCCGGCATTACGCTAGGTACGGGAAATAGTGGCTGCTGGCTGCTGGCTGCTGGGGCGACGTGTGTTGACAAGCCCATCGACCCCGCCAAATGCCAATGCCGTGGAATGTGGAATGCCAGTGCCAGGGCTAAAATAATGCCACTGCCCAATCGCGCCTTATCACTCCTCCACCTCATCCCGGCAAGTAAGCCAAGCATCACGATTTGTTTATACTTATTTACATCGTACACAGTATGCTGCCATAACTGCAAGGCAGGCTCTGCAATTCCCGGCATCAGCCCAATTACCCATCTTGAAGACGCATTGAGCCAGTTTGTCTCGATTCTGCTCTCTTGCGTGCCCGTAGTCGACCTGACCTGAACTCGACTTGTATCAGCCGCCCTCCCTCGGCTGCTTCTGCGGCCTGAGTGTCAGTCATCTGTCACTCTCCTCCCATCTGCTCACCACAACTCGAGCAGTGGTCCCGAATCTAACAGCTCGAAATTCTCTCTCGGAAGCCAGAACAACGCGTCTACCATGGCTAGCTTCATCTCCAACATGTTTCCCTCATCGCAGGGTTCCAGGGACATCAGGCCGCCGGCGGAGAACGAGCGTCCAGGCACACCAAGCAAAAACACGTTTGTTGACCCTGTTTCCACACCACAAGGGAGTCCAAGCAAGAAGACGATACCCCCAGGTGCCCACGAGCTGCCCACTGCCTTCGAGAACGCCCTCAAGCTCAACCCGAGCGGCCTTGAAAGTCCTGTTAAGCTTCGGCCCCAGGGCAGTGGCACTCCGTTGTCGCCCTCCAAGAGCAATTTACAGCCTGCTGATGATCCGTTCCTCTCGGCTGCCCCTAGCGTCGAGAACAGCATCATTCATAAAGCCGGACAGTCGCCTGACACCCCCGTCAAAAAGCAGGGGCAAGAAAACACGCCGCCTGCACGATCACGCATCCCTATGCTGAACCACAACCAAGCTGCCATGTCTCGCCATGAATTATACCAACCTCGAGATAGCCGACCTCACACGCCAACTACCAAGAAGTTCAACACTGCTCGTGGCTTGACTCCCGAGGAGCTGGAGATCTTGAAGAAACCCGCAGTCCGTCGTTTGGTTAATGTCACTCAGCTCTGTAAGGGACTGCCGCTCTCGTTTTTCTCAGTTAAGATGCTAACAGTATCCAAGACTTTCTAGACTATTACTTCGATCTGCTCACGTATGTCGGCTCCAGACAAAGTCGACTGAATGCGTTCAAAACGGAGATTCCTGCTCCGCCCGAAACAGATAAGGAGGAATATGACAAGCTCTGGCAAAAGTATGCAGGGAGGGAACGTGCAGCTCTGCGCAAGCGTCGAATACGGCTCCGTCACGGTGATTTCCAAATCCTTACGCAGGTTGGTCAAGGAGGCTATGGGCAGGTGTTCCTCGCGCAGAAGAAAGACACCAGAGAAGTGTGCGCGCTGAAGGTTATGAATAAAAAGCTTCTTTTCAAGCTAGACGAGATCCGCCACGTGCTCACAGAAAGAGATATTCTAACGACCGCCAACAGCGAATGGCTGGTCCGGCTACTCTACTCATTCCAAGACGACAAGAGTATCTATCTTGCCATGGAATATGTCCCCGGCGGAGACTTCCGGACACTTCTCAACAACACAGGCGTTCTTTCCAACCGCCATGCTCGTTTTTACATCGCAGAAATGTTCTGTTCTGTTGATGCTCTCCACAAGCTTGGTTACATCCATCGCGATCTGAAACCGGAAAACTTCCTGGTGGATTCCACTGGGCATGTGAAGCTGACTGATTTCGGTCTGGCTGCTGGCAATGTTGCTTCGTCCAAGATCAACTCAATGCGTATTAGATTGGAAAAGGCATCCGAGACGCAGGTTCCTTTTGGGAAGGCTATGGATCAAAGAACTGTTGCCGAGCGCCGTGAGGGCTACCAGACGATGCGCGAAAATGACGTCAATTACGCCAAGTCAATAGTGGGATCTCCCGACTACATGGCCCCTGAAGTCCTCCGAGGGGAGGAATACGACTTTACCGTGGATTATTGGAGTTTGGGATGTATGCTATTTGAGGCTCTTACCGGTTTCCCGCCCTTTGCGGGCTCCTCGGCTGACGAGACCTGGCGCAACCTGAAGCATTGGCGAGAAGTGCTTAAACGTCCAGTCTGGGAAGACCCGAATTATTTCCTCAGCAACCGCACTTGGAGTTTCATCACCACGTAAGCTGCAAGCGATCCTATGTCTTATGGTATCAGGAATCTTAACCAAACTTTTAGGTGTATTAATTCCCGATCTAAGCGATTCTCGGCCATCAAGGAGATCTTTGAGCATCCGTACTTCTCTGAAGTGGATTGGGAAACGCTGCGACAATCGAAAGCTCCTTTTGTCCCTGAGCTTGACTCTGAAACTGATGCGGGATATTTTGATGACTTCAGCAATGAGGCTGACATGGCGAAGTATAAAGAGGTCCATGATAAACAACAGGCCTTGGAGAGCATGGCCGATCGAGAAGAGGAGATGAGCAAGGGTCTCTTCGTTGGCTTCACCTTTCGTCATCGCAAGGCCACTGAGGATGGCACCCCGCGTCGACGAATCCAGACCGATGGGAGCTTTGGTACAATGCTCTAGGGTTAAGCGCTGTTGACATGCGTTGAAGGATGTTGATTTGTGTTGTAAGTATGGATTGTTATACCATATTCGTTTCTTGGCGGTATCGTTTGGTGGACAGCGTTCCTCACGCCTTTCTCCACGCCAGGGAAATGTTCGAGCTGTGGCTTTCAGCCACGCTACGATACTATTGTTGCTTTTTCATAGTTGGCAGCTGCCCGCTCTGCTCTACGAAGATGATCAGGGTCCCTAAGGGTAATACTTTTGTAATTTGCGCATAGTGTTTGGGAGTTCAGGCGGTCGGGAGCAACAGCATCATGAGAGGGATACAAGAATGACTGTTGTCGGACAGGCAGGCGGAAAGGCAGCCTTTGTATAACAGCCTCGTATTAGACCAATTCCTGTATGGAACTTTGCGTTTTGGTGAACAAAACGAATTTCCTAGTTATAAATCTTCTCCACAGGGAGGGAGGCCTTGTCTCTGGGAAGCCAAAACAGTATTGAAAGAGTTTGACCAAGGGTTTTGAACCAGTATTGACGAGGCATGGAGGAGTAAGATCTGCTTTTGCATGAAGCAAATCAATGATCTAATGTCATTGACACTGAGTTTCTGGCATCCCCCCAGCATCGAATACCTAGGAGACGCAATTGTACACGCATATGCCGTGGCGGACTAAGTCACCCACAAGAGCTGTGTTCATACAAAGTAAAACTTGCGGTAAGAAATCCACGCCATTATAGCTAATCTGAGATCTATCGTCCATTCGGTATGACGAAGATGAATAGTTTGGGACAACTATTTCTCGTCTCTTGATTGCCGAGCCCCTACAAAATCGTCACCTGAAGCTCTCTGCCCCCCAGACGCGTGTGCTGGGATTGCAGATGGTGCGTGCCAACTCAATCTCTCGGTCCCGGATGGTTCTTGGAATTTCTCTTCCAGGGTCAGCATGGTTGTCCTACCTCGCAGTGATTGGCTCCATGGCGATTGGTAAGTCAGCCTTCGGACGTCCCCAACATGCATCCCTGCGCACCATACCACACACCACGAAGCGTTCAACCTCACACTACACCTTCACGGACGGTGTTGATTAATCTAGCCCGTGTCACCGACTATGCTGTTTTAGACAGAGACAGACATGTTCCATTTTCTGTAAGGCAATTGCTCGGCTCCGTTTTGAGCCAGTATGAACATCACTTCCTTTGACAAAGCCTTCGCTTCTGGTTTCCAGTTGATGAGATTCATATGTTGTGCCACGAGAGTATTAGTATAGGCAATATTAGTAACTCGGGGTCATCCTTTTTTTTACCCTCACTCACTACGTGGCCGCGCCGGAGGTGAAACCTGTATTTCGTTGGTCAACCTTCAAACTCTATTTCCTCTCCTGCCTGCTTGTACGCCGAGTCTCTCCTCACAGGGCACACCGCTCCATATCCGCAAGCCCCCTTTGCCTTTCTTCGGCTGTCTGAGGGACGCGCGGCTCAGCTTAAGATTGAGCAACCATAGGTTTTCTATACGCCACATTGAACAACCTCGTTCCTTGTTGGCCGCTCATCAGATGACGGCAGCAGTCAAGTCCTTCACCTGCGAGGTGTCGTCAAGTTAATCTGAATCAGAACTCTGTTTGACCTCCCTTTATTCGAGTTCGGGGTAGCTCGGTTCAATTGGGGCCTACGCCACCAAACGCAGCCGCAAGCCGAGCCTTACGTCTCTCTGTCTACGATCGTGTGTGTGCATGTCATGAGCTGTCGCCTGTTCCCAGCCTTCTTGGCCCGGTAAGACGGCCCCATGATACCTATGCGATGACGACTACGTCTGCGCAGGCGAGGACGTGTTACCTCGAATCTCACTCCGTATGTCTCCTCGATGTGCCAATCTGAACCATCTCACGCAGCGCATTGAAGCGTATATAAGCCGCGCAGCATGACACCCCTTTCTCTTTCCTACCACAGGTATCGCTCACAACTTCAAACCAACGGGAACCTCGATCACCTTTCAACTACGCCGCGTTCCATAACTCTGATCGGCTTCACAACCATATACAATGTATCCCGAAATGAAGCTTTCGGCCTTCGTCGCCATTCTCCCCGTTGTCGCGGGACAATGGTGGAGCGGGGCCCCTGAGTGTGCTGTAAGTTTACCGTTCCCCTTTCCTACCACCTTCGGCACGTCAAATCCACCTTATATATATATATATATATATATATATATGCCAGTGAAATATAATAGCAACTGACCCGAAGCTGTGCAATAGCAATCTTGTCTGTCCTCCGCATGGGCCGGCCCCTCGGGCACGACGACGAGCTGGTGGCCACAGCAATCCGAGTACTGCGATGAAGACAAGGGCAAGAGTATCGGGAGCTGCGTCAGCAGCGCCTGCAGCTCGACCGAGACGGCGTACACCTCGTACAGCTCCCTCTCCTCGTCCCTGTGCTCGCGCTACGCATCGTGCACGAGCGCTGGCAGCACGGGCGTACAGACAATCACATACCCGGGCGGACCCGTGACATGGGCGGCTCCCGGCGGTTGGGGAGGCAAGTTCTTCCCCAGCGGACGCGGCCCCGGAGGCGACGGGCAGCAATGGGGTGGCCCCAACGGCACCGACTACAGCCAGTACTGGTCGGACTGGGCATCGGCATACAGTGGATCGACGACGTGGTCCGGCGGCGTCGTGACTGTCACGGGGTGCTCGTTCGACGGCTCGCCCTGGTTCGTCGGTCCCAACTGCGGCTGGAACGGCCTCGGGGGTTTTAACGGCTTCGTCGGCTGGGGTTCGGGATGGAGCTGGGGCCCGACGCAGACCCAGACTGTCACTGTCACCACGACTGATTCCCAGGGCCAGACTACCACTGAGACGGGCGTCGGCACCGTGGCTGTCGCTGTCAGCGGCACGCTCACCACCTCTTCGGTCATCGGTGTCCTCGCTGCCGAGACTGGCAACAGTCGCGGTTCCAACAACAATGCTGCGCCTCGTATGGCCCCGGGTGCCGAGGGCTCGATCGTCACTGTCTTCCTGGGTCTTGGGCTGGGTACCGTTATAGCTATCGCCGGTATGCTATAAAGTAGAAAAAGGCGAGGCACGATGGTGTCTATGCGGCTTATCCCTTGTCCTAATAACGAAAATGAATATAAGAGTTGTTTAGTCGGCTTTCTGTACCTTTACAATCCCCCCCGGTATAATCTTCATCAGTCTGTTTGTATACAATGGCTATAGTTCACCCACGTTCAATGCAGAACTAGTTAGACTCACATTCGCTTGTATTCTTATGTTATTGTGAATGATGGAATGAGGTTGGAAAAATAACATGGCGTTAGGAATTGGAGAGTTAGTCATGGGCAGTGGTGGGAGGTTAATACACTTGATGGGTATCGCATAAAAATACATTCATATATACACGGTAAAAGTTGTCTTTCGAACTGAAATGATATTTCCATGAACGCCTCACAAACTACGACTCTCATACCCACAGTTTCCATTCCGTAAATGAATCACCCGCTCACAGCCGACGGTCAAACTCGTCCAAGCCAAACAGGACACTAGTCCCAGTAGACGACGCCGAGAGAGGGGATATATCATCCCCCCTGCTCCGCTGCCTGCCCCTTTCCTTCTCATACGGCTCCGCATATACAGTGCCTCTCCACCGCCTATGGTCGAACCGCTCACCAGGCGCAACGGGCGGGAGAGCCGGGATCTTCGGCTGTCTATCAACCGAAATCGCCCCTCTCAGCGGCGAGCCCTGACGATGCGCCTGCCACCCCAGAACCGGCGATTCCACATACGCCCGGTTGGATCGCGATCTCGACAGCGAACCATATCGTCCGAGAGTAGGAGTGCTGATGTTCGTGCGCGACATGCCGAGGGGACTCTCCTTGTCCGTCGCTGGCACATTCCCAGATTCCGACCCCGGCTTCAGTGACGATGGCACCCCTATTCCCGGCTCGAAGTCTATCGTGTCAAAGGACCGCCTCGGACGCGGCGGGGGCTTATTTCCACTCATTTCCTTCACAACTCCCGGCCTACTGGACACCCTTGGCTGCGACCTCGCTCGCATCCCGGGCGGCATAGGAGGCAGCGCTTGATTCGGCGGGCCGCTCGGCGGGCCTCTGCGCGCGATAATGTCCCCGCGTATCGCGCCCGGCGCCGGCGCCGGCGGCTGATACGGCGTGGAGAGTTTCCGGCGATGCCAGGCGCGGTCACCGAGGCTGTCCACTCTTGCCACTGGTTCTGGCGTCACTACGCTACTTGACGATTTGGTGCGCTTGTGCGTCATGGCTTGCGGCGAGGACGCATTACTGTCATCGTCGCGCCATTGCACGGCTGAACTCGCCCCCGCGGCTGCCTGGATGTAGATACGTGGGCTCGCCGGCGCTTCGCCCCTGGACTGTCCGCTTGTGCTTGTCCGCGGGTGCAGGCCAGCCGGGAACTTACCCCCAGACTCCAGGGCCGGGGTGTTTGGGACGAGGGAGCCCTCGTCATGCGTGGTGTTTCCCCACCTGCTGTTAAGTGTTCCATCGTCATCTCGTTCGTGTCTAGTACCTATGTGGCTGCGGGCTTCGGCCTTGGTGAGCATGGGACTTTGAATCGAGCGTCGGCCGCGGCGCGTCAGGATCGATTTCATCACGTGGGCGTCTTGAATCCGCTTCTTGCGTGTGCGCGCCCGGTAGCAGAGGAATAGACCCGCGGCCACGATGATCGCGCCGGAGAGACTGCCGGTGACGGCGCCGATCGTGATGGGCTTTCGGTGTGTGTCCGACTCGGCGGAGGAGGGTGTGGGTTCGTGCGAGGCGGCGGCTTGGGAGACTGTGGCCTTGGTCTTGGGGGTGCTGATCAACGGCGAATTCTTGGTGGTGGGTTGTTGCTTCGTTTCGGAATTCGTAGGAGTCGAGGAGCTGGTCTTGTTATTCGCCTCCGAGATGAGGCTGTACACGGCTATGTTATCGTGTCCTCCGCATGATAGTCTCGGATCCCCTGAGCATGGTGTTGCGCAGTCGTCGTCTGGAAGCCTATGGGCGTCTTTGGGTAGTTCATTGCCACATCTACATTCACTGAGCACTTCCTGTGTTAGTCACAGCACATGATAATGATAGAGATGCTAAGTGGTGATGATCGAGAAGTAAACGCACCCTCCATTTCGTAGCCCAGAGTATATGTAGCTTTCTTTTCCTTCCTTCGGTGGTATTGCCGAACCGCAACTCTGTAAACAGCTATCTACGGTGAGGTTACCCGGCTTGATCTTGTTGTCGGAAAGCGCATCGTAATCGTCAGGTCCGAATATTCGTCCCCTATCCGGAGACAAGGGGCTGTAGCATCCCACGAGCGTGTAATGAGAGTTTCCGGGTACCAGCGACGGTTCGTACGCTACCGTAGTGGTGATCGTGAGAGTCGAAGTCAAGACTGGTGTTGGAATAGGCGGTGTTCCCAGCACCAGTAATTCTGTCTCTGCTTGCACTCGGATTCCATTCCACAATAAAGTCCAAATGTATAACCCTCTCGCACTGAAGCCTAACAGGGACATGGCTTGTGTTATCGTCGTCTCGGCGGGGTGTATAAGGCATGGCTAGCCGTCGTATAGATGCCAAAGGCAGCGTACCATAGAGTATATCTTGGTGTTTTTGTTCCCCAATCGCCTTCGGTCATGGCGATGCAAAGGACAAAGCATGGCTCGAGCCCCGAACAAAGCCGGTAGCCTCGAGGCGGCTTTGGAGCCGAATTCGATCAATCGGGAGAGCCATGGCTCGTCGATTGGAAACAATTGCCACTCTATCCTTAGAGTAGAAAAGCTAATGACCATGAAGTTACGAGGCTGACGATAACTTCATGGAAGTAGTAGAGGGCGAGAGGACGGTTTAGCTTTTGCTCACAATGTACGCCGTGGGACAAATAGACAAAAGATATATCGGAACTTGGACTGATAAGAGCTCATGTGCTATTTACAGTATCTTGCGTAATTGTAAAAAGAAGAGACAACTCTGATAACGAGATATCAACGGTGGTAACCATACCAAGAGATAGCAAGGCTACGTCGCCTATCTCTGGAATGAGATCAAATCTCGGTGTAGCCCTACGAATGGATGATACATATCAGCTATGCTGTGCGACATCCACAATTAGATGCGGTATCGTTCGTACTTTAGACGATCGCGCAATCCGCGCTTTTTCTATTCATTATCTAATTATCTGCTAAAGGTTCCTACCTATGTAACGTCTCATAATGCGTTGTCGCTCTCTTACCGGCGGTGTAAGCTTTATCACGATAGCAGCTTCGCCTCTCATTTGTGTAATTCGTTGGACCTGCCGCTTTAAGTGTCAGCTGGGGCTATTATATGAGATAAGAAAGCCATAGATAATCTGGCAGTCATAGTGGTTCTTCCGATTGTTCTGCGTGGTATATATCACCACCATCCCCTCCTTCTTACATGGCTGTCTATTTGATATAAACTTCTTCGATCATCAAGAAGCTCATCCGACACAGAAAATGCCCGTCGCCTCGTCGTCAAAGAGCCAATCAATAACCAGCAAAGACACTTATGACGATACCAGTCCACCTGAGCTCGGGATGTTTCACGTGGTCTTGTGCTGTCGGACGAACTACTCAGCATTCACGTTGCAGACAGGATATTGCTAAGCACTCTCTCTTAGCTATATGAGCTCGCTCCTACAGTCCCCACAGGTTGAGTAGGTGTTATATTACGGTACACCACAAGGTGGTTCGGACGAGGAACCATGCCTACGCTCCTACCCTCCCACCCACCAGGGTCACCGTTATGTTGAGGTTACTGTTACGGAGCACACCGGAAAGATGGGAAAGGATCCATGGGCCACCCACCCGCCACAGAAGAAGAGGTTGGCTGAAAGACGATGATGATGCCAGGACTCGGCATGCGTAACCCCCCACAGCGCGCGCTTGGACGAGCGCGGGAGGAACAGGGATGGGCCCCCACGCGCCATTTCACCCTCAGTGTATTGGAGCGCGTTCTCCTCAGCTGCAGACAGCTACAACCGGAAATCATCACCGAGCGTTCGAAGCCGCCGCCCACGCTCCCTTCTCCCCATCCCACTCGCCGGCTTACCCTCTTCGTGATGCGGATGGCACACGCGGCAGGGGCAAATGCGACTGCGTCTGACGCCCGTCATTGTATGCTACCGGTATGTAATACCTACCACGACAATATGGACCTGTATTATGGTGAGCATGCTTGAATTTCCTTTTCTTCCCCCCCTGCTCTGCTGGCTTGGCTTCTCGTCAAAAGTTCAAAACCTTTCCTGTCCAGGATTTATATCCGGTAAACGAGAAAGTACGGGTAGGTATCGCCAGCTCGGTTGCGAGAAGGACCAAGACGCTGGTTGGTGCCAGGGATTCAGCCTAGACTACAGTTTACCTATCTACTGATAGGTATGCTGGTATAATAATACGCTACTGGCTGGCTTTGGAGGGACCTGAACGGGCTGGGCTACGTAGGTCGAATCTGAACTTCGCCACCAAGCAGCCGTACACGAACTATGGCCCTCGCCGTGCATATGTACGCAAGGCATGATACCAACACCCAGCGGCACAAATTAGTCGCGCCATCTAGGGTTCCAGATCTTCGTTGTATGTCGGGGCCACTGGGCTCATTCCATTTACCAAATATAGCACTTGAGCAAGTCTCACGTATCAGCAGTTCAACTGCATACTTGTAGGCAGATATGTATAAATGTAACCCGTCTTTGGACCTCACTATCCTGAACAGTCGATCCGCCCTGTAGAGTTTGGCCAGTGGAGATCGAGGATCTAGCTGCAACGACTTTACCGAAGTCGGCGAGGATAAAGGTCTGAGACTGGCATGATGCTCAGGTCAGCCACTCTAGCGGTAGGTAGCAAGTGAATGACTCGTTGCGGTAGAGATCATTCCGGTTCTTTGTCGTTGCCTCTGGCAATGGATTCGAACTTGGGCTAACTGCCCCTCTTCGACGAATACTCTCTCCGTAGTGTACATTGATAGGTACACTATCTAACAGTAGGTGCCCTTGCTCTAGCACATCTAGGTAGGACGGGCTTGTGTTGAATCACGCACCAATCATTGCGAGCTACATACGCCGTTCTTGAATAACGAGACGTCGATTGGCTCTCAGATGAACGTTTTCTCGAGGGAGGAGAACCGTGGTAGATTCTAGGCCGGGAGGAATACAGAGAGACATTCAGGGTTTCCCCGAGCTGGCGCTGGAGAATCGGAAAACTGAACCAGCAAAAAAAGAACTTCGGGCTAGGTAAAGAGAGACAAGGGTAGTGTACTAGTAGGTGAGACTACCTGCAGGTTTTAACGGTTTCACTAGCATCTTTTCCCTCTGTCCAGTAATGTACCTCAAGATTAGGTACCTGTTCTGACCTGGCTCGCCTAGCATGTGAAAGAGTGCTTCAAAGGTATCGGGCCGCCGCATGTGGCTGCGACTTACACTACCTAGGTGTACTAGTAGTCTGAGCTTCTCTAGCGTAGACTTGCCGCAAGACGGACGTAAGGCAGGCTTCTCATGCAGTACCTAGTCTAGCATTCTTAAGTAGAGTGCATACACTACCTTAGGTACTTACATACCTACCTCTTAGTACACTACAGTCACTACAGTAGTTGTAGGTAGTGCACACCGACAAGTCGAATGAGACGAGCCGCAGGGCCCTGTTCGGCGAGTCCTGGGCTATAAAAGACGCTAAAACCCTCAGGATTGTTTGAGCGCTAATGTGATATTGCATCTACATGTATACTACATCCGCATCCCAGGGCATCTACAGCCTTACACGTTAGGTACTACATAGATCTCCGAACTCAAGCGATTCGTATATATGCAATCTGCAGTATATCAGACATGTCCATCACGTCTCTGTTCTTGTGCCCGCCCAAGAAAGAAGTCATTGGTCTTTCGAGAGCCGTCTACAACCGGGTTGAATGTGGTAGGAAGTATGAAATGTCACACTTCCCGCCTTGTCATACAGAACCCTACACCCATGTCGTTCGTGGGGGTTTGTTGTGTGGTCCCTTGCTTTCCAGCGTGCTGTAGTACAGTAGTGTACTACACTACATACGTAGTATACGTATACATGAGTACGCATTAAGATGTATACCCAGTAGGTCGCAGTGTATATTATAGATTTCTGTTCGATACTGGATCACCGTGCACCTAGTATTACTTGCATAGGCAGGAGGTGAGCTTCCAGCGGGCTGGGACATGACGTCTTTGTTGGATGAGGACTTGACTACTGAAGTATAGGCCAAAGGAAATAAGGCAGGACGAGGGAAAACCGGAGCAAGGGAGCTGGCGCCATAAACAGACAAGCACGAGGCCGGCCGCTTGACGATCGACAGATACTGCGATGTATGTATATACACTTGGTACCACGTCAGCCGGTCCAAGCACTGGCTACGACGCCTGGCTCGACGCAAACATCGTCGAAAGGAAGATCCAGGAGAGGCAGCCTCGTAGGGGTGAGCTTGCTTAATCATCTCGTAGTCAAAGTCGAATTCATGCACGCATCTCAAATCCTGCCGCCTTTTGCAGTACGGGGTGTGGGATGCCAGCCCGTACCCTTAACCGCCAAGGCCAACCACGACCGTGCACTACTAGTGCTGTACTCACTGTCTACACGTGTATAGGTATAGGTTATCCCACGCTGGGGGGGGAATAAGATGTGGAATCGAGTTGGAGACAGAGTGACCAATATTGTGGACAAAAAGAAGGGTAGAGTTGCATTTCCGATCTGAGGCAAAGCTTCTAGAACACCAAAACTAAGTTGAGGAGCTTTATTGCTCCGAACCAATAGGACCGATAACGAGGCTCAACTCTCCTTTCTTTACCAAGTCTCGCCAAAGTCTACCCCGATTCAGCTCCACGAACTACGGACTTTTACGGCTTATCGTCGAACAAACTGGCCATCTCTCTGTCCAAACGGAGAAGAAGTCCGTCATCTGACATCTGATAATTACAAGTACAAACGCTTTACTTACTTACAGTATAGTACATATTGTCCATCGTGGCGAGGTTCTCGTCAGCTTGGAGCCACGGCGGCGGCTCCTGACCGCGCGGGCTGCTTTAGGTCGGGAGCGGCGGATAAAGAATGTTCATCCCACGCCGCACATGATCATCACCTGGAGAGGGCCAAGAATGCCGAAAAATGGGAGGGTGCTCGGCATATAGCGTAGATGGGTCTCGTGACTAGAGAGAGAAAGGCAAACAAGCACACGATGATTGTTCGAGGCTTGTGGGCTAACAATAACATGTTTGCTGGAGCATCCTCCCCCAGCGCCACAAGACGGGTCGTCACGATCGCATCTAGAACTACAACATAGTAGTGTAATGCACTGAGACTACCATGGCTATAGTGCAATGCACGACAATGTCAAACATAGCCCGAAGACCTTAGGGGCTACTAATAGGACCATCGCGACGTACTTTGAACGTACAACTTGGAAGACATATTGATAGCGATTGAGTAAATAGTGCAACCAACTGTTCGTAACAGAACCGATGATGCCTGAGCATCCACCCACACCTAGCCCTCGTGGTAAAGTAGGTATTCTACCTGCCAGTACTTTGTATATTTACCTATACATGTGTGTACTAAGAGCATTAGAACTGGCACCAGCCATGCAACTCACTGTTTATAAGTATGTAGGCGCTATCCAGGCTTCTGTCTAGGGTTCGGTGATCCTTGTTATTTCGAGATCATCATGACACTCGAAGTTAAGAAAGTGGCCATTGCTCATTAAGGCTGCTAATAACCCGTGGTCCCCGCAATCGGTCGACGCACGAGCGCATGAAAATAGGGAAGTAGGTAGGCACTGGGTTTGACTTGTAGTGTAAAGCAAAGAGAACGAAGCCAAGGGCCCGGTTTCGCAGTGCTCCTCCGAAGCTCTATAACAAAGGCATACACAGGCGGCGCTGTAGGATAACATTCCTGTCCACTTGGGTTAATTTGGTGCGGCCGAACTCGCGCCGCTCGTGGTGTTGTACGGCGGACGAGACTCTACAGTCCATTTATAAAGCCCTGTACTGTGTGCGTCTACTTAGCAGTATACTTACAGGTAGTGCACTATATCGCATGGGGTTGGTTACAAGCAGCGGGATTACCTGGTTAGATCCGCAACGGCGGCATAAGCAAGCATTTCGGTCGAAGTAATTTTCGCTACAAATCCATCGTTCAAGGCTCGTTCCCAGCTAGTTCTACTATTTAAAGTATAACCTACCTCGCAATGTCATGACGAGCTCCGTACTTAGATAGTTACTGAATATACTTATCAACAGCCATACGTACCAAATTAAAAAAAAAAAAAATATAATATACAGTTGTGTACAGGCTCCCTTCCTGCAGGTGTGTAGTGGACACTGCCAGGTAAAGCCCCTCGCTTCGGCTGTAGCAGGGGGTAAAGAGGGGCTTTCCACAGTGGAGCGCTGGTGCGTGCGTTTGGAGGAACCATGCTGAGCCAAACACTGGAGAGGAATCAAGCAGAGAAAGGGACACTACACTAAAGGCCCGGTGACGCTGAACTACCCTTGAGCAGTATTATTGTCACGACCGGATTGGCGGGTTGCCTGTCTCGGCCTACAAAATCTAAACCCGCCGCCCAGAACAGAACAAAACGCAGGTTAACCCGTCAATTTTTCTGTGTCGGAAAGAACAGGCTAGGGGTTCAAGCTTTACATGAGTGTATCAGAGGAGAAAATAGAGAAAGAGAACAAGAAAGAGAGGCAGGTGGAGATAGGTAGAGAGAGGAAAAGATGAAAAGGAAAGGGAAGAAGGAGGGTAGACTTACCTCGCATCCAGACAGTGCCAGCTAACATTGCACTAGAAACATCGTGACTTACACCCACTTACAAGTTACATATACGTCGACCTATGTCGTCTATTCACAGCTTCGATAGTTTCTATCAACGCAAAATACTTAGTCTTTAAATTCTCTATCTATCCTCTTTAACGGGATATTGCACAAGTTGCAGTAGAGGTAAAACATGCACACAACTAGACAGCAATATCAAAATAGCTTGCAGCCTACGGTACTGTACCGTAAGTATCATATGGGATAGCACTTGAGGATGTACTGTAGTGCCGTGCGCACAACTAGGTACACTAGCTAATAGTAGGACTAGTAGGCATGCAAGTAGTTCTCCCATGTTCCCTGCTCAGCGGCACACCCACTTCAACGAGCACGCACACCCATGTCATTCAGCCGAACCCGACCCCATCGAATTCACGAGCGTCTCGTCACTCTCGCCCACTGCCCACTGCCCACTGCCCACTCACACCACCCCCAAGAGCTCACACCCTGCTAGGGCTACCTATTGTACTGTACAGCAGCAGTCTGACGATAATACCAGTACAGTAGTTGAGTCTGTCTGTGTATGTACAACACGAGAAGCCGCCAGTGCAGTTACTTAGCTGCTATCGCCGCCGCCGCCGTCGCTGCCACTACTAACCACTAATTATTTATTGTAGGTACAGTACGGAACGTAGTAGGTACTGCGCGCTACCATCACGTAGTCTGCCGCAAATACATACATACATACATACATGTACAATTGCTTCTGCCTCTTTGCGCTACAGACCAACCTCCTACTACTACTGGCTGCTGGCTGCTTGTTTGCTCGCTTGCTCGCTTGCTGCTCTCCCTCCACCTACCACCACACCTCAGGCTCGACCGAGAGGGGAGACGGAGAAGAAGAATACGACATAACAAGTTGCCAGATACATCACGCCCACTTCCGATTCCGAGTCTGCTGTAGCTACCTCCACGAGACCTCGAGTCGAGTCGACGACTTTGTTTGTCTTTCCCCCAATGCGCCTCTTTGTCTTGGATTTTTCCTTGGTTCTTTGGTTAGTTAGCGGCCGCTAGAAGCTCGAGTAAGACTGTAGACTTTAGACAGCCAATCTGATTCATTCTCCGGCCGAGGAACGGCGCCAGCCGAACCTTACACCTACCCCCCCCAGGACCAGGACGTGGGGAAGCAGTTAGCCAGTGAACCTGTCACACCCAGAGCGCAGAGAGAGAGAGAGAAGCTCCCCCGTCCATCTATCCGCCCGTGCACCAGCGTTAGACGGAACGGGAGGGGACTTCTTCCTTTTTGCTTCCCCAGTGTACAACAGAACCACGGCCGCGACAACATCGACCACGATCGCGGAGCGTGCAATGGCGAGCAATCCCACAATAACAGAGCACGACTTCCGCTTCCCCAGGAGGCCCTGCGGCGAGTCTGCTGCCGGCCGGAGCGAAGTCAAAGATGAGACGAGTCCCGGTGAACTGCGCATCCGGGAGCTGAACCTGGACATGACGGCCATAGATAGCTTCGATTCTGCGCGCCGCGACTTGCTGAACACCCCGCTGTTTCCTCACCTCGAGAACGCCATGGCGGACTCGAGCCAGGCGGCGGGTGAGTTGCAGGCGCAGGATCCGTTGGCCATGCAGGTGTGGAAGTTTTTCAGCAAGACAAAGCAGAGTCTACCGAGACAGGAGCGCATGGAGAATTTAACGTGGCGGATGATGCACGCAAAGCTTCGAGCACGGAGCCAGCGAGCTCAGCATGACGAGCGCATCCCTGTGCATGGCGAATCTGGCCGACCCCCAATTTCAACTAGTTCAGCCGCTACGACTGTCGTGATCGATTCCTCGTCTTCTGCTCGTCAGAACAGCACCGCGGGTCCTGCAAATCCCCCCAGTGGTATCGCACAACTTAGGAAGGCGACGGATCAAAATGTGTCGCAGCCAGAGCCCATGAATCTGGACGACTTCATATTCCCCGACAATGTGGCTCCGCCCGCCGGTTTCACATCGTCGCTCGAGGCCGGGAAACAAGACAAGGACAAGTCGGCCACCCGTGCCACCGCTGCTGCGATCCCCATCAAGTCTCGCAAGGCCTCTGGCCAGCATTTCGTGCCTCAGTCGGTACCGGTGCCTCCTCATCAAAGAACTCAGGACGAATTTGGCTATGTAACGCGACACCATCGTAAGACTAGCATTGACGAGCGGCGTGTAAGTGCTGGCTTCTGTTATATCCCTTGACGATACTTCTGGCGGATGAAACCCTGACTTCGCTTGGCTTGGTTTGCTATTTGTCTACATCATGCTCCAAAGGACTGACGTCGTGTACACCCTGCTAATCATTTCCCAGGCCCGGAACCTCAAGCGACCTGCAAATTTCTCTCCGCATGTGTCTGCCCTGAGTAATAATGCCGGTGGCGGCAACGAGATGGACGCCGACTCTGATCTTCATGACTACACTCTAGATATACCTAACCATGCAGGTTCTTCGCATATTCCTCAACAGCATGCCACTCCATTTTCTCTGGATACCTTCCAAATGGAGAGTGATCCTATACTCACATCAGCAGGGCCATTCCAACAGAATTTTATGTTCTCACCGTCAACATCACCCATGGTCACCCACGGCCCGTTTTCCAATGTCTATGGTCAACATGGCGGATCTATCAACGGCGCCGACTATTATTCTCCTCCAGGATCTGCCTACCCATCGGCAGTATCGACACCACACCCCCTAGCTGACAACGAAAACATGTATTTTGGCTCCATGGACATGCGCCACCAACGAAATCATAGTTTCCGTCAGATTCCCGGCTCTCTCGGGAACCAAATGAGCCACCAGTTTATGTATCCCTCTAATGGCAATTCGGTGTTTCCAACAACTACAGGCGCCGACGTGTCTTCGGCCTTTACAGCTGCGCCGAGCTTTGGTCATGTTGATCCCAGCCAGGTGTTTCAACATGATCAGTCCGCTCGTTCGCCCGGTATTGGAATTATGCATGACAACATGTTTTCCTTTGGTGCAGACTCAGATAATGAAGACGAGGATGGTGGTGCATTTGCAGATCGCAATATGGGCATGCATCAAGACATCTCACCTGGTGATGACTCCGGCATGGACATGGCTAGTTCGAACCCGTTAGGATGGGACGCTTCTTTACCCGGTCAATTCAGTACACATGCTGCCCGGTATCCCGGTGGTCCACCTCGAAAACAAGTCACGATTGGCGGCACAACAGATTTTGTTGATCCCGGTGAGTGGGGTAGTCAGAGCCTGCCGCGTTCACAATCCTTTCGCAATATGGGTGATAAGCGCCAGAAGGTCCCGCGTAATACTTCAACTCCGATGGGTGGTCACAGCAATCCCTTTGACCGCTTAGCTCAGTCCAATCCCAACTCCCCACCACCAGACGGAGCAGGTAATGTTTCCGGTTACTCGTCCGTTGCACCAAGCCGACCCGCATCGCCGCTTGGTTCGAAACACGGATCTGCGAGCAACTTGCAGTCCGCCAGCGGAAGCCAAGGAGATGGAAATGCTCCCACGACGTGCACAAACTGCTTCACGCAAACCACGCCTCTCTGGCGGCGCAATCCCGAAGGTCAACCCTTGTGTAATGCTTGCGGTCTGTTCTTAAAACTACACGGAGTCGTGAGACCATTGAGCTTAAAAACTGATGTAATCAAAAAGCGCAACCGCGGATCAGGTGCAAGCTTGCCGGTCGGTGGTACAAGCACTCGGTCCAAGAAAACTACCAGTAGCACATCAGGTACGACATCGGGACCCGCATCGCGCAAGAACTCCACCCTCGCAATATCTACGTCAAGCACCGCCGCCGCACAAGCAACAACGCCGCCTGCCACGACCAGAGCTGGTAGCGTGAACGAGGGCGAGAGCCCAGCCAGTGGTGGCGGCTCTGGTGGTAACACTGCAGGAAGCACGCCGGCCAGTTATGCAGGCTCAACGACTGGCGCTGTCGGAGGCAAGGGTGTCGTTCCGATTGCGGCGGCCCCTCCCAAGAACACCCCTGGGCCTGGCGCGGCATCGCTACCTCGTAGCATTGGTGCCACTGGCTCGTCGAAGCGACAACGACGGAGCAGCAAGAGTGCTGGTACGAACGAATCAACAGGTGGTATGGATGTTGACAGCCCTGAGAATTCGACTGGGTCCAATGAGACCGCCCGGTCTGTAGGCTCGTCAAGCGGATTTGTACCCATGCAGACTTCAGGTGGAAACCTTGGTGGTATATCCAGCAACTTCAGTATGACGCAGCGGCCTATTGTGGGTTCTGGTATAATGGGAATGCCCGGCGGTCATTCTAATGGGATGATGACCCCAGGCGCCGGGACTGGGCCTCAAGAATGGGAGTGGCTTACCATGAGTCTGTGAGTTGGGTATAATGGGAGGAGGTGGACATGCAGTGTTATCACAGGCGTCATGCAGGATAAATCATAAAATCCGCGATAGCGTCTCTTGGCGTGTCATTCGACCTACCTACCAGTGCGGATATCTTGATTTTCTCATCTGTCTGGGACTCGTTGGTACACTCCAGTCGGCAACTTGGTTCAATTGCATACATATTTTATTGGGAAGCGGGGCGAACGATTCACGACGGCATCGCACACGATTCGGCGTTACGGCGCTGACTTTTGACCTCACCCTTGGACGATGTTTTATTTTATTTTTCTTTGATACCACATTTCCCCCCGTGCATTACAAGGTCTTTCTGCCTTTTTCGAGCTTCCTCGACCTGGCCTGTGATACACTGAATTGACCTCTCTGAATTACCCCCGTGTATCAACCTTATCCAAAGGACATCAATAAATACCCGAGTTTATCTTTCTCAATAGATTGGAGCAGACTTCTGCCAAGTTTCCTGATTTAGTTCTTTGGATCAATCCCGATCGGGGAACGACACAGTTGTGCACACCTTTTTGGTTCCGGTCTCCTTCAATTACCTGAGTTTATAACGGCGCATTTTCCGCCCGCACTTCTCTCCAGGCTAATTCTCTGCCTCTTCACTTTCCATTTTTGCAGCAAAGAATGTGCGCAACATATTGCAGTTGAATTAAACAGATGAATAAATATGCGGAGCACTTATTGATAGCGGCGTTGCTTATTTGGGCCCTGATCACTACGCGTCTCGATCGAACTGTCACTATATTCGCGTCGAATCCAGATACAAGCAAATTTGTTTTGAACTCTTATACTAGAGGCGCCTTTCATGGTGCATACCTGTTATGAATTGGCGCTGAGCAATACTGGTACGGACTACACTTTGATTTCTGGAAGGTTATGAGGACACATAGGGGAAGCGGGTAGGCACATATCTGGGTCCTGTTAGGTAGCATAACCCATCACACAGGATATGTGAAACGGACCACAGCATCGGAGGGATGAGCAATTTTTCCGTACAACTTTGGTCTTTGTGTTGTTGCATTTTTACCCCACAGTACTTGACAAGGTCAGAAGTCGTTTGTACAATCACTATCGCAGTCGTTGAGCAGACGTCCGTCGGACGAGCATTAGAGGCCTTGAAGACTAGCGTAGGATACTATGTACGAGGACCATAATACTAATAGCAGTGAGTTCGACTTCACTTGCAAGCTGGGTTGGGATTGCTTCTTTGATCGTGCATGACTTGAATGCTTGTAAATTTCATTAAAGTTATTTTACTTTATAGAATTTAAGTGTATATCTCACGAAGAAGTAGTTCAAAGGAACGGGTATCACCGGTTTACGAATGCTGAATTGATAAGTCATTAGTAACTAACGGCGTAAAGTAGGTGATCAAAGATGATTGCATAGTGAATTATGTTTTCCCTACCGACCAGGAGCAACGAAGTAACTATTATATTATCAAAAAAAGGCGAAGTAATGGATCAGGCACACAGTTCCAGCTCGGATACTCTAGTCAACACGCTTCTGGCAAATCTTTGCAGAGTGAGGATGACTACGAGTCCCTCGCCTCTGGTGGACAACATGCGTGTGAACCCCTGGTGATGCGGCGATGAATCAGTTGAATGAGCCTCGTACTTAGGTTACTATATCAAGCGACTCTATAGATGTTAATGTATGGATATATGGTTGCCCATGAATAGGCGCCTAATTCATTGACTAAAGCTTCGCAATGGCGGCTTTCGTGGCTTCACCCAAGTTACGCGTAGAATTATGGTCGTTGTCGGCATCGCCTGCGCAAGCCTAGTGGTTTCCCATTGTGACCACCTCACACCTACATCCCGACCTTACCAGCCCCTTACTACGTACCTACATAGACTGGAAGGTATTGAGGTGTAGACTACACGTAAGCAAGTCCTAGCGTAAACTCTACGCACAACAGGCTTCTGCGAAGTTGAGTATGTATCCGAGAATTACCATTAGGACCCTTAGATTAAAGTATAATGGCTGAGTTGGTACGGCCTGGCGAAGCATAACATCCTTACTCGACGTTACTTGGCGTTCACAGCGTTGATATCGTTACTCTGCATCGCTAGGCACCGGGGGTCCGATTCTCTCGTTGGCTAGAAAAAAAAGTTTTCCCTCGACTTTTTTCCTGCCACAGGTGATCTTGCGTTGCCCATTCTGTTGACGTTGATGGGACAGTCTAGGCTGAGTCCAAGTTGAAAGAATCGGAGACACTACTATACCAAGTTGTTTACTTCGTGTGTTTACATAACAAGGGCTCATGTTGAACTATAGAAGTGGAGATGTCTTATCAGAGTTGACTCGAGTCCTTGGCCACTCGGAAACCTTCTTGTTTGTGAGACTATGTATACAGCTCGTTGTTGATATTTTAAAACCCCGAGGCTTGTCTATATTTCTCAGATACGCGAGAGCTGAAGAGCTTCATGCGAGAAATCAACACTATCACTGAGACCCGTTTCTAGCGCATGTCACGCGAAGATATGCATATGCGCGTGTGTGCACCCGACCCCTCTACAAAAGTTTATCTATCTCGCGGGGCGCCTGGATGGCTTGAGGATATTGGTTTCGAAAAAATAAATAAGAGTCTCGGCATGTAGACTGAGTCATTCCGCCGGAAAGGGGCGAAATAACCTCGCTGTCGGGTGGTCATGCATGCATAGCGAAACCACTTCGCGTTTGGCTGACCCCAAATATCACTCACTCTCATCGTCGTAAAGGCTCATTAGCTTATTTTCTTACTTGGCTATGAATAAGTTTCATTCTTTTTAAGCAGGAAAGGGGGAAATGAACAAAATCGTTGACAACATTCCCTCTCATGTTTCTCGATTTTTCATACGTCTAATATATTTCATTCGTTAATTACAAGAAACCTGCATTTGGTTCTCTCCTTTCGTGGTGTAATTGCTTCAAAACCACATGTCGTTTACTTAATTAGAAATAGAATATAGTTTCGTATGTTTGGTTCGCTATACTTAGTTTAGCTGTTACAAGCTGCTCTAAATAAATGCCTTGTACTATCAAGAAGTTAAAAAGCATTTCATACATGTCTTAGAGTCTCAACCTTGAATGAGAACTATTGTGAAAAATCCGTGCTCGTAATAATTAGAGAATAGTACGTAAATTTTATATACAAAAAACTGGATGTTGCAATTCTATGACTGAAGACAAATTAATGGTTAGATATGAAACAAGTATGTTCTATTTTCTTTTATTTTTTTAATATGGCTATGATAGGAAATTTAAAGGAAAAGGGGTGTGATGGTGGGGTGCATTGCCGACCAGCGGCAAGGGGAAGAAGAGGATGACAGTATAACAAAGAAGTCTTTTCAACCCATTTCGGATCTATGTGAGTGAATCTCGCTTAGGGCTTGGGAGTAGGCTTGGGCTTAGGCTTGGTGCCTGTGGTGTCATAGCTGCCACGACCCATCACGGACTGGAAAACAGAGGCAAGAGAAGACCAAGACATCTTGAAATTGGATGAGGTGGTTTTAGCTGCAAAGTTATTGTGTTTGATTGAGATTGGGATTGTTGTTATGTATGAGTTTCAGTGTGCGTGTGTGTGTGTGTGTGAAGCAAGATAGATCAAACCGAAAGCCGGAAATCTGCAGCAGCTTTATAGATGGCTTTCAGATATAAAACATAGAGAACATGTCAGAAAAGCTAGAGAAATGATCAGTAATAATCGTTTGGCTCAGTGAACTGATCACATATTTGCATCCTACGACCTATAGGATTAGTAAAGGGGCTGAGCACAATAGCATTGTTGTATGATCACGGGAACAAAGAGAGTGTTTTGTGGATTAGTATAAGATTGTTTGAAACTTTTTTTTCTTAAACCCCCATATGGGCTTACAATATAGTCTGACTAGAAATGGCAAATGTAAACTGAAAAGAACTCGCCCCTTGAGCTTAACATCTACTACTTTGTCAGAGAAAACACTGTTCAACAATATGGGCGTCGCCCAATGAGCAACGAAGGAAGCTTTATCTCAACTTCCCACGAACAGACCTGGAGAGACACTGAGAAATCAATAATGCCAATGAGCTCGTCAAATTTTAAATTTTTATTATTAATTTTTTTTTTTAGCCGCTTCATGGGCATCGCGTTCCAAACCAATTCAAGGCTCAGCGACTTCTCGCCAGCTATGTGTTGATATAAAGCACGGTTGCCCAGACTCACGAGAAATTATTTGTCTCTCGCCTAGTTCTTCCCTATGCATATGACATATACTACGAACTGGTAGACGATTTATGTAGAACTCCTAGGTACCGGTGTACCGGGGTCAAGAGGAAATACAAACAACAACACTCTTATCACAAGACAATCATAAGATATCATAACTTAATGACCTAGGAAATAGAATAAGTGACGTATTCTGGACGCGCTGAACTCACAGGAATATTTGAGTCTTTGTGATGTAGTGTTTAGCCCTCTTTGTCCAGCCTCCCGGTGTAGATGAATTAGGAGCTAGTGGTCGTGAACTGTCACATTGGAGATGATATTTTTCTAGGAAAAGAAATAAAAAAATAAGAAAAAGGATAAGTGAAGGCCAAATATTAGTGTTCGGATATCTAGGATCAGCTTATCATATTCCCTGACAGGACGTTCCGCCAATCTTGCTGGCACGGCGAGCCAAGTTGGTTGCGAATTGTTCTGAAAGACCTGTTTTGGCACATACAGAAACATTCTGATACGTCACTATCTCTTGGCCGTCTGCCCCAGTAGTTTTCCGGCAGCTGACAATCATTGAGCGTGCCATCTACCGTTAGTATCTTACAATAAACTTGGCTTCTTTGCCACTATGAAGTATATTGTAATCAAACGCAAGTCTACGAATTCAAGGGTGAGGGGAACACATAAATAGCGGATATAGCCACGACAATTCAGAGGATGATACAAGCATGGTTGCGTAGTTGATGTGATCCGCTAGACTTTACTGAGAGCGTAATCATGTCACTTGAGAAATTGTCAAAACAGTATGTATCTTTGTCAGAGACAAAATGAACCTTTGATTGTCTCGAGTGCCGTGCCAGGCAGGGCTCGTGGAAGTACAGACCAGGTGGACTTGAGTATTATGAACAAGCCCGGATAATGCAACCGTTTTGACTCCGAAAAAACCAACGTTGCGAATATGTCCACCACCATGTATGATCTCATTTCCGAATCATTTCTCGGTACATAAGTGAGCAGGGTTGGCGTGTCCGCCTGACAAGAGAATGGCCGCTCCGAGTGGCACACCGTTGGGAGCCGCCGCTTGTTCCTCGCCTTCCATATTTCTAAATCATGGCGTCGGCTGCTCTTGCGCGATCAAGTGTGATGTGGCGTTTATGAGCCAGGGTTGGGGTTCATCTGCGGTAGGAGTTAGTGTCGGCTTCGACTTAGCCAGGATTGTGTTCTTCTTACCTTTCTCTTTCCTCCGGTCAGGGTGACGTTCACGAAACGGCGGGTGTACACGAGCCTCTTCTTAGCACGTCCCTACAGGTTCAAGTCAGCAGCTGATGGGCCTCTGATGGCGGGGAAAAGGGCCGTCGTGGAAAGAATAGCGATGTTATAGAAGCAAACGGGCGCATTTGGACGGAGATCAACGATGTCGTAGAAGGAAAAGAGATGCTGTGGTTTGGTTGAAGGTTTGTCGGATGTATCGGAGAAGCGGTGGCATAATCGAGGGCCTTTGCGCGGAGGCCAGAGCGACGTCGTGAAATGGAAAGAAATGTCACGCTTTGATTCAGGACTAACCTTGGGAACCTTGGGCTTCTCCTGCTTCTCAACTCTAAAAATATTGTCAGTCTTTTCTCTCTCGTTTCGTCTGATTCTTATAGGAGACTCACTTGGGGGTTTGCGATCGCACCTTACCGGCACGCGCGAGGGATCCGTGAACCTGTTATGGCTTTCCGTCAGCATCTCCCCTCTCCGTGACTTCTTCTTTCTTCTTTCTTCTTTCTTCTGCGGCAGGGTTCCGTACTTTACCCATGGTGAATGATGGTTGGGCGAGATGTTATTCGGGTGTTGTCGTCGTTGCGAGCGCTGAAGGTACGTGGGCTGGACGGCTTCTTTTTGCGGGCGAGGAGATTTGGACGAGTCACACTGGGGCAAAATTGATTTAGAGGGTTGAGTGCCCCAGCCAGGTCATGTGACTTTCGCTTTGTGTGTCAGCAGTGGCAAGTGATTCATACCTAGTGACTTCAAATGATACATAAAATTACCTAAAAAGGTAGGCCGGATGCGATATCCCTCTAGCCATTCCCGCCCCACTTGAGCGCCTCCTGCATTCAATGTACCTAGGTACTTGCCTTACTCATCCCGAGTGCCCAACAATACAGTGAAACTTATTAGAGATGACACCCAAGCACTGTAGAGGGGCAGCTCCACAAATGTTCGGGAACCGCCGTTTCAGCACCCCTTTCCTGATGAGGTGCTTAAGCATGTGTCCGATCTGTATCACAAGGAGCTCTCTCTTATCGGATCATCTGACGTATGCAAAGCGTGTTACAGCCGATACCTACCTCGCCTACCTCACCTACCTCTACAGATGGTATCTATCTCGTAGCTGTGAAACAACGGCCAAACGGCAGTACTAGGTAGATATCGGTGAGCACATACTGCATACATACATCTAGATCTACGGTTCAGGCTATTAGACTCTCGCCTTTCCCCCCATCTTTCTCGTGTCTGATCTGGTCTTATTTCTCTATTAAGTACATCCATGTTACACACGATGAGGCTTTCCAGTGGAATCCCCATTATCTCTCTGGCTGCCGCTGCCGAGGCCAGCACGCTCTCACCACCACAATACATCTTTAGCAACCCGCCGCCTTCTGCGTCCGGATATCATATTCCGACGTCTTGTAGGTAATTTCCCGAGTCATGCTCTATATAGTCTGGCTGGTTTGCGAGTAGCAACGCTTGGTTCAAGCAAGCCGAATCCAGTTCTCAACGACTTCAAGGATCTCCCGAGGTCACGGTCGAGAGTGCGTACCGTTACTGACCGTGAGTGCTGTAGATGAGTCGGCGGTGCTGGGCCGACGTATCCTGGCACTGACGCCTCTCGGGAACCTGGCGACGACATTCCCCGCGGACAATGCAGAGTACGGCGTCCAGGAGAACCGACCGGACGGTCTCGGCGGCATGCCTCACTCGCTGATGGAGTACGTCGCCGACTGCGAGGAAGACGGCAACCCGACCTTCCTGGCCATTAACATCGAGACGACCTTCAAGAACGTGCGCGACGGATCCAACATCAGTCTGGCCCAGCAATGGACGCCGCTGTACGCTCCGGATCAGCGGATCCAGTCCTCCTCCACCACCACCTCTACCTCGGGCCTCTTCTCCCGACTCGCCAAGTGGCTTGGGCTTAGCTATGACGACAATGACGATGACGACGAGCCTAAGGATCTGGTCCCATACAGCGCGGCGAATCTCCCGCGCTTCAGCCTGCTCGGCTACATTGAGAAGATCGACGATGCGTCCACTGCGGCGCTGACCGAGTGCTTCGTCAAGAAACACCCCGACGCCAAGTACTGGCTCCCCGGAAACCGCGTGCACAAGTCCGAGTTTGTGAGGCTCGTCGTGCAGCAGATATACTGGGTCGGCGGGTTCGGCGACCGGGCCTTCATCGGCTGGATCCCCGCCGACGAGTGGAAGAACGTCACGCGCGAGGAGTGGGAGAGCGTCTCGCTCCCCGGCGAGAAGAAGGGTTGGGAAGAAGGAGACATCGATATCGATATCGCGGGCGATTTGTGATGATTCTCCCTGGTTATGATCGATTGATTGCATTTGGTTCTGGAGTTTGCTCTGCTGTGGTTGAGTTTTCTTTTGCTTTTGCTTTTGCTTTATCTTGCATGCCAGTACAGTTTGAGCAAGGTCATACTCACGCAGGGTAGCCTATGTAAGGGAGCTGCTCTGTTTAGCATATCGCATCGATTTGATCTTATTAACGTGGTTAAGTACCATACGGGATACATAGACAAATTTTACAGTTCTTTGTCGCGTTTTCAGTCACTCAGTCACACAGTTACAGATCCATGTGGTGATCCCCCCCTGTCCTCGATGTTGGTTTTGATTAACTTAGGATACTCTAAGTAGTACTCCGTAACCCGTGATAAGAATACGGCTTCAGCTACGTCGTTGCTCCTCGTTGGTGGGAAGCTAAACATTGTCTTATATACTACAGAGAAACAGAGCTGGTCGGTAGGTCCTGTCTCGGTAGTAGTCAGGGGCCAGAACAGGCAACATATCATTCAGAGCAACTTTGTTATTATTTAATTATTTATCTCTATCTAGTGTACATGCAGTAGTATACACCATGTAGTCCTGCGTTATCACGCTTTCGGCGCGTTTAACCTCCAAGCCCTTAACGGCAGATTTTGGAGAGCGAGCACCTTTTTCTGAATATATATCGCGAACGTCAAAGCGCCGACGACGACGCACAGTATGTTCACAATGTAGTAGCCGTCATGGAGAATCTCACACGAACCACCGCCATTCGTGCATCGCTCCTTTTCGACCTGGAGAGCGCAGGAGAACGCTTCTGTGACTAACGGGCTCTTCAATAACGAGGTGTCTAGCTTCTCGATTTGGCTGGCGGATGGAGGGCGACATGTAGCTTGGGTGAACGAATCCACCAGTCTAAGCACGAAGTATCTGGGGAATGTACCGCCGAGATTGGATACCCTGATGACAAATTAGTACTTGGTAACCGAGAAGAAGAATAAAGGTGGGAAACTCACGTTGCTAGCAGGGTCATGTAAGTGCCACCGATGACCGGGTCAGCGACGCGCGCATGGAAGGCCGAGACAGCCACGAACATGACAGTTTGGGTGAAAGTCGAGAAGACGTGTTCGGCGATGACGAGAAGAAGATACCATGAATTCACGCCATTGGTTGGGAAAATGCTGACTGTCACTTGTGCAACGATGGCCGCGACCAGCCGGCCAATGAAGCCCCAGCACCAAAGACGCATCGGTGTGTATTTCTGTGACCATTTGCCGGCGTAGTATCCAAGCCCGATCTCAAATGGGAAGTCGATGAGAACCGTCAAGGCCATGTTCTCCTTACCGAAACCCTTCTCTAGCAGCTTGAGGTTTGTTACACCGTCATTAGCCTGGAAGCCAATTTTGGAGATCAGGTGAACAAGGATGATTGTCTGAATGTTTTTAAGCTTAAGAACATCCCACATAATCTTATAAACATCCCATATGCCATCCTCGTTCTGTGTCTTCTCTTCCTTCTTTAGCAGTGCAAGGCCGGCAGTGATAACAATGTAAGACCAGCCCCAGAAGGTCAGATAACCGCCCAGGTTCATCAGCCCCCCTTCTGCAGGTACAGAGCGGAAATACTTGTTCGCAAAATCCTCCGAGTTGAAAGCCAGGAATACAGTATAAGACAAGAAATGACCAGCCGTGAGACCGACGGTCTGCGCCGTTGAAGCATAAGACACGTTGCCTGGCGTCAACAGAGTCAAAGCCCAACCGTCCACGGCAATATCCTGAGTGGCGCACATGAAGACAAGGAAGAACCACCAGCCCGTGAAGTTCCAAACGCTGGGCCCGCCTGGCTTCCCGGTGGTTTCCATAAGAACATCGATCTTTGAACCCAAGTACAACATGCTGATACCCGAAAGCAGCTGAATAGGAAGAATCCAGCTCTTTCTCCTGCCAAACCTGGGACTCCACACGGCGTCTACTATAGGACTCCAAAATAGCTTCAGCGAGTACGGGTAGGCAGCTAAACTGAAAACGCCTATCTCGCCGAACGATAGGTGCTCTTTCAGGAGGAAAGGCACAGAGCCACTGGCCAGACCCATGGGTACGCCCTGGAGGAAGTATAACAGGACCAGCAGCAGAAAGTTCCGCTGGTCGACCCGGGGCAGCTCCCAAAATCCATGATTATTTGCGATGGGCGTTTTAGGGAGTTTGTCGTCGAGGGAAAAAGATTCGCGGGCGATAAGGTTGGCGGCAACCTGGCTGGAGTCCTGGGGAGCGGCGGTCTTGCGCCGGAGCTCGACGTTGGCCATGCTGGGGTCAAGCCGACTGGTCGAAGAGCCACTGGTCGAGATCGACAGCTTCTCTCTGTTGGAGGACTTGGACCGCCGCGGGGGGGCCATTCGTATTTGTGGTATATGTAGTGAGCGCGGGGAGCGTCGGGGTGGTTGAGTCGGCGCGCTGGGGCGGGTTCCGAGAACTTGGCGGTTGGTATTGCGCGAGCGTCTAGATCGCCTAGCGCTACGAAAACGCGTTGGGTCTTACTACAGCGGCTGAAAATAGATTTAATGAATCTGGGTCAGATAGGATTGTTCCGACGTGTAGGGATTATGGTAGTCTGAAAGTCGAGACCGTATATGAAAACTGTCTGCGCCCCTCGTGTAGATGGAAACGAGGATATTGCGATGTCGAATAACTGTTTTGCGGAAATGTCACGCAAACATGAGAATGACCGGAAGCGATATATCTCCAAGATAAAATATTGCTGGTTTACCCTCTATGTCAAGAAGAAACACAGCAGACGAAAAGGTGGCCTTTTGCGACTCGGTTGTGCCTTGGCGTGGCGATGTGGATGTGGGAGTAGGTGAACGATTGAACATTAGGTAGCAGAAAATGTACCCTGGTAGAAGAAAACGAGGGGTCTGGCAAAATAATTAGGTAGAGAGAAATCCTGTTAGACCACTTGATGATACTGAGCCAAAAATGTGCCTGGCGTGAACTCTTTCCTCCCAAAACCAACGAGAAAGTGAAAAGTGTTCTCTCTAGATTGACTAGTGTCTTATACTACGTGCAGATAGGTATATGTAGCTTTAAAAGCTGCGTGAAACTCAACCTAGCGATTGATTGTAGGAGGTATATTACACTAAGTATCTGCTAGATAGGCTAAAGGATCCCTGTAATCATCATGATATAAGTATCTACGTGGTACAGTTAGCACTAAGGAGGATGAATACGCGAGAGATACAGAACCCCACAATCTCGATAAACCAGGGCATGTGGGGGAAGGAGCCAGGGGTGAAGCCAAGGGCGGAAGAAGCCCTTGATGGCCCTATCTCAATTTATTGTGACCGACGTCCGGCAGCCTAGCAGCTCTGGGACGCCTACCCCGGATTAGGTATGGTACTACAGGTACTGTAGCTACCTACATGTAGTGTATATAGTGCCTGATAACATCATCAGTGCCTCTTTACCTCTTTACTCAAAACAACCTTGAAAGACACAACACTGCTCTAGAGGATCAACATGGAAACTCGAACGTCCATGTCCCCGGAATTGTCTGTAGCAGACAGATTGCAAGATGAAATCGCGAAATTAAGGGCACAAGGTATGGGATCTGACACTCCTCTTCTGTTTGTTGACCTGTGAACGGGTTAGCTTTGTTTACTTGGGGGCTTTTGCGATCGCGTGCTGACTTCATTCAGTTGAGTCGTTGAAGAACGATGTCAAGCTACAAACAGCAACATTGATGACGGCAGACTCGACGCGCCAGATCCTCCAATCGCATGTAGCCAGCGACCGGCAGCCAAGCACCAGCGAAGCCGTCAGGCAGAAGCTCCTTGCGCGATTCCAAGAGCAAAGCGCTCACAAGCAACAATGTCTATACCGCGCGTGCGCCACCATCACGACCTTCAAGGTCCGCGACCCCGATCCCAACGCCGTCGACGACGGGAATGTCATCGGCCTTCGTTTCGAAATCATGTCCAAAGCCAAGTTCGTTCGACCCTACTACGTCATGCTGAACAGGCCATATGCGGACCGCCACCATCTCCGCGTCCATCGCCACACCGTGCCCCCGTGCATACCGCTGCCCGGTTTGGCCGCTCGATATCTGCCTCCGCCTGCTGCTAAACATGATGATAATGATGCGCCTAAGAAGCAGGACCTATCGTGCTTTGCTCGCGCTTTGCGAAGGGAACTAGTCCGCTACCACAACCGTGCAGCGACTATTGGAGACATGAAGAAGGCCGCCGGGTTGGGCTCTAAGAAGACCTCGGACCAGGATTCAGAGAGTGCAATCGTCGATATTAGTGCTGCGGACGCTGAAGCGAGACAAATTAGCATGCAATGGCGCGATGGACGCTCCGGTCGTCTGATCATGAATGACGATGGAGATATAGTGAAAATGGTGGTCATGCAAGGCGACAATGGACAAGACCGCGAAATGGTACGACAATTTCTCGGCGGCGCCGTTCGGGTCGAAGAGGTCACTAGGCGTCTTGAGAGCCATTGAACACGTGAAACCCGCCGCTACCGACACTGTACAGGGTGTAATAACCACACAATTATGACAGGTACAGGTGATCACCGTTGTGTGGTTTTTTCCTTTGCTCCCTGATTTTTTATAGCCGATTTCAGAACGCGTGCAAGGATTAGAAGGATGCTTTGGAAGTACACTATGAGGCTATCAAATCTGCCAAAGTCACTCCTCAGCTGTGGTGTCGCATCGATTTGCGGCCGGTTTTATTACCCATGCCAGTCATTCGTATTTGAAGGCGAGCCGAAGTGCATACGAGTCTATTCTAGACCAACATTCTCTTGCCAAATACTTGTTTCAAATTGGCCTCCTTGAGTAGCGTCTCTCACGCTGCACCGGTCGAGGCGATTTACAGTCCAAGCTCGTCAAGAAATCCCACAATGTATTTGTTGGTCTCCTCCGGCGCTTCCTCTGGTAGATAATGGCCTACGCCACCAAGCAAGGCGTGAACACGAAGGTTAGTGCCGGGACCCGTCCACTGTTTCCATATCGCCTCGACGTCGCCGTGCATGTTACCCAGGCCTTCGCAATGCAGTACTACGAGAGGCACGTTTACCTTCCGACCCTCTTTGATATCTTCCTGCGTCGCATCCCAGTCTTCGGCAGCGCCAGCGCTGTAGTCGGCTACGGCACCGTTGATCACCTCATCTTGCTCGTAGCATTTCGCGTAATGCTCGACAGCACCGCCGGCGTACAAACTCTTACGTCCGGCTTCATTGCTGCCAGCGGTTGCGGCCACAATCTCACGGCAAAACTGACCAGCCCCGTATGCCTTCACCATGGGCACACTGAATTTGGAAGGTAGAAATGACCAGTGCCAGTACTTGGTCGAGGCTCGGGGATTAGTTTGCGCACTCCATTGCGCACTGTAGGGGACTATATCTAAGAGAATCGCACCGAGAATGTGAATCTTCAGAGATTTCGGGACTGGAGGAGATGAAGTGGGGGATGCTGTGATGAGACGTTGTGCCACACGACCTCCTCGATCATGCCCTATAAGCACAACTTGGAGCTCAATTTCGTCACCGGCGGAAGAGGGTTGGCCACCACCGTACACGGCACGCACGGCTGATAGGACCCCAAAGCCGACGCTTACTCGGTCATGAGCGGACTTGGAGCCCAAGTCTGATGCAGACGCCGTGGACATGGTGCTATATCCGTAGCCAGGCAGGTCTGGTACGAATAAAGTGTGGCCTCGCTCTAAAAGTACCGGCACCGCATATCGCCAGATGTATCTCGTTTGCGGCCATCCGTGAAGTAGGACTAGAATAGGAGCTCCTGACTTATGTTGCGACACCGGCGTGTGTGAGTAAGAGAGGATACTCCCACTTGGTGTGTTGTATGTACCGGGGCTCAGGCCCTCGAAACCCTTTAGCTCTTCTGGAGGTTGGGACTGTCGTGTCATGGTAGAGATGAAATGACTACCGAGTGTAGATTTCTTGTATTTGCGTATGAGAGTGAAACTAAACTCCCCTGTATGGGTCACAAATTCCCATCTTCTCTTGGCAAACTATGCTTTCAATGTTCATTTATACTTCGTATTTCCAGGACGTCAAATACCTTCTCATTATCTGGTTCTTGCTTACAAATGACCTCTTGACATCCTCTGTGCATCGAAAGGCGTGCGGAGATCGGCATGGCGTCACGGCAGTGGTCTAAACGGCATTAATAATGCCGGGGAGGGGCATACTCCAGCGATAGTTGAACTTTACTTACTGCCAACCATCAAACATGCCTCTTGAAAATAACGGGCGACTAACTTGGAGGTACTTGTTCATAATAAGAAAAATGAACAGGCAAGTTTTCAGTGAGCTCCGACAGCGTCGCCGACGAGCTTCAATTTGAGCCGTGTAAATTGATGCTAATATACATGTTTTCACACCCCTCTCAGCAACGGCTCTTATAGTAAACAAAAGGCTGAGCGGAGAAGGTAATTTATCAAGAGTCTGATATTTTGTTTTTACATAGGCCCATGTGTGCCCTCATTCGAAATTGCGGTTCTCGCGGATCCGAAACGCCAATCACTTCTCTGCGAGAGGTAATTCTTTCTTAACATGCGCAATCAAGGTCGTCGTCACATCGACTGTATCTGCGATATCAGCCAGGAGCTGCACTCTGGCAGCCGATGCGCTCGTGGCCGCGAGATCCTGCGCATTGAAAACTGTCAGCGAATTGTTCCAATACGCTAGGGGAGATGAAAAAGGGCTGAATAAATGCCGAGTTGCGCATTCGCCACTGAGACTTACAGCTTCGCTCGCGTACAAGCTCACGAGGGCGATCTCCCCAGTCTCTGTGTTGACAATGCCCTTCCCGACCACGACCTGCGCGGTACCGGGCTGGGGAATCTTGGACTGGATCTTCTCTAGGATACTCTTCGCACTCGCCTCGGAAGCATCTTTGGGCTTGATGACGAGGTACTCGAGGACCGTGTCTGAAGTGAACAGCGACGACACGCCGTTGTCGACGTCGAAGAGCTTTGGCGGAGCCGAGCCGGGGGCGGCGGATTCCTTTAGTTTGCCTGCGAATTCGAGGAAGCCGGATGACGCGACGAAGTTCTTGAAATTCTCGACCGCGTCCCATTCTGTGTCTACGTGAGATATTGTTTCACATGAAGGTTTGAAGGGGAGAGGGAGAGTTGCGAACCTAGTAGGAGAATCAGGCGGTTGTCTTCCCTCACGTCTCGGCCATTCTCCGTCACTACATATCCGAACAGTCCGTTTTTGGGTTCTGACTTCGACAGGAGTTTGATCAAGCTCGGCACGAGCTCTTCTTTGACATCTCTGATGATCGCTGGCTCTTTCTTGAACCATACTTGAGCGATTTCTAGGATAGCCATGTTGTTGAAGGTAGTATCGACGTTTTTTAGTCCGTGATGAGGGGTCTTGGAGGAGATAGGTGAGCTGTTACAATATAGTGTCTATTGGGGTATATGACTGGAGCATCACTTCCTGAGACTCCCACGATCTGCCTCTCCCTTTATACTTCTGTATACCTCTCATATGAAACCGGTTCGTTCCCCATATGTCCTAAGACCGAATTGGCACCGCTAGTCTAGCTGTTCGTGAGACCTATCGCCGACGAATGCTTGCATGGGTTCTGGTGATGATTGTAAATATCTCGGAACCAGATGACGTTAGAGTAAAGACGTGCTGGCTATCAATGCAACCCACTAGCTTCAATGCAGCGCTGTCTTAACGTGTTATTATTAATATGTTGTTGGCATATAACTCCACAGCTATAGCTTAGAGGCAGCTTTATTCTCAATCAACATGCATCGTCGCGGACTCTTGGGCAATTACCAAGTTCCCTTAAGCAGGCAGAATTGTCGATATGAGCTCAATGACTAACGTGGAATCAATACTAGTCGCATTCCTTGATCAATGGTAGCGTTGGACGTTGATAAGCCTATTTCGGAGGCCGAGGGCACCTCGCATGGCCATCGGGCCGTCGGCTTCGAAAATCCACCCGGGATCCCGATAAGTCAGTCAGGCGGCCCCGGGATACTCCACGGACCCAGAGACAGCTGATGATACAGGCGGGCCATTCGAGTCATACTATGATGTGTTTGGAGACTAAGCTGAGTGATGTCTATTACTAAGTTGCCAGTTATTGTTCAATGGGACCGGGCAAAAAATGTTACGGGGTGTTAGGGGTAAGGCTCATGCTTGCTTCTAACCACTGCTATGAGATAACTCATGTTTACAGGTTGTTTTACTTAAGGCTATGCTGATTTCATGCTCAGTTGTTCTTCTATAGTGTCATGATTCCCTGCTTTTAACGTCTGGTTGTCGGGATATGTATCACTTCTGTAGTTACTGTTATGTGTTAGTATATTTGGCCAGCTCTTCCGCTACTATCCAAGGAGGTGGAATAGTATGTATCAGTTCATTGATTAAGGTGACTCTCCAGAGCTGTTGGAAACTATGTAAACTAACGATGGTAATGAAGTAGTTTGGTTTATCTAGGAAAATCTCCCTGACACCAGTGCGATTGATGACGGTTGAAGTCAGTATCAAAGTCAGAGGATCTTTTCTCGTCGCTATCGCACAAGAATGATTCGAGTTTTCTGATATAGGGCAATGTTACCGAGCGCCAGTCAATTACTTTCTACTTAAAGTCTGAAGTGATACGTACTGAAACTCGTTGATAAATACTGCTCTCGGCTAGTTTTCACTCCTGTCTTCGCGAAGGAGTGATTTTGCAACAAAGAAACGTAAACAGATATAAGACATGAAGTGGTGCTACTGATGAACCGGCATCTTTTTTGACCTTGCATTAGATTAGCCCTGCTCTTCAAGCTGGCATTGAAGCACGCTGTTCCCGTCCCTCTCTGCTCTTTTCCCTTTTTTTCTCCGAGGTTATGCAATTGATAACGGACCGAGCTGTTAGTGATCGTTTTGAAGTTGACTAACTTCTTTTTCCTTTACCAGGTTTCTGGCTTTGAGCCTGTTCAGGCGCGCCTCAACTGGTGACTGGGAGCTTCTGACTTTCTGCAGTTCCACCCATTCCAAGCGACTCGCGGCCTGGCGTTCTATTTTTTGACGATTGCGTTCCTTTTTTTGACGACGGAGCTCTTCAATTCTCTCACGTCTTGCATGGTAGGCTTTAGCTTGGACAGGTTTGCCTGGGATGTTTACCTTTGCCTTGGTTTTCTGCTCTGAGGTAGCATTCGGGGCTGCTAGCATTCTACTTGTCACTGGCTTACTGGGTTTCGTTTTCGCTATGGAGATTGGATCTTTTAGAGAAGCTGATTTATCTCTCATCTTCTCATCAAAAAGTTTCTCGGCCGGTCTCCTCCTTGGTGCCATGCCCCATTCTCTCATTATTTTTGAACTTTCAGAAGAAATCATACTTCTTGCGCTTTCACGGCTTACTCCGCTTCTTAACAAGTTTTCGTAAGTCGTTTTAGTATGGCGTACGTGAGCTTGAACGGCTAGACGAGCCTTTTCGGCCATCGTCAATTTTCCTGTGCGCCCTACACGGCCTTGTCTTTTCGCTGTCGCTCGACGCATAATCGGGCGAAGCTCATTATCAGGCAAGCGCGGGAACAGTTTGCGGACTTTAAGTTGAGTAATTAGTATTTGATTAAAAAGGCACACGGCGGTTATGAAGATTGAGAATTAAGAAAACGCGAAAGAAGTACAGATAGAAAATAAGAGTTACATTATTCTGTTCCGTGATGATTGGGAGTAGTAGGCTGTTTTTATTACTCACTTGCTTGACTTAGGCATTCCTCTACGGCCTCATCTCGTTTCTTGACTTTCTCTCGTCGAGTTAGACGTGTTTCTCTTTCTGATTTCAAGACATCACTGTAAATGGATGAGGGAACTCGAATCCCGACTTGCTTCTTTGCATCGTTTATAACAGCGTACACGACCTGGTTTGCTAGCTGTGTCAGCCGCCGACAGTTTCGAGTCAGGTACGGGTTGCCCTTGTTGACGAAAACATATCCGGGAGGCATTGGCGATGTGGCACGGACAACTGGCTCTCTTGTCGAGAAAGTGATCATAGTAGATGCACTCGCCGATGAAGGCTGCGATATCATCTTGTCGTCTTGGCTGGGCACCGACCCCTGTGTCGTTTTCCGAAGCGTCATCCCGGGTTTGATGAATTTAGCTGGGGAAATCTGTGATATATTGCTCTTACGTATCTTAGAGATTGATTTTGTTCTGGTCGCTTTACTGATAATTTTCTTTGTTGTTTTGATTCGGGATTATTATCTTCTCCTTTTCGGTGGGCGTTGGGAACCAGGCTTTTCCTTCATGATGGCGAATAGAGTCGACAGATTTATATGCAAACACATAGGGGAATGAAACAACAATAGCTTTTGAAGAATAGTCTTCTATTGATCGCGGAAGTTCCTTGTGAAATTGGATGAAAGAACAGAAGCTGGCAATACGTTTTGATGCTATAGAGCTCTTTGTGGACTCGACTAAGGTGACTGTGACAGCTGGACGCTTGGCTCGGTACATGTAGTACTGGGGGTAACTTTCTTTTTGAGAGAAGAAAGGGCATTGTTGTCAGTTCCTGCTTTGAATCGAATGGTTTAGCCTTGCCACGTGTTTTTTAAAGGGGTTTTATCAGGATACATGGCGACTTGTACCAACCTGGAAGAGACCTAGAGTAGGAAGAGATACATCTTAGCAGGCAGATGTTCTTTAGTGGATTTGAGGATGTAGGTTGTACCTACGGTACGTACAGCTGGGTACTATCTAGAACTGCAGGCCCTCCTGGAACCACTGCCATACACCATGCAAGACCCCTACCGGTAGCGTCAGGTACCTATTCCGGATGAGGCAGCGCAAGTTTAACGACGTACTGGTAGAATGAATACCTACATCTATATGTAGGCAGTATGTTGAGGAGAAGCCGCACTATTACAGGTAGATACCGTAAGTATTTTATTGCACCCTGATTCTGGTAATTAGGTACCTACACTTCCGGCTCACCATAGGGCTGACGTTTTGCCCTAGATTTTTAATGGCTAGCGCGACTTCTATATACGCACAGTAAATAATACGTATTGCACTGTCCGTCAACTTGTCGCCCCCGATTTGCCCCATAACCTTGGCTTCTAAGAGCACACCGGCCTCATCGCACTTACAACCTGCAACTACAGCTCCAGTCGGACTTTTTCTTGCATGTTGGATAGCGATAATCGGTGCTTGAGTCTGTAGTTTACAGGAGGCATCTGTCTGAAATTGGACGAGCTTGTGAACCTTGAACACTGATCGGCCCATTTCTTATCGCTTCACTTCGAAATAGCACCATGGCGCCTCTTATACACTCACCCGAGCTGTCATGTGTAAATCCGAAGAATTCATCACCATCGCCCTCGGGATCATTGCCCTCGCCTCCTTATGAACGGCCTCAACCACGGCCGCCTAGAAGTCCGGCCCATGCGGCTCATGTCCGCGTGCGCAATCGGCGACGCGAATGGCTCTCTCGTAACTCGTCGTATTTCCGCTCGCTTGAACACGAGCTTGCAGACCCGACGCTCTACGACGCCCTGATACGGCGCTTCCAGTCACATGAGGAGCGCGAGAAGGAAGGCCGTGCCAAGGGGTTTGGGCGAGTGCTCGAGGTCGACCTACTGAGGGGCGAGGCGCGACTCTCAAAGCTGGCCGACGATACAAGACACAGTGACGATAACAATGTGAGTATAGAGAGCCTCGGAAACGAAAGCCTTGCAACAACGGTGGAACCTGCGGATAGTCGCTCCCCACGACTATCTCGTCCGTGGTCGTCGCCTGGAACACCTGAACTAACGGTTTCGGAGACGGGGGCGGGGATGAACTGGGAAGAGCTAGAGGCGCTCGAGACTCACGATCTCGAGAAGCGGTCTGCCCCACAAACCGCGGAGGATGGCCGTATGCGCTGGGAAGAGTTCCTTCGACTTCGGTTCCTTAACGGCGGAGACGAGGATTTCGATTACCGTACCGTTGACGAGGACGATGAGTATGATACTCTCGAACGCCGAGAGCAGGAAGATGCGTGGTTTGATAATGAGGAGCCCGGGTGGGCCGAAGAAAGCGAGTATGATGACGAGGCTGAACCAAATCGAGAGAGAAAGAAGAGCGTTGTCGAGAGGCCACTGACTGGTGAGACGGGCGTGCAGGACTTCTAATCAGAGGCGAAGCGAGCCTATTGGAGTATTCCGTCCAATTTACAATTACGACAGGTGCACTTCGTCTCTATACATTGATAGGGAGTCCTACGTGGTGAACACGATTCTTCGACGTACGTGACGTCACTTGTGCCTCTACTGTTTACTTCACGCTGGACTAGAAACATTTCCTATAAAGTGCGATTACCTCAAGAGTGTGCTCTTGCAACTTGTCTTTGTTGATTCATCAACAGGGCTCATATATGGATCGGCTCGGAGGGAGCTTAGGTCTCAACTATCTGTCTCGGTGCACACATATGCCGGATCTGCGGGTTATTACCGCAACCCATATTGTCATATTGTAGACCCCCGGACTACGGACAACTGGAATCATGCAAGCAGCTTCAATGTCAGCTATCGATATTCAGATGTATATGCAGTCTCAGACACTCTACAATGCAACCCAACAACAGCACCCACGCTACGGGATTTTAGCCCGGCACAGCTCAATCGAGGTCTGGTACAGGCAGATGGTCGACCAGCTTCAAGTTCAGCCCTAGTTGCTTAAGGGCATCTATGGCAAGCTGATCCCTCAGGTTTTCGGTCTCTTGGTCGGTCGTCAATACGAAGTCGTGCTTTAGAATCCAGCTGTTCTCGGGTACGCCATATTGCTTCGCTGTGGCGCTGTCAATTTTCTGCGGCTCCACGATCAAGCTCTTCTTCACACCGAATACGGCATCGGATGTCTCGTAGGGATCGCCACGCATGTATAGCGAGCTGTTTCCCGTTAAAGTCAGTCTGGTCACGCTGAAACGAGCTAGGATTTGCGGAACCATGCGGCCAACTCACGTAATCAGATGATCACAGCCCTTCTTCTCCATCATGAAGTGTAAATGCGCCGGTCTCCAGGGGTGTCTGCCTAATTTTTGCAGCAGCTTGCCGACTGGCCCATCGTGCGGGATCGGGTAGCTGACGGGCAATATAGCCCTGAACCAAAATCCTCCATTGGCATCGCTCAGCATGACGCAACGCTCAGTCGGTTCGTTCCGGTCCGAGTGCTGAACATCGTACTGTCCGGTACTATCCGTCTCCCATATATCAATCTTGACGCCTTCAATCGGCTTTCCATTCGTGTCTTTCACCGTGCAGATACACAACAATGGTTCTCCATTGGGATCCGAGGACATATTCGCGCCTTGCTCTATTGTTGGTGCATCGTGTGTGTGGAACGGCCCTAGTACCGAACCTTCAGTCGTGTTGGGTGGCTTCGGATGGTTGATATTGTCCACTAGGAGCGAAAGGCCTAGAGTGTCGGATAGAAGAATGAATTCCTAAGCATAGATCGGATCAGTCACTTTCAATAATACAACCAAACCCCCTATCAATACGGTCTGTGCTACGTGGACTTACATGGCGGACATCACTACTGATTTGGCCACACTGCACCAGGAAATTGAGCCCAGCCATCCACTCCTCGGTGCTGATGCGAGTTTCTCTGGCAAAGTCGTGAAGATGTGTGACCAAGCGTTCCATTATATACTTTAAGCGCCGGTCGTCACATTGCGAATTGATCTTGATCGTGTTTGGCGTGATATTGTCGATAGTTAGGTCCAGCAAAGCCGGTACCGATACCTTGTCCGAAGCAGCCATGGCGAAGTCTCTGATGCGACTGTGATACGACGTCAATGCACTGAAGATGGATGGTTGGAGTAGATGTAAGACGCAGACGCAAGACGCAGACAGGAAACGAGTGGATTGATTAAGCAGTAATCAATTCGAGGTTCCGTTCTACATATACACCATCAGTTTATCTGTCGGCACTAAATAATCCTTGATTCCTTCGAGAATGATGTGCAAAGAGAAAGAGAGAAGCGCATTGTTTACTTACGACTTATGTGATTCTGGGTAATCAGCTTAGTTCCACCCGCTAATTGTCTTTTCCGAACCGGCAGTTACCTTAAAGCTACCTCAAGGAATTAAGGAATTAAAGAGCCCCAGCTTAAAGGACCGACCTAGTTCTTGTTGTATGCGAGGGGGAAGATTAATCCGGGTCGGCATTAGTAGGGCAGGGAAGCTTCGGAATTGTAAAATAGGTATGCCCGTTTTTCTAGAGCTACATATACTACCTATATACTTCCTACTCCATGTTGAACGAAAACATGCTCCGTTTGCACTCTGTTTGCTCCCTCCGCCACATGGCGTTGTGTTGTTAATATAACGTAGATATCGGCGGCCGACGTTCGCATACGCGAGCGTAAAATTATGCCGGCAAGGGGATCCCATCTCAAACAGAAAAAGAAAAATAAAGACGAAATAGATAAGTAATCAATCATACACGAACGCCGTCGAGTGTCACAGACGCATTGTACTAAGTATTCTCGGCGCGAGCAATGGTTGAACGACCTATCGCGGGGTAAACTGCTTGTTGACAGGGGGTTGACGCGGGGCAGGTACATTTGCATCGGGAGGGGAAGATGTGGGGAGGGGGGGGGGGGGGCAACACTGGCGAGACTGGCGAGATGCAGCGGGAATTTGTTCACTTGCCTTAAGTACCTGATTACTTACTTGAGTAATGACTTACTTATCGCTTATGAACATGGCCGCCAAGACGCAGTGGGTATGTATCTCTGTATAATGAAAGATCGCACTTGCAGTCTACTAAGTACACAAGTAGATAGCTTGATATGCCCTGTCCATATCTACAAACCTACTCATCTCTATCGGTCGTATATATTGCCACCGTACATACAGTCGTATTTAGGTTATTAACAGCAAGGCGTCGGCGTATCTGGCAGAAAGACTCTTTAATGGTACAGCAGGTTGCAAGCGCTAATCTAATATAGCTGGATTGGGCATGTACAAGCAACAACGCGCGCAATTGATTCACTGCATGATCACTAATAAGTCATAACTGGCGTAGGTATACTTTGAATAACAACTTTAAATTGAATGAAACACAGTTAGTTAACTACAACTTGGGGAAACACTCGACATTTCTTCTCCGCTTATGCGACAACTCTAATGCTTTTTCTTTTATCTCTGTTTTCTTCTTCTTCTTTTCCTTTCTTTTAAGAAAAGAAAAGAAAAAAAAAAAAGAACAGTTTGGTATGGCATTTATTAGGCTTGGCGCCGCTCTCCTGACTCACCTACGCGCCAGTAACTATAACGGTTGTTAGTTAAGGATTTGCTCATCTCCGCTTCCAACGCGCGTAGTCACTTTCTACATTCTCGACGAATCGCCGAAGAAAATGTTCGCAGGGAGGCTGGCGCGTGCTGTCGGACTCGAGCATCGGAGGCTGTCCAAAGAGGCGACAAGCCCGGTGAATGAGGGTACCCGTGTACTTCTAGCAGTAGAAAGAGACCGCCTCTCCCGCAGAATAGTATCTGGTAGAGGGAATGGCGGACCAGGAAGACGGGGCCGGCTCTGAGAAGGACTGGGCGGCGGTGTCAGAGACGCGAGCTCACGAAACATTGAGAATGAGGGAAGTGAGGGAAGCGCTGACCTTTGTGGTCGTGATTCTCCAAAAGTAACGATGTAGCCACTGCGAAAGGTAAAAGAGGAAGAAGGCGGTGCTACAAGTGTTGCCTTTGGTGATTTGTGAGTCGTAGAATGAGCATTGTCACCCTTCTGATCCGCAGATACTGATGTGTTATTCACGTTTGAGGCGAGTTTGCCCTTGTTGGACTGTGACGCCAGAAGTTGAACAGCGGCTTTTGCGATACTTGCAGAGCGAACAAGATCAAGCTCTGCAGCGCTCTCGTTTTCTTTGGTGCCAGCAACACAAGCCGACTCTGCAGGAGAAGTCGAAGTGTGTGATAGGGTAGACTCACTAGGCTTGCGAAAGCGAGGTGATCGTCTCATAGGGCGAGATGATTTAGTCTGGGCCTTAGACCTACGCCTTGACTTGGACGGAACCTCATCACCCCCGGAACGCTTGCGCTTACCTACTACTTCGGGTTTTCCGGTATTACCGTTCAATACCTTGAACTTTTCGGTTGCCTCGCGGACCGCCGGTGTGTTGGAGAGTTGGAGAAGGGCATCTCGGTGGTACCGAAGGCTGCGTCCTGAGGACCGTGCTCTGCGCTCTAAATTTCCAGTTTTCCGAGCCATTGTTGATTTTTTTCGACGGTAGTTGAGGGTACTATGTATTCTGAGTGTGTGGAAATATCTGGTAAGCAAGAACGTAGACGAACATACGCGGCTCTCTTCACTCTATTTATGGTTGGAAAGGAAGGAGGATATCTTCTCACAGTCTTTGACTAACTAAAGAGGTCAAAGAAGAAGTCCACAATCCCTATTCTTTCCCTTGTGCGAGTTGCCAGATTGCCATTGTTGTTCTTTTTGTTCAGACACAACAATTGTTGAGCTAGACTTGGCATTGCAATCTGAATGGACATACAGTGTGCAGCATAACTAAAATATGTCAACTTTCGATGTGCCTACTTTGCGAATACTCCTATATGAACGTCTTCTCAATTCCCAGTTAAGACTGCTGGTTGATGGCGTGTAGCGTATCACGAAAGTTAGCGATGAATAGATCATCGTATTGTGTGGGTATCTCAGTCGTAGAGTTTCGCGTCAAAAGCTATTCTCTCGTAATATACATTATTGGGCTCAACCCAAATCAAGCCATGTAATGGGTCTAGTGGTTTCTAATATGCAGGACTCCCAATGCTCTTATATACAATCATTTTACATAATCCTCATTCGCGCTGCGTTACGGAGACCGTGAAGTTCGTTGAGACCATTATACCACCACCTTGCTGGTTTCCATGCGACAAGGGTTCTACTAACCCAGTCTCTGATCCGCTGCTCGACTCGGCGTCTCTGTCTATGCTTTTCGCCATCGAACGCAACACCCGGTTGGTCCTGCCCTTTTTCTCGGTCGAGACCTTCACTTGACGCTGGGTATCACGCATCTCTTTTAACTCAAACGGGTCTGGTAATGTCGTCTCAAGCTCGGTAAATTTGCGCTTGTGCGGATCGACGCGGCGTCCAAAGTTTGAGCCGTACGTGTGCGAGTGAGGTATTCCACCGGCACCATGCGGAGTAGACGCGTTCCGGCTTTTGTTGCTGGGAAATAACTTCGTGAAAAGAGAATATAGCATCGGAAGACTGACACAGAGTATCGTAATGGGTGGCTCCAGAAATGCTAGGAACGTTGAAGGGACGCTGTGGAATGAGAAGTCATCATGGTAGTTGATAGTGACAATATAAGCGAGACGAACGACAGATGTTGCCGTGACACTGTAGTGATAAACTCTGTTAGCGAGTCGACGGCTAGGACGAGGAACTGACTAGCAAAAACTCACGTCAACCCCGCCGTAAACAACCAAGAGAGTCGCAGCTTTTGAGTGCGTTCCATCTTGAGTCTCCAGATAATAGGTAGAGGTACAACTAGTACCAGCAGGTCGGTGAAGATGGACCAGACGCAAACGGCCACATACAAGGGTTGCTATACGATGAGTATTAGTAGTAGTTCAAGAAGATCTTGCGAAGAACAAAATTCCCCAGTAGAACAGGCCTAAATTGACGTCGCTGGCCAAAAGAATTGTTTCGGGGGCGGGCGAAATCCTGAGAATTGGGACGTCCACGTACACGATCACCACAAGTTTCTAGTCCATCCCATAGCCACATTTTCCAGAGCGGGTGGCAAAAGAGGAATTGCCATAAAACCAATCCAATACTTCCGAGGGAGACCGCGAGTATACACCATTTCGTGATCTTGGCGACAGATCTACTACTGAATAATTTCAAATAGAAGAAGAGAGCGCTCAATTTGCCCAGGTTCAAGCTGACAATGTGCAACAGTTCGAAGCTGAAGAGAATCTAGCGCCATAATCAGTCGACCAGCTCAGTGGCAATGCTATTGAAAATGGCCACATCAAGTTTGCGAGGCACAGATTGACGCACCTTGGGAATTGAAAATTGATTCGGCTCAGGGACGGTGTAAGAGTGATGCCCTAAGCCACCAAATACCACTTTAAACGCTTGCGTTAGCTGGATATCATTTTCGCGTGAATTCATATAGTAGCTGGTTAACGTACGAAGTGCAAACAAAACTGTTTGTCCAAAGGAGAATATTGAAGAGGCGAAAACGAATGCATCGTCCCAGCCAAGCCGTAATGCTATGTAAAACCGTGATGCCACGCGGAGTGCGAGGGTGACTAGAACGAGAAATGCGATGATGGTGCTAGCAACAAACAGTCTGAAGGCCAACTCGACTGGCTCAACGGTCACATACGTCGGCCCCGGCGGAGGACGTGGTAACGGCGTCTCGGTGGGGAGGGCGGTAACGAGCATGGTGAGCCGATACTTGGCGACTCTAATAAGTGGCCGACGTTCCCATCGATTGGCAGTCTGACGTTTCTTCCGGCACTGTTGGCCCCTCACAAAAAAGACAGAGAGGACAAGATGAAACCGAGGCAACTCCTCGAGAGGCGAGTGGCTCTGTAATCAATGCTGAGTTAATAAGATGCTTGGTTGTGACCTTCAGCTAGCTGGGGGCCGCTGACTACATATGTTCCTGTGAGACATAAGCACCCCAGCACACCTGGGCGCGACCGCACGGGTCCGCCAAGGGACGTGCAGACAATTAGCATAGCATCCATATACAGTAACTAATGCGTGCTCTAGAAGGAGGGATGGACTAGAGCAGTAAGGATTGGCGCCAACTTCTTGGATCAGCCAAGCCTTCTACGAAGTTGATAAAGATGTCCACTCGACTACGTTGCCGATTTTCCCACGTGCGTACACTCTAGGAAGCCGTGGTATAATAATGTGGAGAAAAGTAACTCTTTAAAATATCCTTAAGATATTTAGGACAAATGATTTTCGGAGTCCCATCGTAGGAGTGTCTAGTTTCATTGTATGATGCTTTGCAAATGTAACGGCGGGAAAGCCGGAACCCAATCGAGCACTCATCATGATATGATAAGAAGAGGTAAGTGCACGCATATTGCAGGTCAAATGCAAAGACAGCTCACCCTCGGAGGGTTTACGAGTTTATTTCTCTGCGTCTCGCTTCACGCTGCGCTTCTTTTCCTCTTTTCCTCTTTCCCTCTCTCTCGGACTGCCGATGATACCATCGGTAGTATACCAGTGGTATTCACCAGATCATTCATAGCGAAATATTTCACCCAATGTACCAAAAGTCTCAAATAAAGGAATGAAAGGAGCCCGCCAGCTGACGTACTTTCTCTCTCTTGGGCAGCAGTTCTGCTCGTTACTATTTGTTGCTCACCTACCATTCAAGTCCACTTGGTTCCTGGGAAATTCATAGTTTGGCACACTAGGTAGAGTGTCAGCACTAAGTATCCTGGTTTGCATACTTACATACACTTCTTCGGTCTGTCCAGGGGTTACCCATATCATTATAGACCTAACTCACTTACATACAATCTGTATACAGAGATATGGGTGAACAGGATGACAATTCTTGGGCGGCACTAAAATGTCTAGCGCACAGTAATGTTGCCATTGATTAGCTAACTGTTTCTTTTTAGTTAAGGCAAGACTGGACTGGCGATTCATCCATACAAAAACCCCTCTACTAGCACACGCCATAAGTTGCTAGCGCCAAAGTTCCCGGCAACATCCATTATTATGCTGACACCTTGCGCCGAAAGGGTTAGGAAGATAGGTATTTCACTTTCACCTTGTTCGGATCACCAGACAGTCCTGCCCAAATATTCTCCTCGCCTCCTTGCAAGAGCAGAAGTGAACATAGCTAGATTCGAACCACGGTGCTTGTTTGGATCGCAGATCGGCCGCTTAAGCATGTTATGCGAGTATGGGGTGCAAATTGTACACCATGCGAGAATCATATCACCAAGATCTTGGGCATATAATTCTTTCCAAGTACAACTATGTAGATACACGTTTCAGTTAAGATCCAGCTCATCTGCACGCTTGCACAATGATATGTACATCATAAAGCTTAGGTCCTGGACGCGTGGACTTCGATATAGAATCTCCAGGTTCAAGTCAGAAGATTCTTCTAGTGGTGTATTGACACTCGACACGCTAACTTGTAAGCCAACCTGAAACAGAATTAAAGCTGGCGCAGTTCTGAGACACTAATCTTCATGCGGTACAAATCGTCAACTGCACGACGGAAGCTTTGCTTATGTCATATGGCGAACCGCAGTTACCTACTTAAAATACCCAAGTGCTTACTAGGTCTAAGGGCTGCACTTTGCCCTGATGGGGAGCTGTACCACGCAACAGGGCCGAGATCTTAATAACTACCGGAGCGCTAAAATCCTGCAAGGGACCAGTTAATTTACTATGTACCTCCACTAGCATCGCACGCGATATGGTGTTCAAGGTAAATTTAGAATCCTAACCGTCCGCGCGGGATATAGACACTTCTCGGTACTTAGTAGCTTTATTTATTGTGGTAGATAGCGTATTGATTATATTGAAAAGGCCTCGAAGTGGTAAAGATACTGAATGACTTATGGAAACACCTCGGGGTTTCCGATCATGACATTGGGTAGCTTACCAAGTATCTCGGCTCCTGAAAATCACGCCCAAGGGCGACTACTTATGTAAATAGCCAAGTCGAGTTGATATCTCTTGAATCGCCCATCTTAGCAGTCTCATTCGTCTCAAGAATCAAGATTACTTACTACGTGTTGTAGCCGGAGCCCTAGTCGTCCGGCACCTTATCTGTGTAGTGTAGCCGTTAGTCTTCCGTAGTGTAACCGGTGTGCCCGAGCCTAGCTTGAATTAGGTTCCGCCTCTTGCCTGTTTACATTATAAATGCCTCGCGAAAATAGATAGTGGCAATGTTCCCGTGCTTTCATCGCCGCGTTGAGGCCGTTTGATCCGAGACGAACGCGTCCCCGCAACGCTTTGACAGCAGTACTGGGCATTAGACTTGTGTTATAACAAGGGTGGCTCGAACTACTTCCCCACGTAACCCGACGCTGAGGCTCTTACCCCAGATCGCCAACACTCCACAGTTCCTTATTGTTGGTGCTTTGCATACATATATGGGGTATCCTCACTAACCCTTTTTCTATATGCTGTGCCATTTAACAACCAAACAAACTTTGATGTCGTATCTGGAGAATTGATTTGGTCAAACGGGTAGAAAACTACTTTTGCATGTTAGCGGCTCGATCTTAGTACCAAGCGTTCACGATATGCAAGATTTCCAGCTTTGGATCGTGAGCGGAAAATCTAAGCTGAAACTCGAATTTATGGGAGCATATTAGATATGAGGAATAGTCTTTTGAGTATAAATAGGATGTCTACAGTAAAGCTACCAAATACAATCAATTTGTTATACTTTTCGAAAGCCAAATATTAGTTCGGTCCCTCAGAAGTCTTCATGCCCACAGCGCTGGATTCCTATAGCTATATATACAAGACAGCCGACTTACGGAGAATACTATACCGGGCCAATTTCATGTTGATAAATCGATGCGTTAAAAGCTCAGTTGAATCTCGGCCTTGTAGCATAAGCACATAGGCTATATTTACTTACACGCATAATTATATACTGAGCGCCCTCGCAGTAGTATCTCCCGAGTAATGCTTTGAATCTGAAGCATGATTGCCAGGAGTATGAAATAAGCTCACTGGTTTCGAGGCTTAATCAAACTTTAGAGCAATGGTGCTCTTAATTTTCGACCCGTTTTACTGCTTAAATATTCGTTTTTCCATGACTTCGTATACTCTATATGTAGATATATCGAGAGAATAGAAAAGCTCTCTTGTGTTGAAGATTGGTGGCTAATCATGCTGATGAGTTTGAGGACCTGGACCTCTACCTTTCATGGTTATTGATGAGATTTAGCTGAGGAGTTTTCAAAAGTTGTGGTTACTATATTTTATGCTATATCACTTTGCTATAATCGGTCATATAATAATATCATCATTCCATATCAGTTGATCACTTGATATTTACCAATGGAAATTGTCTAATGGAGCGATAGATATCTTCAATTTGATTGACAGGAGTTATAGGTAATGATCCATAATCACTCCACTTCCCTGTTCAACAAAGGTATCTCTATGGCTGCAGGTGAGCGAGATATTTACTCTCCAATGCTAAATCCTATAGAGCAATGGCCCCTTCAGTCCTTGATTATGGCCGTATTTAAGGTAGAATCTTTTTTTTTAAATTAAAACATATAAGCTCATAGAGTCTACCATTATCAAAAAAGAAAAAGGCAAAGTCTCTCTCAGTACTGGTAGGGGAGATTATTTTGGGAACAGAGTTATCGCTTGAGCTTGTAAGTCGGGTAGATCTATATGTGTAAAGTATCAAGTAACCACCCGATATTTGTGAATAGAATTCAAGCTGTATTATTTCTATTCAAGCTAGTGTGCTCTATCTTATGGTTATTATCCAAACTTTGCTAAAGGATGTGATTTGTCATTGTACGTCAAGGTGTGTTACACCCACATTTCTACCTATTTTGCTTATCACTACAGTTGATTAAAATGTTTTCTATTACGATAAAGTGAAGTTTAATCGAAAGATAGTCAAATGTATGCTACATTTCTTCATCTTCACTTTCTGTGTAGGTTACGAAACTTTCGCTATACCTAGAGAGCCCCTAGCCTATACAACCAACAATTAGCCATGCCATCCCGTTTCAGTTACCCATGTTCATCATGTCCAGCAGTTCTATGTCACGGATCAATCGAGCTTAGGACTACATGTCCTTTATGAATGACTGAATAGAATATGTTTCCGACGCCTTATCATGCATTGAAAAGGAGAATTATTGGGATCCGCATCGCCAAGACGACTGGCTGCGTCGGGTGTGGCTCAGAACCTCTCCTAGCGGCATCCTTATATAGTCATTCCTTTTCTATGTGCGCAACAGACAACAACCACCCTTAGAGCATACATATATATAGATACCTATTTAGTTTAGCGACACAGTCAGGCCGTAGAAAGGAGATTCTAATAAGACCGAAAGCTACATCACTGATATGCAATTGGAAGGTACACTTCTTAGTTCCGGACCGGTACCGACTGGCACCCGAAACAAAATCCTCGGTTTTTTATCAACCCGAATTGTGGCGTTGGGGTAGACTACATTCGTATAATCCGATCAGTGTCGCACCGCTATACGGAAATCGAAATAACGTACTATAAAAATGATGAGAAAGCAGCGACAGTTTATGAATAACTTACTGACGTGAGATCTCTACGCAAAACATATCATGGAAATCGGCCTGCCAAGACGACTTTGTTTTGTATGAACTAGTGGCCGTCCATCTAGATCGAAGCTGCCCATATAGGAAGGAGAGTGGATTTCGGGGGGATTTTTTGAAGGACTCAAAGATGCATCACGATGAATGAAAGGGTAGTGATCTGCACTGCAAGCTATGAGGGAAACCTCTTCCTGACTGTCATGAGCTTCAAATCTCATGTATTGAGAAATATTCTGTACGTACTGCGGCCATGACTTTAGGGAGACGTATGTCAATAAATAGTGCCAGCCGCCGGGCAGAATTGAGAGGCAGTGCCTAGCCATTCCTATCCCTTTGCATCCCGCCCGTCATCCAGAAACCTCGAGATACTGTCAACATGTATCCCAAGTCGCTCCTTTGCTGGACTGCTCTAGCATCGCTCGCCACAGCGAGGTCGGTGCCCAAGAGAAATGGAGCAGCGCCACTGATGCGGGCAGCAGACGAACACCGAATCCCTGATATGTACGTTGTCAAGATGAGGGACGGTTTCGTCGCGGCAGATGCAGACACTACTCTTACGGCTCATATGAGTAGCGCCAAGCATGTATACAATGCAACGAGCTTCAAAGGCTTCGCTGGTGCTCTCGATGCTGCCTCTATTGAGTCATTGAGGGCTAATCCCCATGTAAGCATGCGTTTGGGCCATTATGTTCGCAGAGTGCCTCTAATTAGCTGTCTAGGTCGAGTACGTTCACGAAGACTCGAAGTTCTTCCTGAACGACTACGTCAGCCAGGATAACGCACCCTACGGCATTGCCCGAATCTCCCATAGAAATAAGGGAGATCTCAGCTACGTCCGTGATGATTCGGACGGCGATGGAACATGCGTATACATCATTGATACTGGAATAAAAGTCGATCATCCAGATTTCGGCGGACGAGCATCTTGGGTTGCCAACTTCGCCGACGACGACAATAACGACGGTGCAGGACACGGAACTTTTGTTGCAGGAATCGTCGGCTCTAACTCCTATGGCGTAGCCAAGAAGACCCAGTTGCTTGCCGTTAAAGTTTTCGCGGACGACGGCACGGCAGATGGAAACAACATTATCGCTGCAATTAACTGGGTTGCGCAAGATGCACCGACTCGTGGCTGTCCTAAGGGTACCGTCGCCAATCTATCGCTTGGCGGCGGAAAGAGTCAAGCTAGCAACGATGCTGTAGCCGCCCTTGTGAGTGCGGGTAGTAAGTAATCCTCTGAGTCGCTTCCTTGATCTACGTTATTTTAGACGAGAAGAACACTCGAAAATGGGATTGGCTGACTTTGCGTGTCGCAGCGTTCGTCTCGGTCGCGTCGGGCAACGACAATGTTGACGTTGAGAACACGTCGCCAGCTTCTGAGCCGTCTGTCTGCACCGTCTCCGCAAGTGACGAGAACGATGCGAAAGCAGACTACAGCAACTACGGTTCCGTGGTCGACATTTGGGCGCCCGGCAACAACATTGAGAGTACGTCGTATGACGGTACATCGGTAAGTTAATCGCACCTCTACATCGAATCACGGAGGAGGCTTGAACTGACGAGTCATTCAAATGTAGACTACTGCCTCAGGGACGTCAGCTTCCAGCCCCGTTGTTGCAGGGCTTGGTGCTTATCTGTTGTCTCTCGAGGGTCAACGTGATGCCGGTGCTCTCTGTGACCGCATTAAGGAGCTTTCTTCACAAGGCATACTGAGCGGCGTACCGGATGGTACCACCAATGCCTTAGCTTTCAACGGTAACCCATCAGGATAGTATAATCTGTTTTTAACGAGGGGGAGACTGGGTTGTGGCTGTGTTAGTCAGCTTCAAGAGTATTAGCCAGGTGATAAGAATCAGGCAAAGGCGGCGCCGTGGGTTCCAACCCAATATGGCCCAAGATCGACGGCGGGTATAGTCGGTGATGTTGTAAAGGGAAAGGTGGTCAGCAATTGTAGAAGAATTTACAACCAATAGATACCATTGCCCCCGTTGGAGATCTGATGGAAAACGGCGTCATCCGCCAATGCCTGGCAATTTGTTTTTGCACTTTTGGCTGCCAAGTTGCCTAACCCAGCTCTCGTTTATTATGTAGGTTTTGTGTGGCTGCCACGCGAGAAGGATAGATCCGCAGTCTGCCTGATGCAACTAGATAATCGGTGCCTATACGTAGTTTCATATATGCATGCTGCTCAGTGGTTACTATTGGTCTGTGGCCAGAATGCCCGAACAAATCGTGAGCAAGCAAAATTGCCGCATAATTCTTAAAGCATGTGACTGAGGAGTCGAGCCAAGCAGTGAGAGTAAAATGTTGGTTAGGCTGAGTAGGGCGACTCCATTGGTTCCCATTGCACAAGACGAACCAGTTCGTGGCCGGAGCACTGTGGTGTATTAAGCACTTATCCGCATCCTCACTCTCCACGTGACAGCTTATTTTGCACTTCATCAAATCATAATGGCCAATGATTCGTCAGATTCCGAAGTATCACTTTTCCACATTCGAGAAGCAACAAGTATTATAGGCTCGTATGAGGGAATTGGAATTTGGATTCAATGGCCAACCAGCGACGTATAATATATCTAAGAGAATATTGGAAAGAACAGCTGAATTACACCAGGTAAAACTTGTGCCTTTCAGTACATAATATGAAATAGGAAAGAAAATGATGAAACGAAATCGCCTGCTTGTTGCTCTTTCTGATATTCGTTTTGCAACTTGAGAGTTATTGTCGTTCGTGTCATTTACGAAGATAATGACATTTGAGGGTGAGGTCTAGCAAAGTTCGAGTGACGTGCCTGTAGTCCGTCTTATATTTCTGTCGATTTTGTCTTTCCAATTGTAAAGCCTTGACAATGGCTGTGGAGAGAATACCCAACTCCCTCCGTCAAAGGACAGTAGAGCTTTTTTGCCAAAACGGCAAAATAAAGGGCCGCCGGGAGTTGAAGGGGATTCGGACGATGATTTACACGGGGTCGTAAAGAGCGAGAGATAGTTTGGCAAGGATATGGCCGTTTCGAAATCAGATAGCCGAAAAAATAGATTGAAAGAAGGCCTCGACGAATGGCTGACTGGTAGTTGACATATCGTCTTCGTAACAAGTACCATGTCAGCGTCTTGAGCTTTTGACTTTTACTGTCTCGTGAGGGCAAGAGCCACATAGTTCGTGCCCACAATTTTGACAATGATACATGTTGGCTATATTCCACGGCCCGTGGCCGCATAGGTGCTAGATACATGTTAGCAGCAGCTCAAATCTTCTCGGACACGGTAGCTTTACGCAGTAGTAGAAAGTAGCATAAGCCATCCTGGAGAAAGCTTAGAGTGAGGAGAGGTTGGCGTCAGGTTGTAAGTGGAATGATCTCGAACTCTTCGAGAGGTTGATCTTCTGGGGGGATTTGGACGAGAGCATCTTGATGTTATATAGAAAGCGCAAGGACGGTCTGTCGTAGGCAGTAAATTGCCTTTCAAAATTACATCTCTTGTATCATACCAATATGACACATAGTACGAATAGAAGTGAGGGGCGAAGTTGAATTCCTAAAAGTCGTGTATCAAGTTCCAGGAACCAACAACGTTGCCACGCCTTGGATTATCAGCATTGCCATTGGACATTGAAATATTGCGGATCCCATCGTACTATCGTCAATTCTTGACAGATGACTCTCTCAAGTCTTGAGGCGATGAACACTATTGGCCTCTGCCATCTGTTCGTCATAATAGCACAGTGCTCGTAATCCGAGAAAGAAAAGGACTCATCAGACATACGTGGTCGGCGCAGAATAACCATTGATAGCCATTAGAACAGTCGAAGCGGACATAATGATAGAGAATAAACTCCACTTCACCCCCAAAGTTTCGGTCGGTACGAAAACCACTGGACAAGAAGCGAGAGTATTGGTGAATCACCGTCCCCATGTATTTACGTATGCTTCACTGTATACGTACACAGCCATCTTGTCCCTGGGCGTATTCGCCTAAGTATCAGAGTGATGCTAGTGAAGATGGTATTGGCTTAGCTCAGTGCCGTGACTACGTCACGGCTATTGTACAGGCTAGAATCCGGCAACAGTTACGGGCGCGGCTTCGAAATCAGATAAGGATAAGAAAACAAGTGTATCTTGGTTGGCTTCCCGTGTAGTGGCTGTACCTCGCTCACGCAGTAATTGCCCGATTGGATTGCGATCTTGCTCGAGGGGCCATCATGGGCTATGGTAGCTAACACTGCCAAACATGGTCAGGTATGATAAATTCTACTATATGTTCCACCCGTATTCTATCCCTATGATCCGTAATTGATTTCCTATCTTTCTTCTGAAACTTTTCTCATTCGTGCTTTTCCCCTTCTCTGTCTTTGGGAAGGTCCTCAACACGTGTAAATGCTATTTCGGAGCGAGCAATAACATACCAAAAGGCAAGTTGCCCACTGTGGCGCAGTCTCCTTCACATGACTTGAAGTTATGGCGGGCATCTTGAAGAAGAGAAATAGACTGTATTACATAATCGAGACGCCTGACTTGCTTCACTATTTGGAGACTGTATACCGCTGAGACATACAGCGCGTAGCTTGCCATGAAAAGGCGTAACTCGGGAGGGGAAAAGGTCCTTATTTCGTCCATAGCATATGACGTCAGCAAAGGGCCCATTATTGTAACAGACAAAGGTAGTATTATGTAAATTTACACTTTGTATCGTCGCTAAGTGATGTAGGCAAGCTGCCACGTGCTGGCATACGCCTCTCAATAATACCTACCTAGGTAGATTGGCAGTCTGCAGGGGAGTTCAGCTCTTTCTCAGCTCTTTCTCAGCTCGCCCCTCAGGCCCTTACTACATGCTTAGTATTGCATTATTTCTGCCTCGCATGCAGCAAGATGCTACGCATTTGAACTCTGCACCAATTTCCTTGAATAAAGGTCAAAAATCGAACGTGAATATCATAGCGCTGTTAGCAATTGTACCAAACTCACTATATACAGTTGGCCAGGTAGGAACGTCATGAAGTTACTAGGTCAAAGCATGGGGTTTTGTCCAATGACAATCCTTGTAGTTGTGTGATTATTGGTTTCAATTCAAAGCTCTTTGGAACAGTTCTCGATGAAAACGACATATTGTATCGCGTACAGGAGAGATCAACAACCCTGGCCACGCATTCCCGAAAAAGGTTACTTGTCAAGTCTTCCAGCCCATATTCTACATTCGGGGCGTTGTTCCATCTCTTATGCTGCCCACCAGGGGACCTTTAACAACTTGAATGATATTCCTGACCGCGTCGTCACTTCGTTTCATTTGCCCACGGGTGATAGTTGGTAATGTCGTAAAAACGTGGCCTAATATTCATGTTAGCTGAAATCTCCCGCATGTTTGGCTGCGTTGCCTCAAATAGGGACTTACTTTGTCCCGCAGATACTATTTTCCTGTCGAAACTTGACAATACTTGCATCGCCGATGTTGACAGTTCGCACAATGGCTGTCTATGGTGTAGTTCCAAGGACCATGTCCACAATCGCACTGGGTATGAATTAGTTACCAGAGAATCTTGGTTCAGTTGTGTACTCACACAATAATAGATCATTTTGTGAATAGTAAAGGTCGATGGCTGATTGGTATACTGAAGCGGAAGCGCTTCAAGAAGAGGTTATCTGACGAGTTGTGAGCTCGATTCTGATGACGAAGCAGGTCAGTTGCTACGCTGGGCAGAAATGTTAGAGAGACTCGGCGAGGGTTTACCACTTATATAGGAACAAAACAATAGATAGCTGCCTTGAAAGACCCGGATTCTATGGAAGTTTCGAAGCCGAATGGTTGGCAAAGCAGTGTAACAGACACTCGGTAGGGTGAACATGGCGTACAAACTTCGTCGTAATAGTTGCGCCTCGGTATTCAGTCAATATTGTACTTTCCTAGTTAGGATTTCAACACACTGCCCTCTAAGCCAGATCTTACCCTCTACATTGGCCTCTTGACTTAGGAAATGACTAACATCAAAAGAAAACTAGTCTTGGCTCCGTCAGACGAGCCGTAGACTGACAATCTCCAGAAAATCCACTGGCTCTTTTACGAAGCATCGGTTCTATCGTGCCAGACAGGGAACTTGTGAAACCTAGGCGATAAAACTTGAAATGATTCTATAGTCAGCCACCAGGTTGTAGCGAAGGCTGTGACGGTGAGCGGAGATTGATACATACTCTGTAGGGTTCAAGGAGAACTAGTTAAATTGATTAGAGCTATGACGAAGACCGAGAGTGTAGAATCGGATGCGTCGCATGTATGTACGCTTTACTGCTGCAATATGACTCAGGAAAATAGGGCGTGAAAAATGTTTGGCGGATAACCGCACAACATCGGATGTCGCCCTATCATCCATCATATTTCGGTCGAGGCTTATCGAAGTATGGTGCATTTGCGCCTTAAAATTGCTTCCAAAGGTCATAGGTTAATAGTTGTTCAGGAAAACAATGATGGAAAATAGTGAGACGGCTGTGTTTACTGCCCTCATGATCGTGCATAGCCTTCACTGTAATTAGCCCCATAAGCCAGCGTAGTACTCTTGTATCAGGCTTTTCTTTAGTCCAACTCGGGCGTTGTACCAGTTTTGGAAGTTTCCGGGCCATGAAAAGGTTTTTCGTTGTGGGTATGCTAAGTAATATCAAACCGCCCAATCCAAGAATCAAATACAGGGTGTATTCAAGGGGCCACTACCAATGACACCACCGGCGACACGTTGTATAGAGTGTATTTTTCTTGGTAGAGGCAATCGAGGAAGCCGGAGGCTTCCGATATGAAATTGCACAAAGAAAGAAGGCAGAAAATGGGGTTGTTGCCTAGCTTCGGTGCTCCAAGCGTAAGTAGTCCGCGGACGAAGCGCCTGAATTTTGGAGTTTTCCCTCTCGTTCTTTTTCTACACGCTTTATCTGCCTCTTGTGGCCGAAGATTAGAGTTTGCCAATAAATCAGGATAGAAAGTTAGACTCCGCTCGTAGTATGTTCATAGCAGAGTTGACTATTGTCAATAGCAGCAGACTGCCTATCTTGCTAGGATCAATACCTGACATGAATTTTGAGGCTACTCAGCTAAATTAGTTGTAATGGCTTGCCAAAAAAATGGTTCTGAAAGTTATTTTCTCGGTTGCACTACTATCAATTATATTATCAGTTCGGGTTAACCCCTGCAAGGAAGAAAGTTGGAATACCGTGGCGCTGCAAACCTCCCACCCTCTCCATACGGACGCACCTTGAACATCGTAGAGTATAGCCGTGTCTCAGAGGAGTTGATAGTCCCGATAGACCTTGGGTTTGTAGTGCGAAACGCTTGGTCTTATATATATAAGCTTCGCTGAGGCTCCCACTTGAGCCTCTTACCATTGGAGTCAAAAGAAAGTGCATATAGTTCTACGCCCGTATAAAGACGGCGTCAGAAGTGAGACATGTTCATTATCCGTTGATCATCTAGAACTTGTGCCTGCCTTGAGGGCTCAAAGATCCAACTGGGTAGGTTATCCTGGTCACCGAGAATTGAATCCTTCGCTAACCCCGATGGCCTTTTTAGGGCTCACAGGACTTGAGAGATAGATTGTAGCCTTTCTGAGAATTGCCGTTCCTCGTCCTTGGCCGCCTTTCAAACGTTAAGTTCAGCTCGATACATGGAAAAGGTGTAATAGTGCTGTCTAGCTTAACCGTCGCTCTTAAGCTGAGTATCACCTATTCTTCTGATGACTTATTAGCAATGTTTCTCACTCAGAAAGAGTCAAATCACCATAATATGTTCATATTTGCTTTTTTTGAACTCCTTTCCACATCTATATACGGTAGACAAGTGCATTTCTACGAATGATATCTCGTAGCATGGTATTATTGTGCTTATGCTAATCACACGTATAAACCCTCACGCACAATCACGCGGTCCGAGAGAACATTTTTGAACGTTCTCACTGGTTTTTCGAGCCGTTCTCCTAGCAAACTAATATGCCGGCTGTTTATTCCTGGCCCGTCAGACATGGTTGTGCAGCTAACTAGGCATGTGCTAAGCTATACCACGGACAGCTTCAATTCCATTTATGTATGACTCCTTTCTCAATTTAGGCAGAGGTATGTTTCCTCTCGACCTTTGGATTCTAGGTGCTTTGATAACCGACTTAGAAACGTACGGGATTGAGGCTGAAGGGAATCTTACTGTCAAAGCAAATTCAAACTGGCACTAAATAGCCCATGTAGGATTTGGGTACCATTGCATATAGCACATTTGATATTTCCAAGATTTGAACAATAGGACTTGCCAGGATTATACCTTCGAGATGGGAAACGACAGGCTCTCATGGCCTATGAGGCTCATGTAACGTCAAATTAGACCGAAGGTAATAGCAGATACCACCTGCTATAATCTATGACCCACAGCTATATGACAAAGAGGTCAAAGAGTTATCCCACAGAAAAAAAAGAAAAAAAAGAGAGAGAAAAAAAAAAAGTCGATGCAATTGTATAGTCGGATAGTGTCAACGAAGGTAACTTCAAGCACTTCGCGCCACAATAAGTGCCATTTTCTCCTCAAATTACGAGATCCCGGATAAGAACCTTTCGTATGTGAGAGTAGAACCCTATCACTGCGTGGCTCTGGGATCTTGACCTACAAAGGGCGTGGAGAACATAGGCTACCGTAGCCATCCTAGGAACAAAAACTGCTTCGCGTGTCAGAAAGAAGGCAGCTCGGTCAAAACACGGGCGAATGATCAAAGTGAATCATCAATCATCATAAATGTTTCGCCACTGAAGTCTGGACTTGGCAATTGAACGCAATTGCAGCCGCAGCTTATGGAATTACCACTTCCTCCAAATGTAAAATTGATCTCATGGGGCGTCTTCCAATGAGAAGCCGCAAGCTACGTGGAAGGGAAAACCCAAGCAATAGCGAATATAAGTAAGCCATGTGGAAATAAGGGGCAAGGTGAAGTACGTACCCAGGCGAGCCCAGGCTAGCTACATGTAGGTACGTGGGTTAGGGGGAGTGGTGCACGGGCCATTTTTTTCATGCCAATATACTAAGATGAGTCGGGACTAGTGCAGTTGGTCCCAGAAGCCTGCCTCGCCTGCATTTACAGTACAGTACAGTAGAAAGCTTAATTCCAAATATAGAAGGGAATGCTTGGTCTGATTGCGTCAGTGAGCCTGGCTGAGCTGTCAGTTGCAGCCCAATACATGCTCAACTTGCTGTTTCGACTGGATGAGTGGATGAGTGGATGAAGTGGACTTGGCTCGGCCTCAACATCCGACGAAAGAAAGTGAAGTCCAATCGGTTTCCTCGGATACTAGGTAGGTACTTACAGCCACGCCCGCCCTTATTACTATTACTATTAGTACCACCTCCTCCGCCTCTGTCCGATGCGGTCTTGACGGTTCTTCCACTTCTGACCTCTCCATGATGCGTCTGGAATGCCAGCTATCGAAAGCACCAGAGCCGCCACGCGGTGGACTACCCGCATAGTGCCTGTCTTCCTCGCCGTCGCCGTTGGCTATGCGACGTATGTCGTCGTCGCTCGCGTGTGTAGTGAGTATCCCCATTCCGCCTTCTCCCCGAGGCTCAAGGCCAACGCAGCCAGTCATCGTAGCTAACCACGTGCTCCTCCTTACAGTCGACTATCTGCTTGGCTCCCTGCACGAGAACGGGACCGCCGTTGCTCTGCTCGTTCTTTACTTCGTCTTTTTCCTCTTGATGGTCACTACCTACGCGCGCACTCTATACAATGCGAACTTCGATCCGGGTGTCGTTCCTCTTGGTGCGGCGGCAGTCAGTCGACGGGGAGCCGGTGACGAAAAGGGCATGAGACGGCCTTATGCGACGAGTGATCTTGAAGCGCGGGCCTACGAGGCCGGGCCTAAAGACGACCCCGATAGTCCTGGACTCGAGTGTTTTTATTCCCGAGACGCCTTCGTGTGCGAGGCCGATGGTCGTCCTAAGTGGTGCTCCGAGTGTTGCAACTGGAAACAAGATCGCGTCCACCACAGCCGCGAAATCGGCCGATGCGTTTACAGAATGGACCACTACTGCCCTTGGGCTGGTGGCATGATCGCAGAGACGTGTAGGTTTGCTATTGCTGCACACTGGTCGTATCTTTCGCGTCGCTAACTGTGTGTCTTGTGTAGCTTTCAAATTCTTTGTTCAGTTTACGACATATGCCACGCTTTTCTGTGCAGTTGTATTGGGAGCGACTGCATATGCACTACGTAAGCGGGTTCAGCAAGGTGCATCTCCTGACCCTTATTTCCTGGCGGCGATAGTAATAGCTGCCTTCTTTGGGCTGTTTGCCTTCTTAATGACCGTTACCTCGGGACGATACATTGCTAAAAACATGACGAATGTCGACATTCTATCTTTCAACCAGAAAGTCTATCAGTTGGCCATACGAGTCCCTCGGGGCACATGTTCGGATAGATTTCGCACAGTCGTGTATCCCTTGAAGCGGCCAGACATAGCTCCGAGACACAGCAGCAAAGACGTCATCAAACGCCTGAGACCCAATGGCCATGAAGCCGGGGACCAGGGGGATACCGCCCCAGCTAAGTCTCGAGATGAATTAGCAACGCGAACTTTTGCCATTCTCCAAACAGAGCCAGGAGAGAATCCTTGGGACCTGGGGCTCTGGCGGAACTGGCAATCTGTCATGGGCACAAATCCTCTGGACTGGGTGCTTCCGATTCGCCATTCACCATGTACTAATCACGAAAGTCTTGAGAGCCTTTATAGTATGGACCGTATCCTCGATCAGCTTCGCACTCGATACGGCCTCCCTACCGGTCCTCCATCGGACGAGAGTACTGTTATGGAGATGAGGAATTTGCGGAGTTAATGGAGACAGGCGTGCGATAGAGGCTGATGATACCCCTATTTTGGCACAACAGCCAGAACTTTTAGAAACATTAGTATTTATATTTTTCAATGGAGACTATAGTCTCGTTCTCGATCAACCAATAATACTTCATGCGCACTTGACAAATATGTTCTTCAATACACCGACGTGGATTTGTATGTGATAGCGGCTGTTGTTAATCTTTTAAAAGATATTGGGTTGGACACTCTGCTTTTCCAAACTGCGTGCCAGACGGTTGTCTCTAGCAGACTATGGTTGGGTTGATGTTACATCTGTCGCGAAATCGCCGTATTGCAAAATTCGATTGCGTACATCCTTTCCCATGGGGTGTAGGCTCTCCCATAAGCCTAATACTACAGTAAAAGGCATGCTGTACCTATCAGGGGGGCTTTTAGGTCACTCTGTTACATGAATGGCACAAGTGTTGTATTTATGCTCCGGAATGGCCTATTTAATATTCAACACTTAACGCCAGGTTAGTTTCAACCTTCTGAAGTGGCACCCTGTTATGTTTAGTTAACATTAAATGTTATAACTTAAACAAAAACAAAAAGGTCGTTCTAATATAAGCACACCATGTTGCGATTGCAAGCGTAGCGCAGATGGTTATAACAAGGTGTAAGTAGGTACAAATCACCATATTGCTCGAACATTTAGGTACAACGCATATAAAACCATACCAAAGAAATATAGTAGATAACCTGACTAAAACGTCAGTTCCTGCCTGCTTCTAAACGGAGCCCGCAAGGGTAGGTAGTCGGCTCATTCCCATGGAGCACATGCTGTGGAACATAGCCGCTCATACATGTCTAGAGGTATATATTATGCAGTCCCAATCCACCGCACCCTGTCTTTTGGTATGGTGTTATAGGCCCGAAAACATGACGAACTACTCTACTGCATTCATCGCCTTCAGTATTGAGAAATATACTCTCGTTGCGAAACCACTCACGAATAAAGTCAACATGGTTCTTGCTTTCGATCACTTCACTTTATGTTTGAAAACGAATGTTTATATTGTTACATTTACATTGCGAAGAAAAAAAGAGTGTGGTCTGATTCTCATATCTTTCAAGATGACATCGGTGAATATCATCAGTCGTCCGACGAATGACGCTGTTGCAGGAAGGCATATAATATAGTTCCGCTCTCTTTATCCTTTTAAAAAGGAATACAAAAATGAGTTGAGTAGCCTATTTAATAAGAAAGCGACGCCTAGTCGGCCTTGCAATCTTCACATTTCGGATGTTTGCACTCAGGGCAACAAGCGTCGTCTTCATTGTCCCTATACTCAAACTTATTCTTTTGACCGCATTCCGAACAGGTGTAACTCTCGTCGGTCTCGTTAGTCTCGTTCGGTGCGACATTGTCTGGCTCGGGAGAAGTAGAAGGCGTTCGATCTTCGGCCCTGTCTCTGTATTAGATTCGAACTTTTCTTTTTAGAAAAACGTCATACATTATGAAGTCGGGCTCTAAATGACACAAAAGCTATTTAAGCAGATGCTATTGAGCGATGGTAGCAGCGAAGAGCAGAATGATATATGAAACTTTGTACTTCGAGTGCTCTGATCACGAACAATGCCCAAGATCGGATTATGATGGCTTGTATTTCATGAAGAAGTTTCATTGTTTCCTTCCCCCATTATATACTCCAGAAATCGCCATGTAATTATTTTCTTGAGAACTAAACAAGGTCAAAATTTGAAGTCATCGGGGATGCCGTTACGTGCGTTCTATCGTCATCCAGCCCATCCATCCTCCTATCCACCTTTGACGATGCTTCCTTGTTGCAGAGCCGCAACTTGGACGTATTCTTCCTTCGGTCTGAACCGCGCTTTCAGCCACAAATAAGCTACGAGGGTGGGACCCAAGGGGGAGACCTCTAAGGTGTAACTACCGGAGTGACCTCGATTCTTCGGGGTTCATTTTTGCAGCCAAAATCACTATGGCATTGTTGCCAGGAGATACTGGTTACGAAAGGGTACCGTTACGCGACACGTTTTACCGTATGGGGAATCAAAGACCGAGACAGGCAAGGGATACTTTGGTTCGACACGGGCTGACCGTGAGGAATGAAGAACTTGACAGCTGGTTAAAAGTCTAAGTGCATGGTACACAAAGGCATCAACATAGTTTTTTAGTACGACCTTTGTTCGGATGCATATCTCGTGCCACATCAATCTTTGTGAGTTCCTCAGTTGCCTAATTCAATCAGCAGCTGTATGGCTACCCCCAACCGCTACAAAGCTATCTCAGGAATAAAAATGAGAGTAAGTTGCTGTCTAGACTCAGATTTCATGTAAAAGGAAGGTCATTGTGCTAGTTATGCATCGAGGACGAGAACCTAGTCAAGCCGCCTTTAGTCTAGCCCAAAGTCTACATAGACATGAAAGAGCTAGTAGAATTACACCGCTCTAAGGACAGAGAAAATGCTCTATTTTGAGCATCTAGGCTGGTACAAACGGCGGAGGCTGTAGCGTTAGAAGGATCCTCCGAGCCTTACAGGAAAGAATGAGTTAGTCGCAACGTTTCTCCCTCCTCGTTCCAGGTTCACAGTAAAAATAATACGTTACGGTAAGGATTATATCAATTTGGGTCTCTGTTCATCGAGAACCATAATTCATAGCCTAAGAGGCACGAGTAACGCGTCTACTACATCTTGCGTAACCTGTGTTACCACTGGCTTGAATTGAAGGACAGGTTGAATAACCATTAGTTTGAGCATTTGTTCATGATCTCAACGATTCTCTGATAAGCAAATTCAAGGCTGGAATATACCTGTTTCAAGATGCGGTTCTCATCGTGCTCACTATCGATGGTGTGGGGTATTTAAGGATGTAGATTCACGACTGAAGCTAGATTACTTAGACAAGCTGGACCAAAGTGACGAACAGAAGTTAGTTCATGGCACGTAGTGATGTCACCATAATGGACCTGTAAGAGTATGCCCTAATAGATATACTGGTATAACCAATCTGGGTTTCTATTCGAGCAAAGCCTTTTCAGGGCCAGCATATTGAGCGACAGGCCAGATAAATGCGCAACATATTCAGCACATCATCATTCAGATACCTATCTCCCAACAATCATCCGTAACTTCCCGAGCCTCCTTCTGGAAGCGATCCCTAAGGAATTATCGCTGTGCGAGTCCATCCAATGCGGGTACAGGGGCCGATGATGACAGATGATACCTTTTAGACACCGAAGCGACACCCTCCGACTATTTACGGACCCTTAAAACCGCAGATTGAGAGCTAAAGGGCCTTCTAGAAGCTGGTGCATACATCTTTCGACAATCCTACTCTCTTGGCAACACCCCATTATATGCAGGCATGGGTAGACAGGGAGCCTGTGAGGCGGGCCGGCTTCAGCTCTTTCGTTTGCTATTTATCAGATACCTATGTCTAAAAACAATAGAATGAAAGATATATCTTAACGAGAACAAGATACTAGGTTAAAATAAAATGGGCATGCCTTTTGCTTTTCAAGCCTAGATCCCATCGACACAGTCTAGAAGAGTTAAAGTAGAATTCAAACAGAAGATACAATGAAATCAATCTATGATTACAATATTCCTTCAAGTTAGGGGAAATATCTTCTGCTGCTGCGGGGTGAGTTTTAGTTCCGTTGTATCAGTATCAGCAACGGACAGAACGCATCCACCGAGAATTAGTCGACGCAGAACATGACTTTTCGAGAAAGGGGATAAGTGCTTATGGAGATGTCTCCATTTTGAGCCTCATATTGTCTCTGAATTAGGCAGCTATTAGAGCCAAAGACTCATGATGACGAGATTGCTTGTCGATGAGCCAGTGACTAGTAGAGTAGCAACGATGCATAACGGATGCACCGAACCCACAGGAACTTTGGATCCCGGTGAGCTGACTCAAAGTAAGCAATTAATTTAGGTGCGACGAATATGTTACGCTTGCATGCTAATTGGTTTACTGTCAGGGGGCGAGGCTGGATGATACACGCTGTGGCTACACTAGATGAGGCCAATCACAGTAATACCTCATCGCCGTAGGAGTTGATTACCTCCACTTTGTGGTATATTGAGGGTTGCCTTGGGGGCTGGAAGAAGGCTCCGGCGATATCTCTATACAGTTCTCTCTACTCTGGTCGGCCACGATGCACATAAACACAAACTAGGTCATGGTTCATCGGACTCTAGAATAATTTCCGCCCCAGACGCGAGGTACTTCCAGGGGTCCCCGACTGAATATTACTGGACAACCCGAATCTTCGGGATCCGTCTCACCATAATGACGGGCACATATGCAGCGATTCGCTGGCTGCCTGCCGATCTATGTTGTAAGAACGCTCACTACTGGCTCCCGGGTAAGCCCCGGTCAAGCCCCGGTCAAGCCTGACATGCCTCCAGACCGAGAGTTTATGGATGCATAGCAAAGCGCAAACGCTACAAAAAAAAATGGTGTGAGATGGTACATGAGAAGTTGAACTCGGTGCGAAAGAAGGCTGGTTGAGTCGTATCTGTCATCTCTCCGGTAGCTGTATCAGTGACCGTAGAGAAAAGGGGCCAGATATGTTGGGGAATGCGCACTATCTACAAGTATGGGAGAACCTGTAAAGCAGTATATATGATGGAATCTAACGAGTTATAACCCAAATAGAGTATTGTACTGTCGCGGTATATCAAGGAGGTACCACATGTAAGCAGGTAGGTGGAGGTAGTCTTCACAGACCAAACGCTTTATGTAAGCATCGCTGCCAAAGCCCCACTACGTGCATAAGTCTTTCCCTACGAATATGACTTACCAGGACATACCTACCTACCTATTTCAGCGACTACCTCTCTCGCGGAACGTACGAGTAAGCTCCGAGGCACTGTGTACTAACCACTACCTCTACCTTCAAAGTTGTTTTTTCAAGTACCAATCTCTTAGTATCTCGCCTCGCTCTGTTGCATCACAGACTCATATTTCTCTGTCCTGAAGCACTGATGCTTCTATGATCGCTATGTATTTACAGAGCTCTCGCACTCTGATATGATCCTCTTTTTTCACGGGTACTTGTCTTGTCGTAGCCAATTGATACCTCCGCCTTGGTATCTCCTCACAGGGGGGGCTCTTCATCATGAGCTCTGGCGACACTCAGGATCCCGCCAGCCAACCTCCCTGCACCTCGAATGACTTGCATCTTGTCCGCCGCCATCCTGCTGGACTATACTTCATGTGTTGATCACATGACTGCTTTTGCACTACCCAATCAACCCGGACATTTTGACCATCAGCATGTCGTCCCCGTCTCCTGGCTTCCAAGCTTCCTCGCCGGTCCACGCCCACGGGGTTGGACGCCGCAAATCGCAGTTCACCTACCGCCAGCTAAGCCTGCTGGCTTCTTACTCGACATCTTCGCCGCTACGTGTTATTGCCCACGTTGATCTCGATGCTTTCTACGCACAATGTGGTGTGTCTAGCGCCTTTCAAGCTAGTTTCCTTGTCTTTGCTTTGTCTGCGCCTGTATTCGGTTGCACCACGTTAATTGCACCACGTCTTTGCACACTGTGACACTCTGCATCTACACGACTAACTAATACATGTTTCATTGATGTAGAGATGGTGCGTCTGGGCATTGAGGAGAACCAGCCTTTGGCTGTGCAGCAATGGTATTTTGCCAGACCTAACATTCATATCCAGCCCTTTCTTGTTTATTCCTACCTCAATTATGGTGACATCTACGCTACGGCCTGAACCACTATACTCCCCCCTCTCTATTAGCTTGTTAATCTGATTATGATAGGCAAGGATTGATAGCTATCAACTATCCAGCCCGCGAGTTTGGCATTGGTCGTCATTGCACTATAACCGAAGCGAGGAAGCTTTGCCCAAATCTCATATCTCAGCACGTTGCTACGTGGAAAGAAGGGGAAGAAAAGTGGGCATATCGTGACGATGCTGCATCTCATATTGGAACTCACAAAGTTTCATTAGATCCATATAGGCTTCAGTCGAGGCAGATTCTAGCCCTGATCAAGCAGTGTCTGCCAGCCAACATGCAGAAGGTCGAGAAAGCAAGCATAGATGAGGTCTTCATTGATTTGTCTGCTCAGGTCCATTCGATGCTACTTCAAAGGTTCCCAGAGCTGACCGATCCACCCCCTTACGACGACCCAACAGAAAAGCTCCCTCTTCCTCCAATTACTGCCCTTGACTGGAAAGCCGACGTGTTGGTGGACCTGGATGATACCGAAACCGAAGTTGACGATCCTGATTGGGACGACGTGGCCATTTTGATCGGATCTGAAATCATTCGGGACATCCGAGCTGAAATCCGAAAGACCTTGCACTATACCTGCTCCGCTGGAATAGCGAGTAATAAAATGCTCAGTAAGTTGGGCTCCGGTCACAAGAAGCCCAACCAGCAAACAGTCATACGCAATAGGGCCGCCCAGCAGTTCCTATCAGATATGAAGTTCACCAAGATTCGAAATCTTGGGGGAAAGCTTGGCGATCAGGTCAGGTCGACGTTCAATACCGACTCAATCAAGGAAATGCTTCATATCCCATTGGAGCAACTCAAGACCAAGCTTGGGGTTGACACGGGTATATGGTTTCACGATACAATCCGGGGAATTGACACGAGTGAAGTCACTTCACGAACACAGATTAAATCTATGCTATCGGCCAAGTCGTTTCAGCCGGCTATCAATAAAATGGAACAGGCGGTCAAATGGCTTCGGATATTTGCCGCCGACATATTTTCCCGCCTAGTCGAGGAGGGGGTTCTCGAGCACAAACGCCGACCGAAGACAATTCACCTGCATCACCGGTCTGCAGGACAGACCCGCTCAAAGTCGAGTAGCATCCCACAGGGCAAATCCCTCGAAGAAGCCACCCTATTTGACCTCTCTAAGCACATGATGACGCAAATTGTCACTGACGGCAGGGTATGGCCCTGTACAAATCTCAGCCTAAGCGTTGGGGGCTTCGAAGACGGCATTACTGGAAACATGGGAATTGGTACTTTCCTCCTCAAAGGTGATGAAGCACGGGTATCGAAGGTAACGTCATGCGACTCTCCACTTGATCTACCTTCGCATGAACCGCAAGAGAAGAAAAGGCGCCTCGATAGTCCAGGAATACAACGCTTCTTTCCGAAGAAGGAAGCGTCTACTGGCGAGGACCAAACGGACACCATGGAGCTGGATCGTTCACATGGAGATGTGGAACGTCGGATGAGTGGCTCGCGCAGCCGTCAAGCATCAATCACCGATTACATGTGCTCGCGCTGCAATGCAGGATTCGAAAGCGCCGAAGCATTGCAGAGCCATAATGATTGGCACATAGCCAAGGAACTCCAGGACGAGGAACGTGGCAAATCAACACTCGCTAGCAGTAAGCGTATTGTTCCACGCGGTGACAGGAATACCACTCAGATGCCTCGTAAGAAACCCTCCGGAAGCGGCGGCGGCGGTAAGAAGTTGGAGCAGGGGCAGAGTAAGTTGAGGTTCGGATAGAAGGCAGCAGCACTTCAGAGGTGGTTCGCATACATGCGTAACCATTCACTCAATAGGCGGGCCCGGACGCGTTCCCTCGTCTCACTCGGGAGTTGCTTTCCGCTGGAACACGAAGGCCCCGAGTTGGGAGTGGGCAAGGCCAATACCAGGGAGAAGGCTGCGGCGCAACAGTGCCTGTTTCGTCCGCGCAACCTCTAGCGCTAGTACGAGGTTAAACCTGTACTTCAATGCGACCCAACGGAGCCCGAAAGCGGCCTAGAGTCGGCTATGCTGACGATTGCGGCCGTCTGGTTGACATGGCCAATGCCATATTCAGGCTTGGAATGTCCGTCGAAAAGCCTCCAGTGGAATCTGTATGTAAATCGGGTCACGCAATCACCAGTGATTGCAGCACCAAGGGATATCCTTTGATGGACCACCCTGCACAGACCCCGTCGATGAGCTAGTACAGCACCGGCAGTAAGGAGTCGTTCGCACATACGATCAGAGCTTATAGAGTCCAGACGCAGCAGAAGTGTCAGATAAGGATTTGCACCCATTCCGAGGTGCATGTGAGATGGCTCACACGTACTCAGTACCTATACCAGACAGGCAGGGTTTTCTAGTAAGCCATGAATGGGTTACCCGCATATGCCTATGCCGTATGAGGTTGCTTCTATCTACTACCCAGTGGGCTGGGTGAGGTTTGCTTCGTCTTTGTATGTAATGGCCTGCTTGCCTTTTGCTACTAGTGTCTTGTACCGCTCAGTTCTATGCAATTGGACAGCGATAAGAAGCACAGTACAGAAGAGCGGACTTGGTATGGATAAAGTTTCTTTACCGCCTCGTTTAAACGTAAGCATAAAGATGTCTCCTGCTGTAATAGCATACTAAGTATGTTAGGTTCCAAAAGGAATGAGCAAGCTGGTTGATAATTGATTGGTCTGTTTCGTCTTGGGCATCCAAAAGTGGAATCCAGCGACGAGTATGAAGACGGTTAGGCCCTAGCGCATTGATACCCAACCCAATGCTTACCTCCCGATGAGTGTGAAGCAGGCAATCCATGCCTACCTGTTCACATCGGCCAGCGTTTCCCAGTCCCATCTACACCGGGACTTGGATGCAAAAACTACCCTCCTTACCCCAAGCTCGTGACAATGATTGTCTTAAACAGCCAAATGGAGAGAGCAATTGTATCATCACATGGCTTGTAGTAAGCTGTTTCTCTTCTTTGGATGGCCTCACTATAAGACTTCCATTATTGCACTCGCCGTGGATCGGTGAGGCTGAACGACTAATGTCACATCTGGCTCTCTAGCCTGCGAGGACGGAAGCGTGATGAAGCTGGAACGCGAGTCTCGAAAGATGTCAATATGTGATTGCATTCCCGATTCGCCCGCCCTGTGTACTGTCCATGCAAGTCGCTTTCAAAGAAGCAGGTTGAGTGATTTGGTAGGGTCTTCCGGGTCGGTCCCTGTTCCAGTCCGCTCTCACACTCAGTCACCGGCTATCAAGCAGCAAATGGCGAGTAAGTGGAGCAGAGCACTTGCCAGTGAAGCAATGCCGCTTGTAATCCCCTCGCCTAGTGGACCGATCCCGTGAGATAATTGGGGGGTCGTTGGGAACGTGAAGCTTTGTAGGCAGAGCGGGAGGAGATGGTCGAACTTGTCGTATAAGAAGCCCTTCGCTTCCTTTCGTGGTACTCAGATCTTTGACCGCGTTTTGCTCTCGCTTGGCACGTTATCGTCTACATACAGCTAGGACAACAGTTCAAGAAATCAAAACTAAACAATATCGAAAAGTGAGGTGTCAATCCAGGCTTCAAAGCGTGGTCCTCTTATTTTCCACTTCCTTCACCGACGAGCACCGGGCCTCACATAAGACGATCCAGGTTTCCAGTCATATGACGAAGTACTCTCGTCGGCTTCTTGTTAAAGGAAAAAGGCCCAGATCTCTCCCCTGGGCTGTGTGTATTCTCTCTTCGGCAGGAACAGGTCATGCTCGTAAGAGGCATCTGTGTGATCAATTTCCAAGAAGAAAAGCAAGACTTAAGATTGGGAGACGACGTTGGACGCGCCGTCGTGAAGGAGAACCTCGGCAGCCATACCCGCAGCGCTTCACCAGCCACAGTCCAAGCTACCGTATCCCATACTGTGAAACTCCCGTTGCAGCCACAACCTCACGTGGAATCAGGTATCTAAAACTCGCCACTACCTAAGGCCCTGGGAAGCCTCATTTTGCCCAACCCTCGCTTCTGTCATCGCGCTGTGCAGTAGGTACTGTCCACCGATATTTTACACTTCTGAATACAGTATCTCATACTGTAAAAGCGGAATATTTTATCCGTACCACCAGCATTGAATTGTGCGGGTCTGTCCGCCGCCATCACAGTCCACATTCATTGCCCTGCTCAGATCAGCACAGTTTTTAATACTGTGCGAGCTGTAGGTGTAGGTAGGGGTTCTGCCTGCTGTACAGTAGGAACAAGACTTCGGTGTCTCGTCCCAGCCAGCAGCGTCTCAGCCTTGGCAGCCCTAAGGAAGTACTGAGTATTGCCGTCTTTGGTATTGGTCACTGCTGTTTTCTCTTTGACCATCCATCTCTGCGCCTACTTATCCACGTACCAGCCGACTTCCCTCACTATATACATGCTCAGGCTTTTGCATTCCTCTTCTCTTGCGATTCCTGCTGCTACCACTGCGACTCCTGTTTCTACTCCTGCCACCTGTTGTCTCTGTCGTCTGTCAGGGGCCTTTTTCGGTTGGCTCTCATCTTGAATTGCCCCTCGCATATCTCCAAGTGACCTCCAGCCAGTCAGATGGTCCCACGCACACCTCCGATATAGTGATACGGTCCCACCACCTTGGCGCACATTACATCTCGTCATTGGACTTCGGGCCTCCAACAGGGTCTTTCATTCCTCTGAGTCTCCCCTGGCCGGAGAAGATCCGTCTAGGCTGCCCTGTGGCCTCTCTCTCTTTGTCGAGCAAGACACATAGACAGTGCCGCATACGCACTACCTATCATCACACTATTACTATTACTATTACCATCGTCACCACCACCACCACTGTTGCTGCTGCGACCTTCTTCGCACCATATCGTTTCACTATCATCCACCCGGGAGAAACCACGACACTATCTTGCCCATTGGCGTTTTGTCTGCTCGTGCCAAAAAAAAAAAAAAAAAAAAAGCCCCCACTGTGCAACTCTCGCCACTCGCTCGCTTATAACGATACATCTCAGATCCGTCAGCGCGACGATCCACGATCCCTGTTCTGTCCTCTGGGTGGCGTAACCGCCTGCACTGTCAATTTGGGCTTTTGCCGCTGCGCTTACTGCACTGTTCTACTTGGGTACGTCAGTGCCCGTATGCTGCTTCGTAGGTACTTATCTACCTGTAATCAACCTGCTACGGGACAGTGTGTTAGAACTGTGCCGCCTTGGCTACGACTTTGGGACACTGTGCCTTGCCTCCCTCTGGCCTGCCTATCCTCTACCGCAGACCCCATCTTGACCGACCCACATCAGCAGACTGCCCACCGCCATTGCCAGTCCAGCTGCCTGCCATCGCTACCGTGCGCTACTGTACACCACTACGGGACTGCCAATCAGCTAGCCAGCAGGCCCGGTCCCAGCCCAACCCCCAAATCCTTTTCTCCCCTCCGCCGCCCACTCTTCCTCGCGGTTCTTGCATCTCTCTCTTCCTTTCTTCATTCCATCCCCCACCTTGCTGTACCCTCTGTCGACCCGGCTCCTTTTTAGTTTCTTTTCTTTTCTTTTTCCCTTGAAACCGGTCGACATCGGACAGCTTGCGTATTCTACCACGACATGGCCCGCAGACCTCCCGCTCCTGGCAGCAGCGTCCTGCCTCAACAGACTCGCCAGAATGAATACTTCGTGCCTAGAGACGGCATAGACCGCGAGGTCATCACCGCCGACATCTGCCGCTATCTCGGCAACGATGCGCTAGTACGACCTGGAAACTACGAGGTACGTGTGATGCTGCTTCAAATATTCATTTCGATTGCACTCGTTCTGACACGATTTTTGTACAGAATCCCGAGAATGGCCAGATCATTCAAGGCTACTTCATCAACGCATATCGTAACCTGACATCAGTGAGTCTCATTTCCGTAGCAGCATTACCAGCCGAGTGAGTATACGCTGACACTCTACGTTCTCTAGGCAATGATACAGGATTTGAAAGCAGATTCCGCACGTTGGGATCAAGAAAGGCGGCAGCAGTCGGCGAATCGGAGTAGCGCCGCCGGAGGTACTATTGCCTCGAATGGCGTGTTTGTCAGATCCTCTAACACCCCTCCAGTCCAATATCGCAACTCGGATATACACCAGTTGCGACAACATTACGGCCCAACGGATTCTACTTATTCTGGAAATACTGGTAACGACCCTTATGATAATGTCGCGAGGTATCCAGGCAGTGGTGCCCAGGGCTACAACGGAGCCGCCAGCTCATATCCTCAATATGCGACGCAGGGTGGGTATTCTCCGCAGGGCTATCCCGCCAGCGCAGCCGGATTTGCGCCGCCACCGGGCAATGTTTCCTACGGATCAGGACATTCGGTTGCACCCCAAGGATACGGCCAGACCGCCCAAGATCCCCCGTACAATATCGTAGGAGCAAACCTCCGTGCAGGCTCCCAGGCCCAGGCAGATCAGTATAGCAGTGATCCTTATGGATCCGCCAGAGACCCAAGGGGTGATCCCAGAGACCAAAGGATACCTGTGACTAGTACTATGGCACCCGCCAGGACTACTTATACAACAGCAGGGCCTACATCCAGCCAAGCATTCGCCGCCGGACCAAATACCAGTTATTATCCACAAGGTGCGACGCCAGCGAGTGCGACTTACTCCCCAGCGGTGCAGTCTGGGGACCCATTCTACGGACGTGGTGCGTACACCAGAGGCTTCTAACTCAACAGCTCGTTCTGATTATTTAGCATCTCCAGCAGGCACGTCCGCGTACAGTGCCACTCCAGATCAACAGTATGAGAGCACCCCCGCCCATAAACGTTCAGGATCATCACAGAATACTCAACTGCCAAGTAGTGGATCATCGCGACACCGCAGCGACAGGGAAAGCGTTGAACGTCATGTTGAACGCCGAACCCATCGTACTGGTCGGTAATTTTTTGCCAAAATCATAGCCTCGGAGTTCTGGATACGGACCTTTGCCTGCCTTGTGAGATTACCAATTTGTTTCATACCCGAGGAAAGGACCCAATACACAGCCCTGGTCGCTACTGGAATCATCTGTTATCCAAGGATAGACCTGGATTTGAGTAAAGAGATCTACCGATCTTAGCGTTGCGAGTTGCAACCTTGAATAATGCCATTGAGCATCATGATACTACTGGAGCAACTTCAATTCACCAATGGACCTCTGGTTTACGATCTGCCGCACATGAATTTTTCTTTTCTACGTATTGGACACGGCGCACCATCTGGAACACGGACCTGCTACGAATTGTGTGACCCTTTAACCTGATATCCTATGTCTATGGCGGCTCTCGTGCGAAGGATGGGGCATTGATGCCGAGGGGCAGCCGGCCAATTTACTGGAAAGAAAATATCTTCAATGGTTAGTCCCGTGGATAACGTCGCGTTTCCTCTGCTGTCCGGATCCAGCTCAAGGCTGGAGGTTCTTTTTCTACACACCTGGGATGTTTCTGGATCCTTTTACCGGTCACGGATGGGCATTATTAGGTGGGATATGAGGGATGATGTTACGCTAATAGACAGGGCATGCGATCCGGACAGCGAGGTGAGCACTGGACGACGGCTTGTATATATATGCCAACCTCTGTGAAGGAGTTTACCATATTCCACTTGCTTTTCCCTGGTACTTATCCGTGGATGTCAAGTTTTCTCTTCGCCCACCAGCTCACTGACACACAGGTCACACTAGCAACCCCAAAACAGGCCGTCCAATGGAGCCCTATGGATTTTTTCCCTTGGACATCAGAAATTCCATGGAGACAACCCCTGGACCTTACACGTTAATCAGAGGAACCCTGGCAACCCCTCCGATGTGACCGTGAATATTCTGGCGTCCACCTTGTTAGAAGCTTGCCCAGGCTGGGAAGTTTCCTTCCAAGAATACTGAATAGGTACTACCAGTTCACACCACCATGGAACTGAAGATGAGGTCTGAAACCTCTGATACCACTACGTTTGAATTTGTTATCGCGGGCCTGCTGCTATCTGTCAAGTTGATTCTTGTTATATTTCTTTACTCCGGTCACGCGGAGCAGCATGTGTCCCACCCACAGCGTACAGTTCACAAAAATTCTGGTCCCAACAGAAAGCGGACAGCTTTTTCCCTCAGCTTCAGTGTGGTTGCACACTCGTGTTTTTGGGCCTGCTTAATAGACTATCCACCTTTCCATGGATTCTACGAACTGGGAACCAATCATTTTCAGGGAGCCCAGTGCGGGAGTGACCCATCGCATGGCGTTGATACTGAGACCTCAAGCGATCTGCATTTGTTGCCTTCAGTCGTACTTGGATATATTCCGCTTGAAGTCCGAATCCCCCCTTGGGGTACCGGCTCTCATAACTTTCTGCTGGCCACTTCAGACTTGTTTCAATGTTCCCTCGGAGCACCAGACCCTGGATATTTTATGCCCATAATGGTTTTTGCATTGATCATGTTTGTGCATCTCGTCTTGCCCCAAATCAAGTTCCCCTCATATCTTTCATTTCGATATCATTTTGGGTCATTTTTGTGGTATGGGTATTCTGCCGATAATTGGGAAGTGTTAAATCAAGCGGATACTAACTGCGGTACCATAGGCTACACGGGGTTCTTTGAAACTGGTTGAAAAGGTCTGGGACGAGATGCTCGGGGTTGGGCAAAGGGCATCCTTGGGATTGTACGATATGCGCCGACGTCGGCACACGTATGTAGAGAATTGCGAGAATGGCCATTCTGGTATGGGTTGCATGTGGAGTTCTGGGCGTTGAGTTATGGGGGGCCGCGAGAATGGTTTTGTGCATTACCAGCAGGTTAACAGTTCGGGGGACTGCCTGAATTAACGCTATCCGTTCAGAAAGGTGTTGGATTAATGGAATGTCACTGCTTTCCTCTGATACCATTGCATTAATGCATCATTCATACCATTCCCCGCTTACTAGTGTTGATTTTGAAGTCTTCTGCCTCTGCCAAGTCCATAAGCCTGTGGACCATGTCATTGCTGGTAGCCTTAGAAGCTAAAGACTGAGACCATTTGGCCCTTCAGTGAATAACCTCTACGCTACGATCGCACCATCTTCACTAGCGGGTGATATTAGTGATATTATTTCATTTACAATGACCACGATCAGTTCTTGCTCTAAGTGAACTAGGTATCTTTGATGGTGAATGAAACGGTGGGCTACTAGCATCGTTGGCAAGATACGTATGATCCATTGAACCCTGAGCGAAAGCTCTTCGTCCCGATGGGATTTCGTGGCAAATTACTGTACACTCGCAAGACGTAATGAATGTTGGCATGGTTAGGTGGATGAACGCCAGACGCAGTCCAATCCCGCCAACAAGAGCAGACTTGTAGGCATGACTGGCGAGTTACGAACGTGGCGGCGCCGATGAAACGGCACGCAAGAGGTTACAAGGGGGGCACGTTGCTGTTGCCGCTTACCCTGGAATCTGCATAATTGCCATCTTGTAGGACGATGGGCGGCTACCTATTCTATATCGACTCTCTTTACTTAGTACTCAATAAGTCTAGGTACCTACCGTTTTTCCCCTCTTGCAAAGGTTGAAAGCATCAAGGTTTTACGTGTTCTTGTTATGAACCTCAGCTATGAGCAGATAGGTAGGAACGAATAGTGGCAGGTTGGAACAAAAGCAACATGCCTGGCGATAGACCCCTGCTGTCCAGCTCTGGGAGAAACGATGGAATATGATGGCAGGGCGTCTCTTGCGTTCCGCAGCTCGAGTGAAACCAGGAGCACCCTTTAAGCCTCGGCTCGCTATCCATTTATGGTGGCTTTGGGCCATGTTAGGCGCATTAGAGAGGCATGGCTTTCGATCTCTGACAGGCGGCCCAACAGGGTTGTTTGAAGTTTGAATGGGAGCGCAACGTTGCTTCTTGGGAGGCAGTTGATAGGTGCTCCAGGGCTTGAAAAGGCCTTTTTCTTCTTCTCAAAATTAATACAAGATGCGTCGAGGTGTGCATGATGAGGCTTGGGACCCTGAAAATCAAAGGACCTAAATTCACATTTACATGATTAACTGTATTTAGTGAACTGCCACAACAATAGCAGTAAAGTTATAACTCAGTAGTGTACATAGCAGCTAGAGCAGAACTAGAGGTGTAGTAGCGTAGAAAGTGGACCGAACCTCCACAAGGGGTTTAGCATGAAGATTGCAAGTTGAAAACCCCCTCCCCCTCCTTTGGGGTGAGTGCCTCAAGGGGCCTACTGTACCTACCTAGGTACATACCTTACTTACCATCCAATCTCACCCACATCCCACCAACGTCTTCTTTACTGTAGGCTGCAATCAATAAAATAGTTACCTGCCTGCTTCTACCTACATTCTTGGCCAATTAGTAAGATGTAGGTAGACACTTAGTGCGTAATGTACCTAAGCCAACTACATACTAAGCCAGCCAGCTAGTCAGCCTATCTACTGAAAGGTAAGTCCTTATTAGGCCCTCCCTTGGGTAGGGCAGTATTAGGAGGCAGACTTGACTTAACTTGGCTTGCCTAGGCGCTTGACACGTTTGTATTGTAGCAATAGATGGTCGATTACTTAAGCAAGGGCAAAAAAAAAAATCATCGACTTTGTGTGTGCTAGGTACAGTACCTTGACGTGTCTTGACAAGCACAAAAAGTAACTAAGAGGTGCCCACTCAGGTGCTTAGATAACAGGATTATAGCTGTGAAGCCCACCAATGTGCCCCTCCATCCCCTTCTGACAATGGCCCCCCCATTCAGTGCCATGCCGTTCACCTACATGTACTTATCTATTATTTTCCATTGATAATTTTTCCCCCGAGGTGCATACCTAATACTTTTCCTGTCCAACACTTACTGTAGAGACTGGGGTTAGGTACCTACACTAGACCAAATTACTGCATAGCTGCACTATAATTTTCTAGCTGAACCCTCACCCTCACCCTCGTCCTCGTGAATGTTCGAGAGTACCGGGCTTATTACCCACTCTCACATCCACAACACTTAAGGTCGGTCACCATTTTGCCAACCATCGACCGACAACATCAGCCCGCCCAGCCCTTCTCCTCCGCTCGGTGTTGTCGATGGGTTCAGCCTGAGGCCCGTTGATACCAAAGCCACATCTGTCCGAACCCATCGCTCCGTTCACCCGTTTATTATTGTTGTTGTTGTTGTTATTTATTATACTAACCTCATTCTCTCTGGTCCGCCCACCATGGATGCCAACGTCGTCAGGAGTCGCGTCCTGGCAACTCTTTCGCCTGATGCCAACGTGCGCCGGGCTGCCGAGCTCGAGCTCAAGCAGGTATGTCTGTCTGCTCCCAACCGTGCTGCCTCTTCCTGCGTGTGATGCGCCACGTGCGTTGGACCGGCATTGCCCGTCATCGTTATGGCTACACCGTGTTCTGTTCACTGACACTGACCCCCGACCTCAGGCCGAAGTGCATCCAGGCTTTATCGATGTCCTCCTTCAAATTCTCAACGCTGAGACCGAAGACTCCGTCCGACTGTCGAGTACGCCAACCCTCCCCCAGATCTCTCCCCGATCCTGACAAATTCTGTTGGCCATCCTGTCTAACTCTTCTTTCTTCAGCGGTCATCTACCTCAAAAACAGGACAAATCGAGGCTGGTCCAGGAGCGACCATTATCCCGAAGAGTCTCTGATAGCGGAAGATGAAAAGCAACGCTTTCGCGACAGCATCCTCCCCATTCTTGCCGCCTCGCGGGGGCCGGTTCGACAACAGCTGTTGCAGCTAATTCAACGTATTCTCCATTTCGATTTTCCCGGAAAATGGCCGAGTTTCATGGATGTAACACTCCAGCTGCTCCATGCCAACGACCCTTCATCCGTCCTCGCTGGCCTGCAGTGTTTGCTCGTCACTTGTCGCGCATACCGATTCAAGGGGAACCAAGATGTCGGCAGGGGCGAGTTTGACAAGATTATCGAGGCTAGTTTCCCACGGCTGTTACAAGTCTGCAATGAATTGGTGAACCAGGAAAGTGACGAGGCCGGAGAGATGCTTCATATTGCTCTCAAGGCCTACAAACATGCAACCTGGGTGAGTTTTCTCGAGTATAAGGGCGGCGAGTGAGTGTCTCCGTTTCGGTGACTAATTAGCTAGCAGCTCGAACTCTCCAGCTTCCTTAGACAACACGACGTCAACATCGGGTGGTGTACCATCTTTTTACAGACCATCTCTAAAACTATACCGGCTTCCGCCATGCCCGAGGATGTCGACGAGAGGGAGCGCCATCACTGGTGGAAGGCGAAGAAGTGGGCATACTTCAATCTCAACAGGCTTTGGATCAGGTCAGTCATTTAGTCCCAGGCGCTGAACTCGGTTTGGCCATGCACCTAACATCCAGCAGACATGGCAATTCTCAAGGCCTGACGACAAAGAACGACGATACGACTAAATTTGCCAAGGACTTCGAGTCCACAATCGCACCCGAAATCTTGAAGCACTACCTATTAGAAATCGAGAAATGGGTTTCCAAGACAACCTGGTTAAGCAAGCCATGTCTCTCTTATACCCTCGTCTTCCTTGACGAATGCTGTCGTCCTAAGTCTACCTGGAATTTAATGAAACCGCACCTGAACAATCTGGTCACACATCTTGTCTTCCCGGTTCTTTGCCTTAGCGAAGAAGACACTGAAAAGTTCGAGGACGAACCAGAGGAGTACCTCCACCGAAAGCTCAATTTCTACGAGGAGGTGTCCGCGCCCGATGTTGCCGCCACCAATTTCCTTGTTACTCTCACGAAAGTCCGAAGAAAGCAAACTTTCGAATTGCTCCAGTTTGTCAACAGTGTTGTCAGCGAATACGAGCAGGCACCTGAAGAGAACAAGAATCACATAGCAAAGGAAGGCGCTCTAAGAATGATTGGCACCTTGGCACCTGTTTTACTTGGCAAGAAGAGTCCCATTGCTGACCAAGTTGAATACTTCCTCGTACGATATGTCTTCCCCGATTTCAAAAGCCCGAAAGGCTACTTGCGTGCACGGGCTTGCGACACCATCGAAAAGTTCGAGCAGCTTAACTTCAAGGAGCAAAACAACCTGCTCATCATCTACCGCCATATCCTCGATTGCATGGCTGATACAGATCTTCCGGTTAGAGTTACAGCAGCACTGGCTCTTCAGCCCTTAATCAGGCACGACACTATTCGTATCAGCATGCAACAGAGTATCCCTACTATTATGCAACAGTTGTTAAAACTGGCCAATGAGTGCGATATTGATGCTCTTGCCAACGTCATGGAGGACTTTGTCGAGGTTTTCGCCGCTGAATTGACTCCGTTCGCCGTGGCTCTTAGTGAGCAGCTACGAGACACGTATTTGAGGATTGTACGCGAACTCCTTGACAAGAACGAAAATCGCAACGATGATGATGGGGATTATGGGGACTACTTAGACGATAAGAGTATCACAGCTTTGGGTGTGCTGCAAACCATCGGAACCCTAATCCTCACATTGGAAAGCACACCAGATGTACTCTTACACATCGAGGCAGTCTTGATGCCTGTGATCCAGATTACTCTACAGAACAAGTTATACGGTAAGTCTGAACCCGACTCTGTGAACGTGGGCTGCTAAAGATGTATGCTGATCAACTTCACTTCATAGATCTATACAATGAAGTATTCGAAATCATTGACAGTTGTACCTTCGCAGCGAAGGGAATTTCGCCCACCATGTGGCAAGCATTCGAGCTGATTCATGCAACTTTTAAGTCGGGTGCTGAGCTCTACCTAGAAGACATGCTACCCGCTCTCGACAACTTTGTTCAGTACGGTGTACCTCAGCTTGTTCAGAAACCTGAATATGTAAATGCTCTGTACTCAATGGTATCGGATATGTTCCAAGACCAGAAAGTGGGCGGGGTCGATCGCATTTGTGCGTGCAAGCTTGCCGAGGCTATGATGCTCAGCCTCCGTGGCAGCATTGACGCTTCCGTCACCGGCTTTATCACGATGGCTATGACGGTACTCAATAGCCATGAGGTAAAGGTCAAGTCTTACAAGATCCACCTCATGGAAATGGTAATCAATGCAATTTATTATAACCCAGTTCTGGCTCTGGCCGTCCTGGAAGCCAAAGGCTGGACGAATAAGTTCTTCAGTCTCTGGTTTGGCAACATGGAGCATTTTAGCCGCGTTCACGACAAAAAGCTCTGTATCGTGGCTATAATATCTTTGCTCAGCATTGATCCTAACCAAATTCCCGCTAGCGTGTCAACTGGGTGGCCAAGACTTTTTCAAGGACTCACCTCTCTCTTCAAAACTTTGCCTAATGCTATGAAGAACCGCGAGGAAGCGCTGAAAGATGACTTCACCTTTGATCCAAATAGCTACGATATAGAGGATGAGGAAGAGTGGGGCGAAGAAGACACCAACTGGAACCCTGACGTCCCTGAAGAAGAGCAAAACGATGCCAGGGACGAGAGTACCGCATACCTTGAATTCCTCAATGAAGAAGCCCAAAAGTTCAGCCAAATTGAGAACCAATACCATGATGACTCGGATGAGGAGCTAGGGGAGGACAGTGTACTGTTGGAATCTCCCCTGGACAAGATTGAGCCCTACCAACTACTGCGTGGTGCACTCATGAGTAAGTGAATTAAGCTCGCAGTGTCCTATGCTTCTGCTAACTTGTTGATTAACAGAGATGCAACAAGAAAATCCTCAGTTCTATTCCGGACTTACTTCCCATCTTTCTCCTGAGGAGCAAAGTATCATACAAAATGCTTTTAACCAAGCAGAGGCAAACACCCAGGCAGCTGTGCAAATGGTGGCTGCCGACGCTGCCCGAAATACCCAAATACAACAACCAGCTCCTTCTAACGGTGGTGTGAGCTAGGAAAACTCCTACCTGTTATGGCGTACGCATGAACACAATTCATAAGCATATAAACACTATACCCCTTATGCCAGAAGTGGGCATGGCTTGAAAAGTTGTTGGGACTCTGTTTCTATTCAATGATCATGGTGTGCAAGGATTGGCATCATCAAGGTAATTGGACTGGAATGTATCCCTTTGGGCATTACGACGCGTCCAACTCGAAGACTTAAAGACCGTGAAGTAGTTTAAGTGTGTCTACATCACACGGGATAACTTAAATAGGTAGGCAGGCATGCCCTCTTATGGAGCTTCCGAAAGCATTGCTAGCGATATTGAATCGTCCCATATTCCAACCTCGCCAAGGTAAGATCAGGGAGATGTGAGCCTACAAGGCTGTTAAAGCGCATAGGATATTGCAAGCAAATTAGAGAATGCGGTGAGGGAGGAGGGAAGGCAAAAGATTCTAGATCGTGCAAACACCATAAAAAAGTTAAATAACATAGTGCCTCATTGAGCAAGTCTTTTCTGTCTGAGCTGATGCTTCATTTAAAAATACCTGTGAAAGATACAAATGTACCTTGAAAGAACGAAATTGTAGAGAAAAGAAAATAATGAATAGCATAAAGCCCCCCGGCCACGACTCGTTGATATGTACTTGTCTGTTTGTGTGATGTGGTAACATGAACACGCGGCACGCGCATTTCATCAAGCTAGAAGATCCCTGCTAATAGACTGTACGAAGGCGATACCACGCTGTCGGAAGTCATCCTTCTCTACTTCAGGGCGCGTGGCGTTCAACACCATGTTGGAAGGCCTCGCCACCGTCCATTGTGGCCAATGGGGTAGTGCAGTCTGAATCCCTTTCTCGTTCGCATTCGGATCATGCGAGTACACGAAATTGAGGTACGACTTGCCAATATCGACGCTGATATCTTTATGGCTTTGGAACTCCGGCAACGGGCCGAGGGTGCCGCTGATGTTCTGGAAGCTGTAGGCCACGTTAACGAAGTGCTGGACCCCGTCGGCCTCAGCTGCGTTCCATGGCCGTGTGGCGAAACGGTACGAGTATACAGGCTGGTGAGCGGCTGCGTACTCGGCGCATAGCTTGCGCCGTCCTGCGATCATCACGACGTCGCCGTATATAGCGCAGGAACGCCGCCATTGGAGCCCGTGATCGGGGAAAACGGTGCCGTTTGCGATGTCGTAGGGCGGTTCCTGGGAGGGCTCGTTCGGATATAGCTCTAGCAGCTTCTGCGCTGAGGCAGGGGAGATCTGATACGCCAGCCCGCTCATGCCTGCGAAGCCTGGGTCGGATTGGAGCCCGTGGTAGAGCGAGACGGAGTCGTTGAAGCCTGTCGGGCTGAAGGTTATACCCTCGTCGCTGTTACTGCCGAGTAAAAGGGGCACCTTGATGAATGAACCCGTGTTTGACAGTGTGGATGGATAGTCTGTAAGGAAGACCCCATCGACAAGCGGATACCAATAGATACTGCCGCGTGCGGCGAATAGCGTTTCTGGATCGACGCCGCGGAGACAGGCGAGTTGGTCAGAAGCATCTTCACACCCGACTGTTCGACTCAAGGTGTCGACGGGGGAGGCGTAGAACGCCAAAGGCTGGAGCGGTACTCCGATCACACTGCCGGACTCGAGTATCGCGGCGCTGAACAGCCCGTCATCGCGCCCGGCGAATGAGTGTAGGTGCAGCGCGATCGACTGCGCGCCGGCAGACTCCCCCCACACCGTCACCCTGTCCGGGTCGCCGCCGAACGCGTCGATGTTCTCCCTGACCCACGCCAGCGCCAGCCGCTGGTCGAGCAGGCCGGCGTTGGAGCTCCCCTCGGCGAGGACCTGCGGCGTCTGGAGGAACCCGAATACGCCGAGCCGGTAGTTCAGGGACACGGCTATGATGGGCTGGTGCGCGTCCTGCGAGAGCCGGACTATGCCTGATAGGTTGTATTGCGGATCTGCGCTTGATCCTGCGAATAGGCCGCCGCCGTATATCCATACTAGGACGGGCAGTTTGTCATCCTTGGTGACGTTGTGGGGTCGGACCACTGGGGGATGGGGTCAGTTTATGAGATGTTGGGGATTAAGAGAGATAGCTTACCGTTGAGCGTCAGACAGTCTTCTGAGAGATTGAAGGCTGTGCTCAAGGCGTTGCTGGCCTGGTAGCAGCTGTAGCCGTACGAGGACGCATTCAGGGGTGTCTCGTATGTATCGTTCAGGGGTTGTGGCCACTGCGGACAGCGACTCGGAGTTAGCGATTCCTATTTTCGGGATATACAATCTGCGAGAGCGCCAAGATTGTGGGGGAAGCTTCAGGGCGCGGATTTAATCGAAAAAGAAAATTGGAATGATTCTTAACTCCTGAAGCATTAGTGAAGGGGATGAGATTGTGCCCACCTTGAAGCGTAGAGAACCGAGAGGCGGTTGAGCATATGGTATCCCGAGGAAGAGGTCTTGGTCCCAGGATTCCGCGAGGTGACGCCCGTTTATGGTCCCGTTCGCGACTGTCACGCTTGGAAGGAGAGCTTCATGGTCGTTTAAAGCTGCTGATGCCCAAGAGGATAAGGTCAGAAGTAGGCATAGGCCGCCTTTCACTGGATTTAGATGGGACTTCATTCTCAGGCTCCGGAAACTGTGTTGAAGATGAGGCTAGAGGTCCAGGTGACATAAACCAAGCCTCTCGATAGCGAATCAAAACACTGAGAAACCATCTTTGTCATCTGTGTGCATTTATATCATATTTCACTTCTTTTGATCGTATCTGATATGGCTGTGATATTTGCGGTGGATATGCAGTTCGTAGTCTCGAAGACGTCTAGCGCGGATCCTTTAAATTAGTCATTTCTAAGCATTAATAATTACCTAACTGATGCCATTTCGCAGCATCGTTAGCAAGTCCAATACACTCCACTGAGCTAAGATTGTTCATTATAAATCCTGTAGCAAAACACCTGGTAGTATTACTAACACCAAAGCAATGGTATATATCTATGAAGCGTGTAAATATGTTTGTATGTTTTGATTGCTAACACGGATGAATTGTATTGGCTTGTCTCTCGGATTTTTCGTCTCTCGAATTGTCCGGGTCTAGCTATGTTGAGACCATGTCCAGACAGCGAGTAGGACTCCGATGACGCGCTATAAACACCATATGTAGTTCAGTAGGCTCAGGAAATTTGATTTAGGTACTGTAGAATTAGAGAAAGAAGCGGTAATTGAGAGTCTATGCTATATATGCGCCTCTTCCGTGATGCCGGTCATATATCTCTCAGCGTAGGTTGAAAGTCAATTTCGACAATACTACAAAGCAATTCCTTTGTACAACATAGTGATGCTAAAGCTCTCTCTATGAATGAACCGTTAGAACTACAGGTAGTGATTCTGAGAAGGTTGAGTTCAACTTCTTTTGAAAGTAACTCTTTCAAATATCTAGCAATATTTATATAATGGCAAATCTCGCGACAATTCTCTCGATAGGAATATGCGAGCATCTCTTATAACCAATCAATTAGAGTATTGGAGATCTTTACGTAGCGGTACAGATGTCCCGCGAGCCGAAGTCAACCGGTAATAAATACTTGCGTAGATAACTAATGATATATGTTGAAGCGCATGATGTTTCATCGGTTTTCCTAACTTCACACGCGAAGATCTCATAAGAAACAAACTCGTCGGAAATATAGCCAAAAGTTCTATTCTTCAAGCTTCGCACTATTCAATTATGATACTTTCATAAGTCTCTTACCCCTCATCACTCTATCTAGTAACTTGTTATCATAATACTAACGCATCCTTCAAGCAGCTAGTGTCGGAACGGCCGTAGCGCAAAGCTCGGTCAGTGTACTGGTCTTCGTAGCACAGCCCTCAGGGCAAGCAGTCTGGCATCCCTCAACCCACAGAAGAGTCTTGACGTCGCATCCGCAAGGAATCACCATGTCTTGCTCGTAAGTACATCCCGGGATGGGACAGCGAATGGGTTGGCAGCCCGCTGGCCGAGTCGTTATAGTGACCGTGGGGCATGCTAACGGGGGCCATGTTGGGACGCTAGTGGGCAGAGTGGTGGGTAGAGTGGTGACGATGAAGGGTGGTGTGGTCGTGGTCGAGCTACGGTGCCATTGAGTAGACTCGAGAGAGTCGGCATCGGCCACAGGGTCGGCAAGAGCAAAGCTACAGATAGTGTCAGATTAGTCCAGGTATGTCGAGGTGTATGCATGATTGGAGATCGTACCTGGCGAGCGCCGTGACAAAGGTTACCAGGATGGACTTCATTGTATTGATGTATACTAGATAAGAGCTCCGTAGGCGATCAGTGATGATCAACAGCTTTATATAGATCGATGTTAAGCGCTCACAAGATACCCGAGAAAGATCGTCAACAGAGTATATGAGTGATCTGCGGCCTGCTGTGGGTAACTTTGGGGACACAGGACAGATGTTTATATATCCATGTTTTAGCAATGAGTAGATAGCCGTCCTGAGCTCGACTGGGAACGCTCCTTGAGTAGGATGATGAAGTTCCGTCTATCATGCCATTCTTTCCACCTGGTTCCATGCCAAGTCGAGTACGGGAAATACGAGTCAACGCGCGCGCGTGTATATTGTAACCCACCTGCATTCCCGGAGATCTGCGATGTGCGTCGGTATAGTATCCCGTAGGTGTGGCTTAAAAGTCACCAAGTCTTTCTGATTAATTTGAGAATAGCCTTACTTCAGGTCGCTTAAATCAAGATACTCCTCTATATTATAACTTGCCTCATTATAATAACTCGAGGAAGAGAGCACACCTTTTTTGAGATCATCTGATGGCCAGGCCAACAAGATGTCAAGATAGATAGCGTAATATGATATCGAATCTCAAAATTTCGTTATTGGCATCCCTATTAGGAGCAGTAGACTAGCTACGTGCAAATATTTTGACTCAAGTTGTAGGCGATACTCAAACGGCTTAGCGACGGAATCTGAGTTTAGAAGAACCGAGTTCTGGAAAATAAGCTCGCATGGGTGCAGCTAGCGGTGTCCAATGCTTCGCTTCATTGTACGAACGATATTTAATACTCCGTATTATTTATGTGAAGGTCGGCTGAACGCAACAGAAAATACGAGGAGCACAACATATCAACCGTCGCTACTGAGTTCTGGCCAGAAGGGTACTATAGACGAGAAATTACCAACCACGATGTAGGACGTTAACAGTTGCCTCTTTAGGGGTTGCCAAGGCCAGCGGTGTCTCGTCATTGGCGCTCTTAATGCCCTATCTCTTGAAAGCAAGGCTATCGCTTATTGAGCCTCTTTAGCCTGAGGCATGAGCAATATTAGATAAGGGGTTTCATATAACTTCATCTCGAAACTTTATAGATAATAGCCAGAGCCGTCTCGTGGCTGCATAATGTGAGTCATGTTTTGGAATTCAGGCCCGGCGAGGAACTCGCTGCTGGCAGACGAGCTGAAACTCGGCGCGGACAGGTTCTTCTTCCTTCCGAACACTATTTCAAGTATCCCATCGCACTGTAGTGTTTTCGACGAGGGATAGATAGGTATGAATGAGAGATAGCAATACGTAAACTCGGTACAGTTAAGTTTCTGTTCTATTTAATTGTATAATCTGTAAGTAGTATTCCTTTCTTCAGATGACGCTGTATATTTTTTGGTAGTATAATTTTATAGCCGTATTACACCCCCAAGAAATATGATCTTCCATTCAATGCTATGCTTCATGTAGAGCTGTTTTTTATGATAATTTCACTCGTACTATAGGCTGAGGTGTCCGCCCAGCTCTATCCCCTTTTACGTCGAAAAAATACTCTCCTTGACCCCTCTATCAAGAACCCTTGCGTGACAACCCGTAATATATTGCAACCCCCTCGTTATCTCCTGTCAATTCGCGTGAGTCTCAGTAGCACCGCAATCCTCACTCAATGTATCATATGAATAAGGGTAATCTTCGACTAGATACCTAAAGCCCCTCACTATTCATACTTTGCGCCTATGTTGACGCTTCTAGAATATAGACCTGCGATAGAGTCTCAAACAGCGTCCGTGGAGGGTTTCACAAGATGGACGATTTCGTATCACCAATGGCCAGCTAGTTTCTTGTATCTTGGCTTGTGAAATCGTACGACACAGGACGAAATTACATTCAAACTGTTTTTCACTTGCATCACTACCTGAGTAGTCAAAAGCCGATGCGATTCGATGTTTCTCTTTAATATAGAACCGTTCTTAACGCATTCCGTTTCCCTTTGAGAATATGCAAAAGTCCTCTGCACAAGTCTTTCTCACTGCGCTCGAGGTGTGGTATATTATATCGACATACTTCAGACTCTTCAGCACCCAAACTGTCTTAAACCCCAGGAAATGAGAATGACAACAAGACTGGCAGTATACTAACTTAGCTTCTTAGTCATGAAGTCTGCCAGTTCATCTAAAAGCTCTACCGTTTCTCCAGGGCTTGCAATCCACGCCGTGGTCGCCACACTTCGTGCTTTGAAATCATTGCTCCCAGCACTGAGAAATTGGTCACCGACGTGTAGCGTCTCCTCTGGTCTAATCGCAGTTGGCAGGTGCCCACTCCTTCCGCCAAACCACTCCTGGCATACGTTCACACCCCAGCTCTTGTCTCCAATGTCAACAAATACGTCTCGCCCTCCATTGAATGCGCAGAATGGTACTATTTTGTTGTTGCGATCAGTGCCGCCAACACTTAGTTCGAGAATCTTTTGCACCACAAGCACTGTCTCTTCAAGCGACTCACGCGGTATACGCACATTGGGATCGCTGGGGATGATTCCGACAGCACGGTCCTTACGCATGAGACAAGCAGGCAAACTCATAGTCTTGATACAATCGCGTAACGCAGCCTCGGCAACGTCTAACAGAGTTTTGATGCTTGCGTCAGACCAAGTGGCCATCTCGGCCGTAAGCCAACGTTCTCGCGGTACGGGAGCCAGCAGGTGGGGGGACGTAGGACAGAACTCGAACATATAATTAGCTTCTCCACCCATGATGACGATGTTCTGTCTTTGTTGCGGCGTAAGAACAGTCGACTGGGCGATTGCATCTAACAACCCATGAAGGCGTGCGTAATACCGATCTTCCGTAGTGTAACCTGCGGCAGTAACAATGCCAATCTTGACATTCTTAAGTAATAGATCGATCATTCGTGTTATGATTGGATTGGAGGGCTCCAAGCTTTGGCCATCATCGTATAGTGTGACGTCTCCATCAAAGGTCGCTAGCTTGAGAGTACCCTGCGTTGTAACGGCCATCAGCTGCGCCGAGTTCAGAATCAGGCGTACATCATTGAACGAAGGCGAGACGAAACGCCGGGACGAGATAAAGCGCTTGCGATCCTGAAATTTGAATGCCGCCTCCAGGGGAAGCCTGGTGAAGAAGTTGCCTATCGGAGGGACCAGAAGCTTCAGTTTGGATGGGATGGCATTCATTTGTGCTTGGTGTGCGACTGGAAAAATGTAAGCCCCTAAACCGCGCCAAGCAAGAGGGAAGTACAAAACGCACTGTGGTCATCAATCATGACCTCGACATCCCTCATGATCTCGGCATACCGTCTGTGCGCCTCCTCCGACATCTGGGTGACGCTGACACCATTGGTCTCGAACACGCCCGTCGGCTGTGAGTAAAGCACGAAAGGGACGGCCAATAATCCCTTAATCCACTCTAATGCCGCGTTAGTAGGTGAGGTGCTGGGGGGTCATCTGCGACTGAGGAAATCGGAAAAGGGAATCCGGGGAGATGGGACGGATTCCTGCCCCTTCTATATTGTCATGCAGCACAAACAAGATTTGATTGGCAGCTTCATCCCTCCAAACCCGCGGCGCTGTTGTATGCGCTGCTATGCAACTTGAGGCTTATAAGTCTGCCAGGGCGGGCCGGCTTGTTGGGCATGCCTACCATCTTCAGGCGAGGCTGTTATACATGGAGAGAAGCAATGAAGAGACTGAGTTTACCTATGAACTGATCTCTTCTGTGTGTTTTGAGGGCATCTGCAAAAAGCGGTGTGTCAGGCCATGACCAAACTGCGAGTGATGGGATGTGTGTGGCCGAGGTCAAGGAATAGCAGAGGCTCACATTCTACTCTATATCGCGTCGTCATTGCGCCTAGTTCTAGAGTCCAATATATCGAATGAATTGAATGAGGGTGGCAAGAGAGAAGTGTGCAGTGTTTCAGACAGCAATTGGCAGTTGGACAATAAAACCAAGTCGTGGTGATTGTTTTAGAATGAGAATGGGAATGAATACTTAACAGTCGAGTTTGAGGAATCAGCGGCTGTATGAAGGCCGAAATGTGTCTTGGCTTAAGGTACAATCGTCCCCTGAATCGGTCTTCTAACTTGGGTACTGACTTCGCTAAATACCTGGGGTCGCTACCCCTGAAACAACCTAGACCGCCTATAAAAATCCCCTCCCCGGCATGCTGGAGCCGCCACAGACGCGCCTACGTGCGCACTACAGCGATTTGGTTATAGCGTCAACCACGTCGCGCTTGTCGGGGGTTCTTTCATCGGGGACCTCCCCGTCCAATTATCTTGCTCACTATCTCACCGAGTTTATAAAGTCCAAGGCGACGATTCAAACTTTGGATTCGCCTAGGAATTTACCTATTGACGTAGAAAATGCATTCCTAGAACACGCCAACGGTTCGAGTTAGCAGAAGCGCTTCAGCTTCTTCTGAGATTGGGAAAAAGGCCCCTCATTGCCAATTCAAATAAAGTATGCGAGCCACGTTCACTTTCGGTCACAATGATGTCATTTTGCACCGTATCCTTGCATTATCTGTCGGAGGAATAATAAATAAACTGGGATAAAGCTTGAAGTTAAAGGCCCCAAAAAGATCTATTGCATATCAACTGACAGTATATTTAAGAGCCTGCTGTATCGGGCATTTTATTTCCGGATAAGCACAAAAAAAAAAACCTGACGGTGAGATATATTCTTTCTTTGATTCGAAAACAACCAATCAGCTTTAAGCAGGCAAGATGGCCGAGTTGGTTATGGCGTGAGGTTAAGGTCACCTTAGCACAGTTTCCTCATGGAGCAATCCGCGTGGGTTCAAGTCCCATTCTTGTCAATCACACTATATATTTTGTATTCTTTTCTATCTTTTTTTTTCAGTGTTCATGTATGTTTATCAGGTATTTCAGGTCCTGTTTCTTTTCATGTTGGCTGGCCATCCCATTTATTTCTTGTTACTGTGCTTTCTTTTGTACAAATCGGGTCTATGATTTAAATTGCGAAAGGATAACCAGAACATGATGTTTTGATCCAAGGCTCCGGTACAGCATTTCAAGGATCTTCTCGTGAAGGAAAAGAGTCGGATTGATCTCAGAGATAGTACGAAGATAATATCGGGGTTGCCGCAATAGCTCTTGTACCAGTGATAAGTAGTGATAAGCTAGATGTGCCTCACTACCCTTGTAATACTGCCACTGTAGAATAACTGCAAGGTCATGAGAAGCTGAAAAGTAAGAAATGACAAGTGGAGTTGCTTAAGTAAAGATATGTTGCCTTAGGTCTATATAATGGTGCCTGGAGCATGCCCGGTAAAGGACACTTCTATCATCCAAGACTCGACACAGCCAAAACAATGCCCACTATTTTAACGTGCTTCGTAAACTCATGAATCGCCCATCCCACCTAATGATTTAATAGGAGATACGTGACATACGTATGAACATAGTGCTCTTAGATTCCCCATTACCTCATCCACGTTTCTAACCATTCTTTTCTCTGTGGCCCAAGACTTCTCAACGTGGCACTTGACTTCTCTGCCTTGGCCGACGAGACCAATCGTGAACCCTGTCCCTCAGCTGGTTTCAAGGCTGCAGTAAAGAATTCCACAAGGCGTATGGCCGGATTTGTCTCAACATTGAAGTCGCCAATTTGCTCGGCCTCCTCGATACTTCTTCACAATCTTCTGACCCATTCTTCCACGGACATGGCACGTACATCACTATTTGGATACATGGCTAAAACTACTGTATCAATATCCGAGTCCCATGAGCTGACTTGGGGATTTACCACGTTAAAAGTTTGGGCCAAATTGCCGGAGGTGTCAACCGATGTGGAATAACATATCTCAAGAAGTATTTTAGAGACCTTATCGACTGGTAACCAGTCGATGCGGTTTCGGCTAAGAAATGCACAGGGAAACACCCCTAGAGCTTGTAATAAGACGAAAATATAAACGCATTGTCAATCTTCTTGATTATTAGCGGCTTATGATTGTGCCTGGCGTATTACGAGCCAGCTTACGGATGGTATATACTCATGTTTATTCCACAAACCCTGGCACTTCCCAATGGGCCTGGCTACTATGCCAACGCGGCACATAGCTGAGCGGACACCACAGATCGCTGCTGCTTCAACAAGCAAACGTTCAGATGTTTCCGTAAAGGGCTCTTCACTTTTCACTCCATTAACCGAGGATATGCTGGAAACGAATAGAATAAAGGCGCCATGCAATGGTGTTGCAGCGAATTCAGCTATATTGCAAACCCCTGTTAAGGCTGCTTGAAAAGCTTAAGCAGCTAGTTGAAATTAACCGGCCATTGATTGTCTTAAGACAGGTAGTTAGCTTTGAAAATTATTCGTATGCATGCAATATACAAGTGGCAGATCAACTTACTTATAATATGTGTAGCTGAATTTCTCAGTGATTCATATGTCTCTGCTGAGAGTTTGAACCGAGGGTTCGCTAAATTAGCCTTCGTGAATTTGACGCGCCGAGGGTCTATGCTACACAGCCCCCGTTTTGAGCCAGCTCTAGCATGCCTTTGGGCTGCATTAGACCGCGATCTAGACAGATTATGCTCTTGATGGTGCGATGCTTCTGGAATTCATCAAGCATATATGAGCCCAGGGATCCTACGTGCTACGGATTGGGCAGGTCGTAGGAGACACTTCGCACGGTATCCGGAATGAAAATGAGTTCATCCTATATATCATTCGATCAGCACTGACTTTCAGATGCTCCCAAGACTCGAAGAGGTAGGCGCGTTGATATTTAATCCTATTTTTGTATTTTTTTTTTTTTTTTTTTTTTTTTTTTCGTATTCTGCGGTTCCGAAAACTAATATAATTTCTAGCACTGTTCCTGGCTTCCAGTTGATGTCTTGACAACAGTAGTCTTAAAGCTTAGAGAGATGGTTATTCCTGCACCTCGGCCGTACATGGCGATGCCCGAAATCCTCCAATCTTTTACAACATTGTTAACCCTCATGAATTCTTCCAGGGCTGTCTTTTGGGTGGGCTTCAGGCAGGCAGTTTGCTGTTTAACAGTCCCCACACAAACATGGCTTGGTTCCCTAAAGGCCAGTGCGGAAAATAAGGAGGAGGATGTGAACCCGGCTGTCAAACTGCTCGGTTACTTTGAAATGCAGTTCAAAAATAGTAAAGCCAGTAACCACACGCTGAGCTGATCATCTCGGGCGAAATTTGACACGAAGGGCGATAACCAGGGACACTACTGTCTTAAGAGATTCTCCTCACTGTCTTGAAGACGGGCATGTGAGGAAGTGTCCGTCTGTGTGGTTACGAGATTGGACATCCCAGGCTGATGGATTTAGGTGAATGGCGGCAGGCCTCGTTTCTAATGATAATTGAATATGTGTAATCCATTTCATTATCTTAATACATATATATTCTTGGGTTGTTAGTTAGAGATTGATATCTAGACTAGGTACAAGTGTCTGTGGTCCTTTTCATAAAAGCGCGTTTAATTAAACCCCCCTGCGTTAGTTCATGGTTATCAAGCGCTTAACAGAACTTAACTTACCCGCGCTGTTGAACTACCTTACAGCTTCTTCAATTTCGGATAGTTGAATTTGAGATCTGTTTGCAAAAAAGGTAATTGTACGCTGGACATCCCAGCCAAGTTCTTTTCTCAGAGGTATACTTGAAATACATTTCCCTAAATATCTCTTTCATATCGATTTTCGTAATGCGAATTGCATATAGGCTAACTACTGACCTATTACCTAACGTAATCAAGCCGCTGACATATCTGATCGGTGGTTCTCTGGTATACTGGTACTAACCACAGCCCCATTTCTTGACCGGTTGACTCTGTGGCTGGTATTGTCGGTCACCTGAGCTCGAATTTGTTAATATTGCTCTGACTAACGCGCCACTTGCGTCGAAAGCAGGGTATTGAGTTGAGGAGAGATATAAGTGTTAATTGGGTGGCTTCTCAGCTGCCCAGGCTAACTCACCGGTCAAAGAGTTAAACAGGCCTGATAGATGGTTGTTATATGGTGCGACCGCACAGTAGATCCAGCTTAACAGCGGTTTACGATTGTCATGTAAGACATTACGATCTTGAATCGATCCAATAGATTCATGGCTAGAGGAATGTATTTGGCTACGATTTTAATATGTATAGGGTGTGAAGACCTACTTATTTTCAGCTAATTTGAACTATATATATGGGAGATCGCTCTTGCTAGGAATATGTCAGTCTTTGGAAAACTAGACATACTATCTATTACGCTCAGATAACACCATTTGTCAACCCCTATAAAAATGATGGTTCTCACATCAATTCTCATTACCTGTTTTGGAGCCGCATTGGCATTGCCATCCCAGAAAGAGAGACGAGCCAATGCAGTATGCTATGAACTGACTTGGACCGTTCCACAGTGCTGCCGAACAACTATTGAGCCTACAGTCTGGGATAGGTGAGCTTTCACGCTTTCGATTATGGCGAAACAAAGATTAATCTATCTCAACAGCTGTGGAGACCGTAAGAACCCCTTGGTTCGTGATTACGAGTCAAGATGGATATCTAATTTTTATAGCTGCTGGTAGCCCTTCAGACTTGGCTTCCTTCCTAGCCGCGTGTAAGAAAGCTGATAAATCTGCTGTATGCTGCTTGCCGAGCGCTGTAAGTTGAAACCCCCTATCTCAGCTTATACAGCCCCTTCCTAATTCTGAAATCTTTATAGGGTAGTACCAAGGACTGTGTGGTCAGGTAATGGGGGCAGCCAAGAATATCAGAGAACTTACTGACGGTATGTTATGCATACTGAGGTTTGGGAATACTCGGCTAAATATATTAAACAAGGAAAACTTTCGTCGGAAGATATCTATGAGGTCTCCCGCCTGCAATTTACTATTGCTCTTTCTAAGTCAAGGGAACTCAGAATTCGGTTATAGGTTGAAGATATTGAACTGGAACGCCACTATGTGGCTAGTCTAGCCACTTAGGTGGAGAGAAAAAGAAGAGCCACAGCATACGGCACCCCAAAATTCGATCGTGGCATGCTCGTGCCTAGATGAGATATTCTTTTTGGTGTTGCGGAGCGGGATAGCTACACCGTCCTTCGAGTGTCTTTAAGACACCTGCAATACTGAAAAGCGCTGAACTAACATCAGTGTGAGTAGTGACCAGACCAATGGCTTCTCTGCGAGGGACGCCCGGTCCACGAACCCAAAACGGAATGTGTATGTCAGTATCCGAGAGGAGTGGTTAGTATAACCTCATCGGAGTCCCTGAACAGTACATATCTAATCCGCATTCTTTCTCTGGGTGCATCGCATGTTGACTGATGTGGTACTATTGTCAGTCGTATAAAAGACATGCGTATTGTTTAACTGTCCTGCTTCTTTCAACTCCTGAATCAGTTGTGGGAGCATTTCATCGACAGCTGCCCGCAGAATGGTGTCGTTAAGGGGGAACCCCTTGGTCCAACCTGCACCGCCAATAACTGGCGCATTAAAATTTTCAGTTCGTGATATCCCATAGTCCTCCAAGAAGTGCTCATGTAGAGATGTCGACTCAGATTCCTCTAGATACGACAAGTCCTCCTTGGGCTTCATGAGCCAGTTAGAATGTAGTGCAATAGGCGCAACAGTTAAGAAGAAAGGGTCCTCTTTTTCCAGCGGTTCTCGTAGACCCGTAAGGGACTTTTCCACGACGATGACGACTGTTGTGGAGCATTGACCGGTGTATCTGACTAGTTTCTTCCCATTTCTTGACAATGGGGCATTCTAGTACTGGTATGTCAGTGGATCGAGCAGGAATTCTGAGCCATTGAAACCCCGTGCAAAGGGCTGATCATACTTGTCGACGCTGTGGAAATTCCATAATTTCCCAACATAGTAGTTCTGATATCCTGCTTCCTCCATCCACAAGAAAAGAATGTCGTCATTGACACCCTCACCGAAGATCTTTGGTATAGCCGCCATGGGGTGGTGAGACGTTGGTCACATTGTGATTGTCTCGTCGACAGTAAGAGACTGCCCTAAGTCAGTAATACGAGCGCTCCAGAGTCCACATATTGTATCAGATTTACACACCTTCAAATGTTGCTTACGGTCCACGCTTTCCATATGCAATCCTGGCCATCTGTGAACCGCAAGGACGAAAAGGATATTGAGACGGCGGCAGCCGCCTAGCTGTCCCAAAAGCGGTAGCAAGCGAAGCGATTGCCACATACTATTTCGCCTGTAGGAGCAATTGTCTTCCACTCGACTTCGTTCTGAATATCATGATACCGATGCCAAATCCTAGGTTTTGATTTATTTAGATTACCAGGGTACGTTCATCAGCCGCGATAGTATCACACACCATTCGTTGTCTTCTTCCAAACTACCGGCAATTCGGAGTAAGTAACAACCTAGAATCCAACAAGCTGCGGCTGTTGGCTACTAACAATGGGCGAGAAAACAGCTCTTCTACGCAATACCCAATGTTTTCAAGCCCTCGGGGCGCGAATCGGTGTCGTTGAGCGGGACACAAATTGTCCCAGTAGTATTTGGCAATGCTATCGGCACTGTCCTCAGTGTCAAGGGAGCACAGAATGAGATGGTTCCCTCCTCATTGCGCTCCCTGGGTTTGGCATGGGAATCATCCAGTCGACAACTTTCGTGCACCGTGCTGCTAGTCTGGCCCCCTCCGAGATCTCCATAGCATACTGTGGTCTCGATTGAAGAGTGCACTCGACTACCTAGATAATAAGAAAGAAGTGAGGGCGCATATTCCAGATTGCGCGTTTGCATGAGTACAGCCAGAGGCATTGTTGAACTTACGTGCTACTTGCAAAAGACTTCGTTAGAAATTTTCAGAGCAGAAAGAATATGAGGCATTCTATTATTACGCCGGTCAGATTAAATATCGATGAGTCTTCTTCTCGTGGTAATAACTTTCTGGGTAGGTTTTACCTAGATGGAAGTAAGTAGTCTTGCACTACAGTGAAGGTGAATCATAGCTCTAAGTAAGCTGGAGTAGTCAATAGCGCCCAAATGAACTACCAGGAATTTATTTAAGCAGGGGTTTACAGGGCCTTATGACTACCTTCACTTCACACTACCGCTTGGAAGCACGCTATCATGGCCTGGTCTTGCGGTATCCAACTCATCACTCCGGGCAGCTAATAGTGGCGAACGATGTGAGGCTGCTGTCAATTGCCATTGTTCCACCCGCTGAAGGCTACAGCCTATAGGTCAAGTGCCTAATCGCCTCTTTTTCCCATTGCAACTCGGTCATGGAACGCAATTCTGCATAGCAGGGCCCGGGACAGAAACCCTGGGGTGCGACGATCAAAGCATGGCGCCCGGTACCACGGGCAAAAACAGCGATGCGTGGGCTTCCCGGTCTGGGCGAATTGCCGCTCCGTAAATGCCACCTGCAGTAGGGACTCACAGTCTCACACCACTCATGCGTCGACTAGCTATGATATCCAAGGAGGACCTCATCAAGAAGATTGAAGCCCTTCAGCGACAGACGCCCACGGCCAAAGCAATCCTCACAGTGCTATGCCTAGACAGCCCCTTCGCCGCGGACCCCTTCTGCTTTCACCATCTCAATGAATGGCATTTCCGCTGTTGAGCATTTGCAGTCACAACTGAGACTCAATTGATACGCCAAATTCTACCGCCGTGGCTGCCATCTGTCTTAAAGTCATAGCGACCACGCCCACTTCTCATGTTCCCGATTGTGGGGATGAAACTATACAAGACCCGCGAACACAACGATAGTTACTAATCACTTTCCTCGAAAGCCTACACCGTCGACATTCCTTTCTATAACTACCTTGACAGACTCCGGACGGTAGACAATACCCCATCGAAGTTATTTGAAAGTTTTATTGCGCGCTTTAGGCTGTACATAGCTTATGCTACAGGCGCGCGAGTAAGGCCGTTAACAGATGCTTCTCAACCTTGGCACCCCGATCGATATTATGCCGAACAGAGCATATAGAGCCCATGCTAGAAAACGCCGATCCCATCCAAGCAGTTCGGCATCCATGGCACATCATATATCGGCTTCGTCCCTCATTCATCTTAGAAGTCCGGTATAATCGGCCTAGCAATTTAGAATAGCAATACCGTTGCCTAGAATTTGAGCAACGCGATAGGCATCCACGCTTATTCTAGGCTGTCTACGTCATTAGAAGAAGCGTTGCCTCGTAGTGGGGGTAACCCTTTAGTATCTTAAATTATGATAGTGATGCCGAGCTTTCATATCCCCGTATTTGTCCCACCCTCCTCGACAGCGACTTCGAATATGGAGCCCCCGGTATCTCCAGACCACTTGACCTGACAGTCCTCTGCATGAGGCTAGCCCTCCACCCTGTTCAGAGGATCTTATTCTGCGGCTCGTTAATCAAGCTCAACAGGTGGGGACGTCATTGGAAGACTATCACGAACTGGACCACGAGTTTCTACAGCGAAGGTTATATATAGGAGCTATTACAGGGTAAGTGGTGTGGGTAGTTTTAATAGGTTGGCTAGTCGGTGACAACCAAGATAATAATATTCGAAACTGTATAGAAGTAAATGTAATGTAAGTGGTCTTAAAGGTAAGTTAGCTGGCTAAAGGTGCTTATAATGTTCAAGAACTTGATAACACAAGCATAATAAGCCACTAAATGGGCACAGCAGTGAAATATTCAATACAATAGTTTCAAAATAGTCAAATAATTCTGGATTAGTAATATTGTTCACCCTAGTACCGTTTGCGGCATGTTCTTTGTTATGTGATTGGCTACTTTTCTTTGTCCCACCAGAGTAGCTTGCGATTGCGTGATGCTTCTTGGTCTCGACAACATCTGGGCTCCATGTGTGGCTTTTGGCGATCGGAGAGATTGCCCCCACCTCCAGCATGGTTAGTCGTAGGTAGGCAGCCTACCATACTACCTGGGCACTTGGATTGACAGTGATTGGGCTTGGTTGATCCTTCATTCAGGGGTAATGTCAATCTTCCACGATGCATATAGTGGGATTACCTCCCAGTCAATGTTCATCCCTGGAATCTTGTTAAGCGTGTCGCTATTCGATAAGTTCGAGTCTCCAGAGTACAGAAGTCGCAGAAAGCCAACATGACGCTCTACGAGCTATCGCAAGAGTCGAAGGAAGTAACAGTTTCAGAGCTTCCCGACTCCGTTGGCTCAACTCCGGGGTGGGATTTGGAAGATGCCAAAGGTTCAGCGGGGCTTAGTACAGACATCGTAAAAGACTGGTCATCTGCGGCTGAGGCGCGAGTTCGAAGAAAGTAAGTTTGAATAGAAGGATTGGCTCTACGGATAAAGGCTAACGTAAGGTTAGACTGGATTTCATCATAGTACCTATCCTTATGCTAGGACTTTTCGCCCTACAGTTAGATAAGGGTAACATCTCCAATGCCCTGACCACTAGCTTCGTGAAGGATATTGGTATCACCAATGACGAAGTCAATCACGGAAGTAATATAATGTCCGCTGCAATTGTTTTTTTCGAGATACCTTTCAATATGGTACTGTCACGCATTGGCCCAGCCAAATGGTTGATAATCCAAGTCTTCTCGTGGGGCATTATTGCTACGCTGCAACTCTTTATTCGCAACCTGTCTGGTTTCTATGCGACGCGATTTCTACTCGGTATGTGGGAAGGGGGTTACCTTGCAGCTTGCATGACTATACTAGCCAGTTTCTATACTCGAAAGGAGATGGCATTGAGGGTTACGCTTGTCTATCTCGGAAATTACTTTTCCGCCGGAGTTGGTAACTTGATTGCCGCAGGCATATTCAAGATTCCGGATGGAACAGGAGGTCTCAAATCATGGCAGGTAAGAGAATGCGTCATTTAGCCTATTTCAGGAATTCGGGACGGTGCTCTGACGATAAAAGTGGCTTTTTCTCATCGACGGCGTCTTTAGCCTTTCCGTCGGCGTCCTCTTCATCTTCATTATGCCGTCATCCCCTACCAAGACTATACCACTCTGCGGCATAAAAGCATTCGACTTTTTCTCTGCAGACGACAATCACGTAATACGCTCTAGAGTAATACTAGACGATCCTCGTAAAACCGTCTCGCTAGAGAGCATAGGGTTCAGGCGTCTTGGACAGATATTGCTTACTTGTCCTACTGTCTGGGGTCACGCTGCCGTGAACGTCATTTCCCAAGCATCCAAGGGAGGACTTGCACTCTATACCCCTACAATCGTCAAAAACCTTGGCTTTAGCAGCGTTGTGGCAAATCTGCTGGCGTCTGTGCCCAACTTCGGAACCTGTATATACGCCGTCATCATATCATACATCAGCGACAAGACAGCCGTAAGGGGGCCCTTATGCCTGCTCTGCCTCACCTATAATCTAGTGTTTGCTGGCGTACAGTACTCTGTTGTGGGGAGCGATGACATCTGGCTCAAGTATGCTATTCTCACAGTTTTCGTATCCGGCGCAGCCGTGTCCCAAGGCCTCAATGACGCATGGTTCAGTGTCAACACTGCTGATCCCCAGGTACGATGTCTGGGAATGGCGCTTGCTGTCGCCGGCTCAAATTTAGGCGCGCTTTCTGGGCAGAACATATTTGTGAAGAGCGACGCACCTCATTACCCCAATGGATTTCGCAAAATCATAGGTATCTATGGGGGAAGTCTAGGGGTTGTCCTTGTGGTGATGGGATACTACTGGTATTGCAACAAGAAGTTGCTCAGGGAGCTGCCTGCTGAGGATGTAATAGATGAGAATGGCGCTGATATCGTTCATCGACACGACGGGCAGCTAAAGGTCAAGTACCAGATTTAAGTTACACTCAAATTTTAGCATCCTACACACGTCAGGACAGACAATGCTGTCCAGACTCGAAAGGCATCGCGACCGGGCGGGTATACACGCCTCTATCTGGCCGAGGATACTAATATTGGGAATGTTCGGCATATAAGCGTTACATTCGGCTTGGCTACATACGTAAAGCAGGTGGGAGAGGTCTCATATTTTATATATGAACAAGATGTCCGTGCCCTTGGCGGCCCTGAGTGTCTCAGTACATAATGTGCCTACTTGACTCGGTTCAATTTCAACAAAATTCGCATTCAGGGATGCAGCTAATTGAATTAGGCAGCCTTGCTAGCCTCCTTCTCTAGGAGCTAAGTTTAATTCTTAGTATAATCAATGTTCAACACTTAGTGTGGGATTTTTTACTAGAGCTTCTAGTTAGTCCACGTCAATTGTCTCGTTGAAGTAGCTCTTACGGAAGTCTCACCTATTGTAGGCCAGAGCGAGACCAGTCAGCATTGCAACGAGACACTGATCAAGCTTCTCCTGCCTACGGGGTGTCTTTATAGTCAAGTCTGGTCTTGGCCGTATTCCAGCAGAGTCCCGAACTTGGTAATGGTGGCTGTCCAGACAACTCGCTGATTCTCTTCCACATCTCGGAGTTGGAGCTCACCTCGTAGTCTGGCATCCATTCTACCCAGTGCATGATATTGAGCAAGATAGAACTGCTGAGCATTCAGGCCCTGCCTTTTTGGGGGCTTCAAATAATGTTGTATCTGTCCAGGGCCACACCTTCTTCCACCCCTTCACAGATCGCTTCACGCCGATTGCGTCCAATGCTCCCAATAACTTTTGAAGCTCTCCATATCATTTTATCTAGCAGTTATTAGTACTTATATATGTACTTATATATGAATGCTGAATATGTTATAATTATATAACATATTTATTGCTAGAACAATAATAGCTAACCGTACACCACAGTGGTTAGGGTGGCTAGAGGTGGCTGAGACCAGCTAGCTATAAGTTAGAGTTCTTAACCCCTGATCTATCCTCGTTTCTTTCTTTCTTTAGATAGAGAAAATGGGTGCAGTAGTAGACGTACTCTGTCAGCCTTAACTTGACGTGCGTACGTACAAACCCTAACCAACACTGAAGCTCTTTATGCTGACATAGTTTGATGCTTTGAAAAGAAGCTATGTCATGGGTCTCCTATCCTTGTAGAACAAATCAAAAACATGAAGGTTATGACGTATACCAACTATGGAAATTAGGCCTCCGATAGGAATATAAGCCTTCCGTACTGCCTTCTAATGAGCAAGAAGTTCTTTTGCTCAAACGCTAAAGAACCCTATCCGCTTTAGATACGAAATATTCTTCCGAAGCGCCTTCGTTACCAGACTCTTGTTCGCATCGGAAGTAGTGCTCTTCCAGTAACACGTAAAAGTTCCACGTTCCTGGTCGAGAAGGAAATACAAGGGCCACAGAGGATGCCCCTCGCCCTTCTGTTCAACGAGGCACCTGAGACGACGCCACCACTCGGCCGAGGCCAGAGGTTCTAAGGTACATTGTAATTCTTGGCACAGTAGCTCCCACATATCAGTCAGGTATATTCCATCCATGATAGTCGTCACGCTGTTGAGACTTTCATCGTCAGTCATTATGATAAGTCCGCTGCTACCCAGAATCCGCTATTTGACAGACTGGAGTCAGTAATTACCCTAAAGAGTAAGAGCCCCAAAACTACTAAAGGGAGCAGAAAATATTCCAGGGAACTGACCTGTGCAACCTGTTCCACATCGCAGACAAACATCCACTCGTCTTCACGACCACTGCTTCGTATACCGGCACCCACCGCCCCAGCCACAAGCCTCCAGATGTAGTCGCGAGTGTTTGCAAAGCCTATGCTTCGCGAGCCGATGATATATCCAGGCCGAATTATGTGAAGAGAATGGCCACGAGCTTTCGCAAACTTTTCAGAAAGCCGGGATACAACCAACTCGGAGACCAGCTTAGTCTGAGAATAGCCTGTCGACTTGGCTGCCTCCTTTACCCTGACTGCGTCCGACAATTCTTCCACGGGACTCAGGCGCTGTCCGCCAGAGACATAGACGAGATTCATTGCACACGGAGATGCAAGCAGAGCATGCAATATTTCGACGGTTGCGTCAACGTTGACAGATTTCAATTTCTCGTAACATAGATTGTATCGGACTGACGCTCCATTGTGTATGATGGTGTCGATTGTGCCGTCAGTCAAATGTTCCCAATGCTGTCTTGACAAGCCGAGTTGACGTTGACTCAAGTTTCCCGGCCAAACAATAAGCCTTGCCTCCCACGCGCTCTCCCATTTGTGGCCTGTAGCCGCGATGGCCTGGCGCAGACGGTCGATGCCGTCTTGTTGGCTGCTGGTTTTGACCAAGACATGAATGAGGCGCACGGTAGGCTGTGTCAGTAGCTGCCGTAGTACCTCGATACCAAGATAGCCGGTCGCTCCAGTCAAAAGGACGCCTTTAGAAGACACGGTATCATACGAAGCATAGGAAAGAGCTGGGCGAGTATTGTGGCGTAATTTGAGCAATAGAGAGTCGGTAATATGCTTGACCTCCTTCACGAGGTCGATCCCCGGCGCCGGCGCTATGTTTCCCTTGGCAGCCAATCGAACCTGTTGGGCCAGAGATCGAACACTCATGCCGTCCTTGTTGAGAATTTCAATGCTTACGTGTCCTCCATACTGAGATTTTAGCCAGCTTAGCAGAGTCATGGCCTGGATGGAACTGATTCCTAGCTTGTCGATTAGAACATCTCGTTTCCTGATAGCGTGTAGTTGGAAGAGGTCAGCCAGAAAAGTGCTAATAGCAACCGCAATAGTCTCATGAGGTGCGAGGGAAGAGACATCTAAGGTTCCGAACGAAGAGAGTCTCACTTCCCGCGGAAGTGAGCATAGTTGGTCGTGAATCCTTCTGCGGTCGCTTTTCCCCGAATTTGTCAGCGGAATTCGGTCTATTGACAACAAAAATGAAGGAACCGCATAGCCAGGAAGTTTCGATCGTAGCATCAGATAAATTTCCGGAGCGTCCAGCGGGTGAAATAGACCCAACGCTCCATCCCTGGGCGCACAACCTATAGCAAGAATAGGCGCAAGCTGCAACACGCCAACAAGGTGGTCAGCAAATGGTCCCGATCGAGGATACGCAACCACGGCTCGAGAAATAAGCGATGGGATATTGGTCGTAAGATGGTGTTCAATCTCCATAAGCTCAATGCGCTGACCGTGGACCTTGACTTGCTGATCTGCACGTCCTACAAAGACAAACATGCCATCCGGATCCATATACGCCATGTCTCCAGTTCGGTAGAATCGTCGCATAATAGTTCTATGAGTGTTATAACCAAATCGACCATTCCACTCCAGATCTTGTACAAAGGCTGCCTCCGTACGGCAAGTGTCTTTCAGATAGCCACGCGATAGAGTCGGCCCTTCGACCAAGATCTCACCGACTTCGCCCACTGAGGCAAGCCGGTGAGGATTGTGAGGAGCAACGATCCAACAACGAGCGCCTTCCATCGCGTACCCGATGGTTGCCGCAAGCTTTTCGTGTCGGCTCCGAAACTCGTACGCGGTGCAGTTTCCGCTCTCGACTGGGCCGTAACAGTTGATCAAGCGCACATGTCCGAACCACCGCTCCAAATGTTCATCCTGTACCGCTTCGCCCGCCAAGACAAGCGTCTTCAATGTGGGCACCTCGTGTGGATAGAGAAGGTTGGCCACCGTAGCGGTGAGATCAGCCCAGTTGACCTTGGCCCGGTTGATGAATCCAGCCATGTTACTGCGCCGATCAGCCTCACTGGGGATGCACAAACATCCTCCCTGCATAAGGGTCGTAAAAATATCCATGGTCGATACATCAAATGTGTACGCCGCGAACTGGAACACGCGACAGCACGAATCCAGATGCAGGCTTTTGGAATGGCTTTGGAAAAGGGTGCAGATGGCTCCATGGGGCTGGACGACTGCTTTGGGTTTGCCTGTTGAGCCAGACGTGAATAATATGAAGGCCGCATTGTCTGGTGTTGCTTTTGAAGCAGACGGTGCCTGGTCATCTAGTTCCACAGGCGGAAGCATATCGCTTAACAAAGCCTTCGATGTTGGTATGCAGACGACGGCTGATACAAGTCCGTTCAAGCGTGCCTCATATTGTGGCGCCGCCAGAATCAATGAGATATCTGCTATATCGACAATAAGAGCTAACCTCTCTGTCGGATAATCGCCGTCGAGGGGAGCGAAGGCACTACCCGTCTTGAGAATAGCGAGCTCGGAAACAACAGCGGCAAACGACTTCGGGAAACATACGCCAACTTTCATCTCCGGTCCAGTCCACTGAGGAAATTTCCGTGACAGGAAAAGGGCCAGGCGAGTTGAGATATCTTCTAGCTCCAAGTATGTCAAGCTTCCGTCCCACGAATAGATCGCCTCTGCTTGCGGCGTGCAGCGTGCTTGAGTTGCGATCATGTCGTGGACGCAGGATTCAATAGCAGATGGATATTGGCGGTTGTGACCGAGGAGAAAGCCTTCATCTCTCTCACTTAGTATGTCTATTTCATCCACAGTGATGGGAGATAGAGCGTCAAAAGCTAAGATCTCAGTTAGAGCCTTAGCCAAGGTACTTGCAACATTCTCGGCCACTCTAGCTTCAATCTCCGCACTGTACACCAAATTGAGCTTCGGCGTCTCACGGTGGAAGTCCGCATCAACCAGAAAAGCCAAGTTGCTCCGTAATGGAAGTTTCTATAATTGAGTAGTTAGCTTAGATTTTAGAAGAGCGTTGGGGGTACTCACTGGAGCTTGGGTATCAGTTGCTGGTGACCTCCATGTATCATCGTCTACCTTGTCTCGATGGCGATAGCAAACGGCTGTGTTAATGCTAGCAGTAGAAACATTCTGCGAGAACCCAGTTCCTGAAGAGTGATAACAACTCTTTAGATCCCGTAGGTAATCAGAGATTGACTTCGACTCCACCATAAGGCAAGAAAAGCAGGTTGTTTCTACTTCAGCCTCTAACGAAACAACACCAAACGCAATTTTGTCACAACCAATATACCTTCGAAGAAGGAGTGCCCATGCGGCATGGATCAAGTGCTCGGTGGTTAACCCGCGTGTTTCCCAAGGAGGGTGAATATCATGCTTGTTGGGAAACGCGACTTCGACCGTGCCGCCGCCACTGTGTGTCTGACTGTTGGTTGCAGGGCCTCTGCTACGGAAGAGAAAAGTGCTCATATTGATTCGCTGGCTACTGGGGTTCGCCACTTTTGCTTGAATTGGGGTTTACTGCTTTGTGTCTAGTGAGGGAACGATAGTCTATGTCGTCCTGTTGTAATATCCTGTTGTCATATCACGCCATATTTAAATAAAAGCCAATTGGTCACGAGAACCTCAACCTGCTCATCCATCCCATCCAAATATTCATCAGGATTTGAAACTACCATTTCTGAGAATACTTTGGTGGCTTAGCACGCCTGCTGCTTTGATTAACATTTCGCCATGTCGTCTTGATCTATTCAAAGGATCAGGATGACGGAAAGTTATGTCCAGGCTGACGGAAACCGTCGCAGGATGAGGCCTATTGAGGATCTCATGACCTGGACTGTATTCGGCGCATGCCAAGGTCGGAGATGATCATCATGGTTATGTTTCGCTTGTGTAATCCTCTAGAAACGAGGATATACAGGATTTTCCAATAGCGACCTAGTCGCAAAACAGTATAAAATTATATCGTATGGTCTTCTCAGCTCCTACCACCCCTCTAAACAATAACAGGTTGTCTGTACGATTCATCAATCCCTACTGATCCGTTTCCACGATGTCTGCGGCTCCTCCTCCAACTATCAATGACGATGCCCGGGTCATTATGCTTCTGACCCACCCGCGGGCTTGTTCCACGGCCTTTGAGAGGGTATGTTGCCCACTGCCACATTAAAGGATATTTTCCTCAAGATCGATAGGTTTTTATGACTCGCCGCGAGGAATTTGTATGCTTCAATGAGCCTTTCGCCGATCCGTCGTTCTTCGGCCCCGAGGCATGCGTAGAGCGACATGATGCCAACGGAGAGACTGGAGCTTGCCCAGGTTTTGAGTGCTGCACCTTTAAGGAACGTATGGACCTCATAGAGGAGCAAGCACTGGTACGCGAAGTATGCAGACCGCCTCTCTAGTAATTACCTGTTTGAGATTGACGTAACAGGTACAGGGGAAGCGCGCATTTGTTAAAGACATGGCTTTCCAGCTCTCGCACTGGCAGCCTGACCAAACACCCCAGCTTGCCAAATCTCTGGCACATCTGCAGTGTGACAGAGATGCGGGAAACCCCACGGTCCTTCCCTTTGAGATTCTGCAACGACACCGTTGGGCCCTCCTCATCCGGAATCCACAGCAGAGTATTCCTAGCCTTTTTCGCTTATCAGCAACTCCAGCCAAGCGCGAAGCAACCGGGTGGCGCTACTTTCTTCCCTCTGAGGCGGGATATGCAGAGCTTCGCCGAATGTTCGACTATCTCCTAGGCCATGGCCTCATGGAGGACCCCGAGGGCACCAATAGGGAGCAACACCAGGGGCACGAGGCAATGCAGCCCTGCGTAATAGATGCCGAAGACTTCCTACAACAGCCCGAAAAGGTCATCAAGGCTTACTGCGGCTATATTGGGCTTGACTATCAACCCAGCATGCTGCTGTGGGACAGCAAGGAGGACGATGACCAGGCGGCCCAAGTTTTCGCCACATGGACCGCGTTCCACAGGGATGCTATTGAAAGCCGGGGGCTGCAAGCAAAAAAAGCCAAAGTAAGCACTAGTTCTTTCAATTCGATCGCAATGACGTCGAGCTTACCGAAACGGCGGTAATAGGCCAGACGGTCCACGGAGGATGACTTCCGCGCCTGGGTCGAGGAATTTGGTCAAGAAGGAGCTGATACCATTCAGAGAGTCATCGAACAGAACATGCCTGATTATATTTATTTGAAACAGTTCGCGATGAAGGTTTGAATACGTATTTATTAAGAGCAGTCTATATAGACCTTGAAGAGGTTACTATTTTACACATTGCGAGATTTACCAACTCTTAGCATGTGTTAAAGACCTGTGGGACTATAATTTGTGCAGACTCGGCTAGGTCATGGTGTACTGTTGGCAGTAGCATTTTATCTCAGTGCAACTGTTCCTCCCCAGATTTAAATAGACCAAAGACTAGAGGTTGGCGAGTTTATAGGAGGTTCCCTGAGTTCATAGACAAAGAAGTAATTGAAATGGTATCTAGGTAGTGACTCTGTAACATTACGTGTTGCTGCTACTTCTGTTTAACAAGCAAAAAGCCTACCCAGCACTTTACACCATCCCAATGTCCACGCATAGCACCAACCATGTTTGGGTCTTTCGGGATTCCTTCTTGAAGCTCGACGAGTTCGAAGCCCCATTTCGCCCCTTCGCTCTTCACGGCCTCGTTAGTGTGAATATGACTGTCACTCCAGAGCTTTTCGCCACTCTGCGGATCCACTATGCTTCCATGAGCAATTCTAGCCAGGTCCTCATGGGTGTTGGTCACAAGGACACACCCACCCGGCGCAATGATTTCGTTACACATCTGGAAGAAGGCGGAGAGTGGAAGGTGTTCCACCACCAGATTACTGATGAGTCCTTGTGCCTGGGCTGCGATGGGCGGCGGCCTGCCCTTGTCATCCTCTAGTGGGTTGTACATGACGAAGGACAGACTCTTAGGCTTCTTATCGTCCGACATCGCGGCACGAACCTCGTTGCAACGTCGCTCAGCAACCTCCAACAAGGCTGGGGTGGCGTCGAGGCCGACGATCTCGGCGCCTGGAAGCGTGGCCACCAGTTTGAGCGTGTTGCGCCCAGTGCCACAACCAAAGTCGACCACTTTCAGAGTGGACGCAGAGGCATCGTTGCTCTGTTGGAGCCATGAAAGAAACTTTGGTAACAGTGTTTCCATTTCCGTGTCGTCCAAGCCTTGCATGTTGTTGACACGACCTTGGTCATAGCTGGTCCCCCATCGAGAGTAGAGCTCCTTAACGGGGAGAGAGCGTATCTCGGTAGTGGTCATTTTTGGTATTGAGAGGAAACTCGATTCGAATATTTATTTTTTGTTGAACGGTTAGATGCAGATATTACTGCAAAATAGTTTGATATATAGTCTCTTGTCCAATTGGGAGGCATTCTTTATGCATCCCCTTACATCAGCGTTATTTCTAGCGGGAGATCCTCCACTCTGCTCCGGAGCTACGGGAGTGGATCGATCGGGGGTCGTATAATGAGCCCCTTACTGGAGCGTTAGCTCCGGGCTGAGATGGATCCCGGTTGCTGCAGCACCGTTACCTCCTCCGATTTGTCGCCGTCGAGCCGCATGTCTAGTTGTGACGTCATTCAACTCTCACGATAACACGCTCACCGCATCACCAACCCCTATATACGACCCGTGGCCGACCATTTTTGATCATTTTCTTGCTTCAATTTTCCCTGCGCCGCAAACCTGTGTAAATACCCCAACAGCTCACAGCAATCCCTTTGGCCTTGACCGGACGCACCAATAGCAATGTCAGCGATCAAGTCTTGTTTGCCAACCGAACGACAAGTTCCCTATCTCGCCCTCCTTTTTGACTATGGCTGGGTTGACGAGGAGATCATGAATCATCCATATCCAGGCTCCGGGACCGAGGATGATCCTTTCACCGTCGGCTGGACGCCCAACGACCCGAGGGACCCAATGCAGTTCAGTCAAACCGTCCGTTGGGCATGGACAGGGCTGGTGTCCTTGGCCACCTTTGCCGTCGCCCTGGCTACGAGCGCCTATACTGCCCCTGCGGCACAAGTTATGGACACGTTCTCGATTAGCGAATTGGTATTCGAGCTTGGGTTGTCTGCTTTCATTCTAGGGTAAGACCTGGTACCTGCTGACTTACACGTCTGCTGACTGAATGACGTCTGATCGCATTAATACTGATGCAAAGTTCTTTACTTTTCACTTTAGGTTTGCAGTTGGCCCTGTCATCTGGGGCCCGTTAAGCGAGCTGTACGGGCGCCGTAACGTTTTCTTATGCACTGTCAGTGATTACCCCTAGTACCTATTCAATCCTCTCACATACCAAAGAATTCCAGTATCTCGCATTTACCCTGTTCACTGTGGGGTGCAGCTTGGCACCTACAATCCAGGGGCTGGTAATCATGCGATTCCTTGCCGGCGCTTTCGGCTCTTCGCCGCTCACGATTGCGGGGGGGATCCTTGCCGACATCTGGCCCAAAGAACAACGAGGATTGGCCATGATTTTTTTCTCCTCTGCGCCGCTCTTCGGGCCCTCCCTTGGCCCTGTTATTGGAGGTTTTATCGGCAAAGCAGCGGGGTGGCGATGGGTCCTAAGGTTCCTGCAAGTCAACTATTCCTCTTGGAAACGGTCATGTACTAATTATGAGGGTAACATCAGATCAATCCTCGGAGGCAGTTGCTTTCTGGCGATGACGTTCATAATCCCAGAAACATTTGCTCCTATATTACTTACCCGACGCGCCGCGCGGCTGTCTCGGATCAAACGCCGTGTATATACACCCAAACTAGCTAGTAACCGGCAGGAGAAGACGCTCCAGGCAGCAATCAAGGAGGCCTTGGTACACCCATGGGTGCTGCTTATCCGTGAGCCAATTATTCTGGTGCTTACTATCTACATGGCAATTCTATACGGCACAGTAGGTCGTCTCCGTGTGCACAGGGGCGGCCTCACTGATCATTGAATACAGCTATATCTCTTCTTTGCCGCCTTTCCTATTGTATACCAGGAATATCGTGGTTGGGACGAAGGCATTGGTGGCCTAGCGTTCCTCGGCCTTGCCATTGGTATCGCCTTCGGCATCCTTGTTGCCCTTTACGTGACAATTAGATCAACAAAGCCTAGCAAACTCAGCGATGAAGAAGATTGGAGGCCAGAAATCCGCCTCCCGATGTCCCTAGTAGGATGTGTCGCCATTCCCGTCGGCCTGTTCTGGTTTGCTTGGACGAATGATCCCTCCTTCCACTGGCTCCTATCTATCGCAGCCCAGGTGCCCTTCGGATTTGGCTTCGTCCTCGTCTATATCTCGGTGCAGAATTACTTAGTTGACGCCTACACCATATATTCCGCCAGTGTTCTTGCTGCAAATGCCATGCTGAGGTCTATTTTCGGTGCGGCGTTTCCGCTTTTCACCAATGTAAGCGCTGTAAACTACTCTACCTTTGACCTACGCAATGTCACCTTGCGCTATCTAAAACCCCGCTAATGGCAAGACGTATAGTACATGTACCACTCTCTTGGAATTCACTGGGCAAGTTCTGTCCCCGCATTTCTGGCTTTAGCTTGCGTGCCATTTCCATTCGTCTTCTACAGGTATGGTGAGAATATACGACGGAAATGCTACTATGCGGCTGAAGCAACTAAACGCACACAAGATTTAAGAGAGCTATGATGTGATAAGGGCGACCATATCTGTGAACAAGTCAACAAGAGACTGGCGCTGCAAGGTATCCCTAACATATATATAGTTAGATAACAACCCACCCAGATTTCCAGACCCTGGTGCAATAACAAGTGTCTTCACCAACTACAAAGTATGAGGTTCCTGACACAAATTCGACGATCTCCGTCATTAGCATTGATATACACTTTTTACGTAACGCTTTTATTAGCAGAAGTTCTCGAAGATTATGCTATACATATAAACTGCGGTGATTAATAAGGCGAAATCGAAATATTCATTAAATCTCTGTCTCGTTGAATATAAACCTCAAAGTCGGCGATTAGCTGGGCTGTTGACTCTGGTTTCCTGAATAGTCTTGCGCCTTTGCCGACGTTGAGCATGCTCGCCGAGTATGCGAAAACGAAGAAGCTGGATATGTGTATTCGCGGGTAGGAAATGGTAGTATTCCGATACCCAGGATGGCTTGAACTCACGAGCTGGCAACTTACAGTAGAGCTTTTCGAGTAACATTGGGGTAGAGAGTGGCACAGTTGCTGTTTTCCAGACTACCATCTCACTAGCTCAATCGGACGACATTTTTATCGTTTCGCGAGATCTCTATAGACACTCTTACAGTTGTCTCAGAACCTTACTGCCACAATTGAGTATGGAGGTCAAAGGGATAGACGCTGGCGATCGGCCGGAAAGTGTTGAAAGATTGATTGATGACAAGATTAAACGGCAGTTACTTTTGTGTTGAAACGATCCTTCGGAAGCTACAAGATATTGCAGACACGGCTCGTACCTGAGGAATCCCATTAGTGGTATGCCCGTTTGAGTACGTATACGAATTTCAGTTGCATTGCCTATGTCAAGTTAAAAAGACCTAGGGGCCTGCAGTTACTTTTATAAGTTTATGGCACATGGGGTTGACAGCATTGTCCATTTGATAACGAGCTGAATTGGTCGCCAAGGAACTCCGGTCAGTAGCGTCGCGGTAGGTATCTTGCCCCGAACCATTTTCATTTCTAGCCGAACCTAACGGTGATGTCACAGTGCTATGTGAGAGAATTTGAAAACTCAGCATTTGCGCTGGCAATCGATGTGGTCATGTAGTCAAATGGTTTACTGAGCTCCTTTGCGGCCTTGCAGCTTCGCTGCGACTTGCTAGGTTTTTTTAAAACACAGTGAAAGAATAGCCTGAGTTCCATCTCCTGGCGAGGGCAGACAGCGCCAACGATTTTACAACAGCGCTTAGCGCTGGTTAACAATGCTGTGCTACAGGGGCGAGGCGGTAATGGAAAAACCATGGCCTCCCCCCGGTGGTGTAGGTGGTGTAGGTTGGGTCCCAGCTAACCAGGCAGTAAATGTATGACCTACTGTAGCCACTCCAAAAAAAGTCCCGCCAGTTCTCTGCCTAGGCCCAAACACTCTCCTTACGGAAAATGCTATATGCACCGAGTTTGAACTAGAATAAATTGAGAAACATACAGTACTTACGAAAATAGTTAAAGTCTGAATTCCTATCTCTCACACCTTTTTAAATTGATATTTGGGGTGGATATCATGCTTTATGTAATAGAAGTATTGCGGCCTTGAAAATCGCGGACGGGACCTTTTGAGGGAGCTCTAGACTAGGTTACGTACCTATATACTTCTTATAGGTGAGGATAGAGCCTGCACAAGTGTGGGGGCCTAGGGTAAAGAATTTCCGTTTTTGGTTTGTTAAGTCCTGCTCATTGGCTCACTGTTTTTTCTATCCTGGAAATACCCGCATATACAAACATTGTCACTTGAGCTACCTAGATGTTGTTTTTACATAGCAAACAGTCAATTTGTCGTTCGTTTACGGGCCTGATCGTATGGTACCCAAGAACTTCGATCTTCGCGTATGATAAGAGGAATATATCGCTCTACGCGGAGTCAATGGAAGTACTAAGAGCAACGTCGTGTCACTGTTTAAGCGATTTCGCGACCTGAGCTAGTAGTGCTGTTAGAGGCCCAACTATTACTGGTTAGTCAGGGTTCAGCTCTTCTGCTGTGAACCTCTTATTCCAGAGACAGACAGTTACCTATGATTGATAGCATATTTACCACACCGGCAACAACAGTAAAAGAAAAAGCAACCGTAACATGTTGAATATAAATTTGAAAGAAAAATCAAGGTCGTGTTCTGTTCGAATGAATTGATGTGTTCATTTTCTGGGCCTTGAGCCGCTGAGTGGCTGTACTACCTCTGACTTAGCCACCCCCTGAACACTCTACTCCTGTACTAAGTCAACATCTTCCAACACTCAATTATTTAAGGCTCTTAATCATGATGAGAAAGGTAGCGGTTTCTCGACCGTCCTCGCGTGCGTGATCGAATCAGCAGATGCTGGAGTGTGTCAAGATGGCGCGGTATGTTATTTTCCTGTGCGGTATGTATCTGCGGAAGACGCAAAATTTTCATTACGCAGTAGAACCAGCAGCATAAAGAACGACCGCCGCACAGCCACAATAACTCAATCAGTGCTTCGGAGCGAGAAGTCTCACATGATGGGAGTTGGGGGTGAGAAATTGCAAGTACGTCTCAAGTAATTATAGCGTTTCTAAAATTATCTATGACTTCCGATAAATATGTCCTCGAATGCGGATATAGGCTATTCCGCCTATCCATACGGCATCCAGCAGGGCTAGACCGGTGAACAGCCAACCAAGTCCTAGACTTCTAATCAGATTATCGATGATAGCAGCTGCAATCGCGGAACCTATATTCCGCAGTAAGCCGGCGAGTGCCACTAAGGACGCAGTCGCCCCGGGTTGACACTCCGTTTGATAGGCGGTGCTGGTCACCATGACAAGTCCGGTCCCAACGGAGGCGACAGCGCTAGCAACTAATGGAGCTACTGGATAATATCTATTGTAAGTAAACCATCCAAACATGGCCTTGCCGGCAGCCCCAAGTAAATATCCCCAGATCTGCATATCGATGCGTTTTTCCGGCGGGGGAGATTGGCCGTTGTGCTTGGTCTTAAAGCGACGATACCTTAAGTCGGACAGCCGCCCAACTAATAATGAAGAGATAAGTAGGAAGACAGCCGGTACTAGGTATGCGTATCCAGTCTCACTTCCACTCCATCCATACAGCTCCTGCCAAACGCGAGGAAAAGTGAGGTAGATGCAATACAGGCCCGTGAACTGCAAGCCGGACCCGACGCTTACAATCAGGTTTGGAACGAAGAGGAGCAGATCGAGTAACCTCTTGGGTGTTAGCCGTGGTGGCTTTGGGTACGCACCCTCCGGTACGATCCGTGTCTGCCGCAGACGCGGCCTGACTAGCCACCCAGGGGAGCCAGTGAAGTAGCTCCCGTTCCCAACCAATGAACGAAGAGTTTCAGGGAGGAAGAATAATACCAACAAGAACACAGGGAAGGCGGCGATGGACAAGAAACCGAAAACCCATCTCCAAAGACCGGGAGTAGAGAATTGCCCCCCGATAAGAGGACCTAGCACCGGTCCCAGATTAGGACCCAAGAGGAAGATGCCCATCCTTGAAGCTCGCGCAGAGGGCACTGTTATGTCCGCCACAGTGCCCGCGCCCACAGACGTTGCGACAGAAGCTCCTAGGGCTTGGAATACCCTCAGGACGAACAATCCTCCAATTGTAGGGGGAATTGCGGCTAAGAGGGTATTGGCGATGAGAAAAATCGACATGGTCACCAGATAGACGCCTTTCCTGCCAAGGTAATCGCTTGCTGGGGCCCCAAACAGCGGCGTAACGGCGAAGATGGCCGTGTACACGCTGATAGTGGCGTTGATGACTTTGCTCGATACATGGAATACGTCTTCGAAGAGAATAAGGCTCGGAAGATACACCGCACCGCACAGAGGAGCGAAGAAACCAACTAGTGTAACGATGATGACAATGAATAACTGACGCGAAGGAGTATAGGCCGTGTATGGCTCTTTAGGTGCTGGCGGCGGTGTAGCAGCCTTTTCGATGTCGCGCAACGATTCGACATCAACTGTCAACTTATCCCCGGCCTTGAGCTCGCCTGTTGACTCAGAGTTGCGCGGATCGTGCGCAACCAGCACCGCAGGCGATTGAATATTCCGCATGCTCCCATCGGCAGCCATCGTCTTGGAAGTGAAGCTTGGAAGATAGCAGGCAGCACAATATCAGTCGAAGAACGTAAAACACTCTTGTATAAACATTTACGGAGTCCATGCCATTTTCTTATCGGAAGCTCGTCAGAATGGCAGTAATATGAATCACACAACACGTTATCTGGCCAACAATATCTCCGGCGGTAAGATAGTACGAACCCCGGCTCGGCCTCGAGCGCAGAATCACACGCTAAATTCGATTACCGTGTAAGCGGCCGAGATTAGCGGAAAACATCGGGGTCGGGGACTGGGGCACGATGCGGCTGCTGGTTAGTACTGCGGAGACAAATCCTTCCTCAAGCCAACAAGTGGGCCGTAAACTTGCTCAAACAGACTCTTTGCATGCAAACTCATCACGAATTTGTGAATCGCAGCATGTGGAAACGCTTGTGCATATAAACCACATGGCTATTTGGATAGTTTAGTGGGTATGTAGTTGGTCTACTGGTCGTTCCGATCAGTTATAGACTCCAGCATGTGAAAAACTTGAGATCAATTCCAATTTGTGACCCCTCTCACCTGTTTGCATCATAAGCAGATCCATCAGGTGGACCCCTATTCAAGGACTTAAGACTGGGTCGCAACTATCAGACTGCATATTTGCGCAGGAATCAGAAGATACAAGTAGGTACTTGACTGTGTCAGATGCGTAACACATCGAAAACAATCGGTACGTGGATATACAACGCGATGAATTACTACGCATACGCCAACATGCGGCGAAGATGCTACATTAGGATGTGACTGGAAGACTGTCAGGTATTCTGCGCGTCGATAAGGCGACCAACCATGTTTCCATAGTTCATGCAATAGATCGGCATATTCATTCATCTTCTACACTAGGTGTACCAGTTCCAAGCCCTATGACGCTTCTGAGTACTGGAGCTACTCGATTCGGGAAACTAAACCAATAGCTCCAGGTCATACGATCTGGTGTAGTTTCAACTGGGTAGACGAAGAAACCTCGTTTTGAGCTTCCCTACTCAGTAGAGCCGGCGCAGATACTAGAATAGATCTAAATATTCATGCAGTAATATAATGCAATACACTAGTAATGATGGCGTATGCTGATGATCCTATTGGGGCCCATGAACAAACTCAAGCATGTCTTCCTTCGTTTATCAGTCAGCTCGTTAGCTCCGACGGCGAGGGTATCGACATCCTTGCATTTGTTTCTCAGACCTTTGCCCATGGAGTGGCTTAAGATCGGAAACCGGATATGACAGGGAGAAACACTCGGGAACGACGCTCGGAGGAAATGGGCAAAAGTGGAAGCTTCGTCTACGATCTTGGGAAGATGTCGCCGTTACCAAATGCATACATAGTGCACACATAATCAAATAATATTACAGTCGTCGTGGGTCATCTTTGTAGCTCCGCTGTACCTGAGAGTCTGGCCTACTCTACTGTCAAATTCATCTATGCGCGTTTTCTCTATGGACGAACGCTGGTCTATCGACGGAATTTATCATCTCCATGGAATCTTCGAGTCTCAACTGCGGCTCATCGCCGTTCCATTGTATATTGGGTCTATTCTGCCGCAGTCGTGATGGTAAGCTGTTGAATTCAGAAGGTAAAGATGCCGAGACAATTACCCGTCACTGGTCCACGATTCTGGAGCAATTGAAAGCCAGCAAGACCACTTTCAAGACTTTGCCATCAAGTCTGCTAGTTGAAACGAACTGCTTTAATATAGCATCTGATATCTTGGGGTCCGTACCCGGACAAGGAGACAACAGGGTCCGCGTGCGTGAGATATATCGTGAGGCGTACAAGTCTTATGTCGGTCTCATTACTCGGGATTTACACGACGGTCTTGACGAGCCGCTTACGGAATGGATAGAGACCTTGTTCATCTCGACAACAACATTAAAGCCGCAACTAATTGAGGAGCTACCGGGTTTTACTTATCAGAGCCGCGAATTGACTGCGGGCAAGATCTGGAAATGGACAAGGGCTTTGTTTGTCTCGAAGGCTGTCACAGAGATTCGACCAAGCCGAAAAACGAAGACGTTAGTTCGACACAACAGTGAAGCGGTTACCGAGAAGATCACCGCCCTTTTCGAGGTAATGCTTCGAAATGCGGTGGTAGCAGACGAGTGGGATAGCTCCGGTCGAAACTACTTTTCTCGCCGGGTACGGGATTTTGTGAATCGGAATGAGCCATGCCAGATGGTGCTCCCCGCGTTCCCTTGCAAATCCCCTAACGACGCTAAAGTCGGCGGATCCAGACCTGATATGGCAGAACGCATAGCATTGGAGACACTTCGCGCTTTTGTTGCAAGCGTTGAGAAGATATATGTGCCTGGAGCAACAGTATGGATCGTTCACGACGGTCATCTGCTTTCCAGTTGCAGTAAGTCTGAATATTCCTAGGAAGGCTATCATCATCTGACTATTTGAATGTATAGTTGGAGTTGACGATGTTGCAATCACCGAATATGAGTCAAACTTACAGGGGCTGTATCGATCCATATTTGACTCTTCGGCAGACCGACAAGCCATTAAATTTTGTGGATTGAGTGATTTGTTCTTCTCGGAGCAGGACAACTTAAACGCATTTGATACTTCCTGGTTCTTTGATCCTCAACTTGTGTATAACCCCATACCAACTAAGCTCTCTGAGCCTGCCGAACTTGCTCGCAAGTTGGTAATGGCAAGTTGCGGCATTGATCGATCGCACCTTCGGAAGCTCATCTTGGCTCAAGATGCGACAGTACTCAAAACATATCGCGGACTATCGCGCTTCATGCTACAGGATTTGGAGGGGCCGCTATTTGCAGGCCAATCAGCCTCGCGAAAGAAGAAAACGGCATCCAGCGTCGCGGCGGAGATGATTGCACGAAATCAGGCTTACTCAAACCTTCTTGAACTTCTCTTCCCTAACTACATCCGTCTCTCTATCCATGCACATAACAATCGGGGGCCCAAGTTCGGCATCCGCCTCTTCCCTAGAAATAAAGTACGCGCAATCGATAGCATTGATTACCGTTACAAGCCCGTACCTGTATACGACTTTCAGATCCCCACCCCTTGGCACAACAGCATTGTCAAAGTCGAGGGGGATGAGATTGCCTATCTAACGAAGGCGTCTGTTGCACGCCAGGCCATTGTTGAGGGCAGATATACCGGCAAGTGGTTGGATGATGGGGGTTGTTTCCTCCTTCGCGAGGTTGCTATGGAGCTACCACCAAAGGTTGATGATGAGAAGATCGACATGCTCAGCGTACTTGGTGTGAATGTAGGGATGAAAAAAAGTCACCTATCAGAAGTTCCCTATATCACTATGAAGAAGCTAGTCATTTCATATAGCAATAACACATGACAGGCTGTGGCAAAAAGAGCGAGGTACTCCAAACCAAAAATCTCTAAGGGCTTTTTTCTGTCTTAGATATTTAGTGTTTAGTTGTACTATCTTTCAGGCCTCTTACTTGGATTGGAAAAGCCTCTTTCTGCTGTTATAATTGTCGCATTGTTTGTATCTTTCCCGAGACTTGTGAGAAGTAATACATTTCTTAGCTAATAGTTCTCTAAATCTGCTCTTCTAGTACATCTCCTTCCCAGGGCTTCATCGAATCCTCGATGCCTTTGTCCATATCGAACCAGATATAGAAGCCGATTGCAACCAAAAAGAGAAACAGATTCGGCAACATGGGATACCGCAAGTTATGCGTGGCGTCCTGAATCACCGACTGCACCAATGGATTGATCCAACCTGTGGCGAGATCGAGCGTGAGTTCAAGTCCAGTGAAATGCGCCTCCTTTCCCCTAGGGATCATGGCCGCATACATGACCCTATTGCATGCGCGTAGCGCGCTCGTTGCCGGATTGAGGACTGCAAGTTCCACCCAGAATTCTGCGTTGTGTTTAAATCCAATAGGGATATTGTTGCTAATACCAAGAGTTCCCCAAAAGCACCAGAACACATGCATAGCCAAGAAAAAATAGGCATAGCTCTTCATCTTCCATGGCAGAGCCGGATACAGAAACATCCAGGTAAGAGATCCAATACTCGCGATTGCAACTCCCAAGAAGGAGTATACGGTATATAACCGGTCACCAGTGCCCAATCCGCTTACCTCTCGAAATGCCAGGCCGAGGACCGACTGAAAATTACTGCTGGCCGTGTTCCAAAGGACCCACCCGATGCAGAGTTTGAACGGCTCAGGGTACCTCCGGAAGGAATTCAAGAGACCCAATTCTGCGACTGTATTAGCAGAGTTCAATGCTGACTATATCTACATAGACATACGATTCTTGAGAGCTAAAAAAGCGAGGTTCTTCGATGGTGCCTTGGGCCCCTGAACAGAAGGCACGAAGAACCAACCAATGAATCCAAGCACAACTGTTATGGCTCCACCGACTGTAATGGCGATGAGGAACGAAAGATAGCCGTCACTTGGCCCCGAATTGCTAGTGTTAGCGATGATGACCCCAATTAGGAGGGCGAGGATGGACCCAAGGTTCCCAGCAACAAGAGCAAGAACACTAGTCTTTGTGCCGATGTTCATCTGTGACTTGTGACGTACTTCGTTCCCTCCTGGCATGACGGAATCTGGTGTTGTCTCTGCCCTGTCGAACCAGCCTGACTCACGCATAAACAGTGGAATATAAGAAGATTCAATCGTGCCGTATGCCGCGGAAACAGCGGACAGTGTGAGCCATAGAGACGAGTATGTGACGAGATTCTCGTATGTTTTTTCTCTGAATGACGCAAAAGGTAATGCGAAGGTCCCAAAGAGAATAATGCTCACGATCATGAGATTCTTTCGGTAGTCTAAAGAAAACACGTCTGAGTTAGTTTACTTTCAAAAGGCGTGGGGCTCGATTATAGATGATTGATCACTTACGACCATAGTCGGCTACTCCAGCAACTAAAAGTGTCAAAACACCCTCAATTGATCTACTGATTGCTTGGAGATACAGGATATAACTGTTGTAGTCGACTTCTCCGGGGCCAAAGGGAACCACACAGACGATCGTGCCACGCTTCGCGCACGGCTTGTTCGTGCCAGGAATATGACCGACAGAGTTCGCGACGGATTGCAATACAGCGGGAATATATCTACCAGCAACACCATTTGTTGGCCCTGTCTGCATATATAGTCAACATTATTCTAGTGTGAAGAAGAAAGGGAGATGGTTCGTCGTCAGGGTGACTTACAGAAAAGCACACCAGTAACCATGCCCACAAGGCTCTTTTTGACTTGAGAGAGTTGCCAGTACTGGTCTTTGGTCGTGCATTCTCAGCGTCGTCGTCTGAATTGCTAGAAGCAGGGGCCTGTTTGATAACAGTGCCATACTCAAGTTTCGGGTCACTCTCTAAAATGGACGAAGGATGCTCCATTGTTGACGACAGCGCCCGTCTAAGAGTTACTCACTTCTGAGGTTTTGGCTCTTAGTCAATACTCTTAATGGTCACATAAACAGAATATTCAGGGGATTCTTGCGCCGGCGACAATTTCAGGACTTTGAACAGGCGTATTCGCAAATCATAATCGTCAGCATGTCTTTCTTACCTTTTTGGTATAGAGCAAGTTATATTAGATTCAATTCGAGTTTCAGCATCTTGGAAGCATACTCGCACTCTAAGCGAGTTTGGACTGGTTTCTGGCCAGCCATCGCGTAATCTTCGTTGGTGGTATAGATGAGCAAGTTTGAGGCGGTTTAGTCGTAGCTCTAAGCGCTGGGATCGATTTGTCGGCTCCCCATTATCAGGGTCCACCCCCTCGGGAGCGCGGTAGACTAATGAAAGATGACAGCCAGAATGGCACCTGTACCTAAGCTAGTAATCTCATGCGAGATATGGGCAACCGGTACCGCAACCCCGCCGTGTTGGACGCAGAAGTGTGGGTGTAGCGGATTTCCGGTGGGCCCGAGGATACAGTCCACTCATGCGAGCTTGTTTCGACTTACACCTTTTTGCTAGGTATGTAGCTCTCAAGGGCCACCGGTCTCTCAAGCGTGCATATGGTGAGTTTGTTTCTTGTACGTGACAAATAGCTTTAACGTTCATCGCACGTATACGTTCCACTGGCAATCGATCATGCATAGCATAGACGAGGTGAGTCACGCTACTCCCTTGACGCCAGGACAGTTTCTCAAGTTATAGGTAAACCTACTATGAGCGGCACAGCAGTGGATATTCAACACTAATAACATTGGATACAGATGAGTGTATGCCTCGAACACGGTTGACCGCGCGTCAAGTACAGTGGTATTAGCTATTCATTCAGCAGAAGTACCTATCTGCTCCAGCTGTAACCTCAGCATTTTTGGCATCAATGGGCCAGCCTAGACCAATGAATTAGTGTTAATCATCTCGCTTTCTAAAGTCTTAGCAGACACTCACCGGCGTCATCTTTCGCGGCCATGTCGGGTCTAAGCGCCACTTTACAGAAGTCAAAAAGATAGACATTGTCACACGATGGGTCGCCAATGCCCACTTCTGGCCCAAGCACGTACGTTTTCCGCCGTGGAAAGTGATGAATGTTGCTTTGCTAGTGGCTCTCCTGTAGAGCGAGTTCATCTCATCAACAGTCTCCCCCCACCGAGAAGGCCGAAAGACGTCCGCATCCGGGCCCCAAAATCCACGGTCCCGATTGGTGCTGTAACCATTATAGCCGGTGTATGTCCCGGCTCGTAAAAGAATGTCCTCACCCAGCATCACATCTGATGCTGTACGCTTATTCATGATCTGAGACAGTGGAGGATACGTTCTCAAGGTCTCAAATATTATGGACGTTAAGAGCGGCAGTGTTGCAAGGACATCGGGATTGATTCGATTAGCAGACGATAAGCTCATCACCTCTAGTCGGACCTGCTCTTGTAGATCCAACCTATCAGCAAGAACGAATAGATTTGATAGAAGAAGGATCATAGGGTTCTCATGGCCGGCAACAAAGGTTATGAGTGTATTTTGCTGTAAATGATACTCAGATCTTTGGCATATCGGTCAGCGTGGATCGTGGAAATGGTTTAATACAAGCCATTTTATCTTACAATTGACCATTTACATACGCGGACAGGAGTCTGCATCCTAATCCAACACTGTCTGGTTGACATCTGTGTTTGTGGTCTTCCATCACCAAAGATACAAGTTCGGCTTTGAACTTTCTGACTAACTTCTTAGCCCGTTCCCGGCTGGGGATATAAAACCGATCGAGACCGGGAAAATTCAAGTGGAAAGGGTGAAATATTTTCGGTTTTATCTCTTGCTGAAGCTTTAATAGGGGATGGTCGGGGTTTCCGAGTGCCTGTCGTAAAGTCAGAGCCGAGTCTGATTCATTTGAATGCTATGGCTGTGTACCTCAAAATCAGATCCCAGCAGGGACTCGCTGGCATTTGCTATCGCGTATGCCTGAATATTCTTTCCTACATTGACACTATCTGTCTTAGTCTGTTGTTGGAGAAGAAGTTCAATTAACTTCCGCGCATTTCTGACTATAATCAACATTTCCACATTGGCCTGCAGTGCTGGCTTCACCAAGTCTGCAAACAGTTTCCACTTGTCGCCAACTGCACTGATGACGTTCTCACCGGTATATTGAGCCAGTACCGAGTGAGGATTCTTCACCTGGTTCCCAGTCTTCGGAAAGTCGTCGTCGTGCTTCAAGATTTGAGCCATATAGCTCGGACGGGTTATGAGAACATTCCAATGACCGCCAAAAAATATCTTTACAGCACCCCATTCTGTCAATGGCCTCTCGAGATATTTATGGTATAGCTCTTCTTGGTCAACCTCTTTGAAAAGAGATAGGAGAGTGTAATAAAATGGGATGGTAGGTATGTTCTTAGGGAAATGTGCAGGTGGCAGAACAATCTTGGTGATCACCTGATACAAGCACCAGGCGAAAAGGAGCAGAACGCTCACTGAAAACCATTGGGAAAACATGTCAGCGCAGCCTTTATTGAGTGGTTGACGTTCAATGGTCTGTTTTGGTATCGCAATCCTGTGACGGGGGGTGGTTTGAATTATACGAGACGTATCTGTTTTACATTTTCTCTCCCCGAACCCACACAAGTCTCGTGGGAGCAGGGTTATAAATCCAGTTCTAACGGACGTCTACTACTAGTTTAGATTACGCCAATTTTATACTACCAAGAAGATAGGATAGGTTGTTTCTGTCTAGTTCTACTAAGCATATTTACTACTATGTAGAGGGACTAACGATGAAAGCTGTGGCGCAATGGAAGTTCAGTTCGAGCTTTTCCCCCTTGTTTACTACAAATACATATTACAATGCTAGAGTCTATGTGTGGGAGATGTGTTACTGAGACGTGAATTCCCCAACATGCGCGGCTAAAACTTCTTCCGTGTGAAGAGTAATATCGAGGGGCGGCCGATGGGTACGGTTGGAAGCCAACAAATCCGCTTGAAGTACCGAGTCGGCGTTTTTGCCCGAGACTACAGTGAAAAGCCCCAACACCGAACTGATGTACAATCTCATAGTTCACCGAGCGGATACTCAATGGGGACCAGACTTGCAGGAGAGTCCGCTGACCAGTGCCCATTGAAAGCGGAAAAGGATTGATAGTGAGGGGGTGCTAGTTTAGCTCCAGGCAGATGAGCAAGTTATTGAGTTCGTGTCGTGCTGCAAGCATTGTGAGTGGGGGCACTCCACATCAGGACTCGGCGAGATGAGTTGCTGTACGGAAAGCTATCGTCATCCTCAGAGGCGCGTGTCTACCAGAGAATACATCTACCAACCTGATGTGTAATTCTGGGAGACTTACAGGTACGTTGGCTCATCATCGCACGCCTAGTGTAGTTTGATTTCGTGGTTTTCGACTTGAGAATAAATGGAACGTTGAGCAAATAAGCGTTGATTACTATAAACAAACAGAGATCAAGAAAGATGACGCCCGACCGCATTTGTAACATCCCAACATATGGTACGGTGACGGGTGACCATCGAAAATTCACTTACGTGCGTAAGCGAAACACAATTTCCAGAGCTCATCAGATGTAAGCGAAAAGTTCACACCTCGGTGAAGATTCGTACGCACTTTTTGAAACTGATGCCCAAATGAATTTACTTCGCAGAGCGCCTAGAGGTTCACCTAGAGGTACATGCGTGAGACTGTATTGATCAAACGGCTCTTGGGCTAACTTTAATTAGAAATCTCAATGAAACGCATAAGATTTTGTTTATCCCATGCCTGAGGTAACTTGGTGTACGATTATTACTTGAAAGATAGACCAACATGGCCACAAGGTGCCTACTCATGCCGACTAGATCCACTCTACTTATTTGAGGCTATTGCTCAAATACAGCGTTTTGAGAGTTTACCCGATAGACAACCACTTCTTATCGTTGTCTTTCTAGTCAAAATTACCCGGGACTGCAAATTAGAACCGTCATTGTGAGGGAGACACTTTTTAGTCGAATCCTAAAGAAAGTTTCATATTGTTATGTGCTAGGTATTATTCACCTGATTACAATGGATTCGATTTATACCGTCGAACCTCCCTCAATTCCTCTACCGGTCCCGCGTTCTAAGAAAGTAGCCGCGGAGCCTGGAGTCAGTGTCATTGACTGCCCAGGTGATAGTTGGAGTACTTTTTCTGAAGATGAGACGAACCTCTTTCTCCAGTTCCCTACTAGCGAGACAGCCCCTCAAACGCACGAAGCCACTGCTTCCGCGGTTCTTAGTGTCATTGCTACTTATGGTGTTCACTCCGAAAGGGGCTCCGGGTCATGGGATGCATTCGACAAATTCTTGCCGATGGTGACAAGGCAGGTCGCGGCCGGAGTCGCTGTTCGTATGCTTCTTCCAGGATTCCCATTCAAAGAAAATTGCAATAATGTTGTCCTCGGGCCTCTGCCTGACCTGGGCGAAGAGCTCGCTCTTGCTCATCTGCAGGGTCTATGTGACAACATCTCAGCTGTATATAAAAATGGTGCTGAGATTCTCATCTGCTCAGATGGTTTGGTGTACAACGGCAAGCACACTTTTTTGAAACTTTTAGCTCCAACACTGACTCAGAATTTCAGACTTGATGGGCGTTTCTGAGGAAGCGGCTTGGGAATACGGCGAGGCATTGAGAGATATGGCAGCAAGCATGGGGAATGTTAATATAAAATTCATCCGACTCTGGGATCTGCTTGAACTCCCTGCTCGTCGGTTCTATGAGGAGAACAGGGAAAAGGCCAAGGTCTACTACCTTGAGCACGCCACTCACATTCGCCAGGAGCTTATCCATCGTTACAGCGATGAACAGTTCAACGCCAGTGTTGCTGTTACAACGGACAAAGACTGGGCAACTACACATGCTGCATACGTCGGTGTGCTCGCTAAAAAGGCTGCGAGTAGCCCGGAAAGCATCGCAACACAGATGATCCAACGCGGGAAGGCATACGGAAGAGCATTGAGTGCTAATCTCATCGATTATCTGCGTTTATCTATTCACGACTCAACCGGAAAGGACAAGATATCTCTAGCCTTGATACCCAATCCTCATGAGAAAGGATCCGTTGGGTTGATGCCTTGGCGCTCTACTGTTGCCGTCGACTCTGATGGATCCTATCGCACCATCTACCCAGATCAGGTTCGGGATACGCATGAACTTGTCTATAAGAATGGACAGCCGTACTCCTATCGCGAAAGGTCAGAGCTGTTTAACTGGAGTGATTCGGGCCTTGAAGTCTTCTTCGATCACCTATATCCCTGCGGCGTTGTCATCCGCCCGGTTCATGGCTCGCCTTCGATACGCCAGATTCCTATGCAGAAAGTTCGAGGTCTCTCAAACAATTTCTCGCCAATAATTCTCCGTGGGTTCAACGAAGCACTCGACGAGGATGTCTGGATCAAGAAGGGGCATGAGCTAGGTGAAATCCTAACCTGGCCTGCAACTGGCACCACCGTCAAAATAATGAACATGCGTGACAAAAGAAAGACCGCAAATAACGTTACATCAAACGAGTCGCTCCCAATGCACTTCGACTGCACCTTGGATCTCGATGGCCACAAAACTCCCACTGCTCGCGAGGTCAAAACGCCAAGCTATCAGTACTTCGTGTGCCGGGAAATAGCACCAAAGGGGGACGGCCACACGCTTTTCTGTAACTCAAGACTGTTTCTTCGTTATTTACCCATAACTTTGTCTCTTGACCAGCTAGAGCCCGTCACCTGGGAGATGACAAATGGCAGTTTTGTCACAAGTGGCCTCCCTCTCATCGTGCGCCATCCAGTCACAAATAACCCTTGTGTGCGTTGGCATTCACCCTGGAGTAGTGATAAGACTAAATACTCCACGTATAAAATCCGGATAGAGAATGAAGAGCAGTCCCTCATAGAGCTTGTGGAAAAGATGGTATATGATTTCCGCACATGCTTGCGCTTCACGTGGGAAAAGGGCGACGTCCTCGTGAACGACAATATTTCTATGTTGCACACGCGCACCTGGTACACATCAAACTGTGAACGAGAGATGTGGCGCATTCATCTCGATTAGTACAGCGAAGGACAGTGCGCAGTTAGCAAAATCCCTTAATCACGTCAACAGAAGCGATTCTATAGTGTAGAAAGATAGTCTCTGGAGTCAGCTGCGTTTATGTTTTAATATCCTGTAGTATAGTATAAGCCTGGTTGACACAGAATTCCGAGACACCAGTTTGCGAGCCACATCCGATTTAATAGTAGCCGGGTAAAGTATGGCGGCCTAAACAGCCCGTGATTTATAAAAATATAGTTTTATATCCTAGACAGGATGAGCCGTGTATTAATATAGCTTCATAATTATTCTAGACGGATTGTATGACATTTACATACAAGCAATCACATCGTATTGATCAGAGAATTATTTCTAAACTTTTATTCAATGATTCATTCACTCACTTGTGGTTTCTTCAGAAGTCGCTTTTATACACTTAAAGATTATTGTTGACGTTAATAAAGCTTCAGAAAGCACCATGATTTCGGATTTGAAGTAGTCGCATATAACAAGCGTAGCTAGGATGAAACCAATCGAGGACAGTATGAATCTTTGATCCGCTTCGATCAAAATATGTCAAACGCTTTATTTGAGAACATTCAAACAGATATGATCGCTATCTGCACACTTAGTCGATCGCCTACTGCCGATTTCTAGTTACCAAAATAGGGGTCATCATAATTCACATGAAAATCAAGAAACAACAGTATCATCAGGTATTGCATGCCTACGGCACGCATTTTCACACTATACAAAGTGTCGAGTACCATAACGGGTGCCACAAATGTCGTAAATGGATTATTGTGTGCAATCAGATAGCGTCTAAATAGCGAGTTCATTTAGAAGGTTGAGGAACGATAGGTATAGGCAACGAGAGACTGATATAGTCTTTCTCACGCAACGAAGTAAGATTTTCCAACATCTGTAGTTGGTTAGTACGATGTTCGTATTCGAAAATTATCTACCAGATGAATTGCAACATGTGTTCCTTGCCCAACACTGATGGGCTGGGCCATTGGCGAGGCTACGAGAATTGCGCGAGGTCAAATCTATTATATGCCGTCAAAGTTTCACTAAAGTTCAAACTTAGCCCCCCGCGACGAACACTGGATAGTGAGTGATTTTGTAACATCGAATTAAGATACCAATAATCGACCTTCTCCGGTACGGTAACTGGGTGCGTCATAGAATAATGTACCCAAGTGTGAACATATGCAAGTACCTCCAATGCTGTGGGTTCTTCATAATCGAGCATTCCGTCCAGTCTTCATCAGAATATTCCGGTTATCAAAGGAGTCGGAAAATGAATTGGTCGGGAAGAATGTCTATCTGGCGTTCTCGCACATGTTGATTCAGGATCTCGGCTTCAAATTACGAAGTCGAGTCTAATTCACCAAGCAAAACGTGACGTCCAAAAGCCTTGAGCTATTTATCGGAATATTGAATTCGTATTCATCCTCCTTTCTTTCTTCTACACAGTAATCAGTGCCTCTATCCCTAGAAGACTCGGTTGATTTCGCTAGCCGCGATGCTTGCATTCCTACATATCCTAACGGGCTATTATCACCCCCAAAGTAGTTCGCAAGCGCTACTATATACATAGCTATTGATGACATGGAGTATTTCCAACCCTCATTGCTTCCGCCTAAAGGCGTGGCTAACAAAGAGCGACCATTCGTACAACAAATGACGCCCGCCAAGAAACTTGTGTGCTTCCTAGAGCCTGCTGTGTATTAGATTTCTGAATAGGAGGTCGGAGATACGGATGTGGAAGCAGTGCGAGAGTCATTTGCCTTTGCAGACGGCCGCACCCAAGACTTCCAAGCTTTTCCAAGAGGCTAGTCAGCCTGCCATTAGCACGCTAAAGGTCGATCCCAGCGGAACGAGGCTTGGCGGGTCGTAGTTTGAAAAGCAGTAGCCCTTGGCTAGCTAGGGATCCCTGTGCTTCACTATCTTACTAGAACTGTAAACCCAAGAGAGTAACTTCGAGATAATTGATTTATAGACGAACGACCGTAACCTCCTATGGCTAAGGAGCTGAAGTGGGCTTCTTGAGCTGGTGTAATAGCACACTATCATTGTATTCATATTGTTGTTATTGACGGCCGCTTTGGAGTTTATTAGTATGGGGGGAGGGTGGTTTCAATAAAAAACACTTGGTATTCAATTGCCAAGACTGGCGTTTGGCAATGCATACCTGGAGATATCAGAAATGCTATTGCTGGTTCGTTTGACACACCATACGGAACACAAGCAGCATTCTGACTGCGTCAATGTTAATCTTGCTGTTGAATGTTCGTTAGTTTAGCTAAGGCAGCATTGATATGCTATCACGGCCACTTTCAAAATCATGAGCTGCGAGAGTCTCGCACTTGACTGTGAATTCCAATCCTTACAACATTATGTAGTAGCTTCGCCACGAGTGCGACATACTGCACTTGGATAAGTTAGGCATCGAAAAATCTCGGCTCTCTTGAATAAAGTTTCGTTTTGGACGGCTGAGCCGTATCATTGCTTTCAAAACTACCTAACTCCTGCCAGCTTACCCTAAGGCTATCGGTATACGGAAGCCCTGAGTACAGAATATGCCGACTCGTCGAATGGTCATCGCCAAGACGTAAAGAATACGTCATCGTGTTGAGAGGTGTCTGTGTCATTAGATCCCACAGCGTCCATCAGAGATGCGATTGGGATCGGTTACTTTGAAACTCGAGGCAATAGAGATATCGCCGAAGTAGGGTTTCAATCGAGTAATTCGCATCAGTGAGCTGCAACACCAATAGGCCGAAGTAAGTTTCTGTTTCCTGTAGCCGAGCCTCTTCGGATGGTGTTGTGCAACTCATCCAGACTCATTGCAGCTTGGCAACATTCCCCCGTCCTGCCTTCACGCAACCGCCACTCTCTTGGCGAAATCAGCAGCCGGCTCGGCGCAGAGACCTGGGTACCTACTCTGCGACATCTCCTTCCACATCGTAAGCAGCAAATTTGTCACTTGAGAAGAGCCGAGACAGGACTGAGAAACGTTACAGTAAGTGGGCTGTACTCTATACTTGATTGTTGAGGAAGGCCATTCATCAACGGCAGCAATTGGGACCGGTTCTCGCCACTTGACGGCCAAGCGTGCTGTGAAACTCCCATGGCGGCAATCTCGGGTTCAGCCTGAGATAGTACTTGTATTCGTACCCGACGCCTCAAGCGAAGCCGGCCAAGGAGGGTTCGGGTCAGACGGACGGCGTCTGGCGTAGGCGAAAAGATTAGCATCTGCCGGTAGTGTTCCCTCCGAGACGGGTCATAGCATATACAAAAAGCCTCTCGTGTCTCGCATTCGAGCATGCCAAGGTCTGTGTGTCCGTCTCGTAATTTTCTATCAGAATTGCCAAGTGCTTGTCGGACCGACGTGTAGCTCATAATGGGCATGCCTCGCAATACCAAGAGATCGGGCCAGTCCACAATCGACTTGGCAGGGACGGCAGTGAAACTCGCAGCCTGGCTTCACGATCGACCAACTGTACTTGCACGAGAGAGCTTTCGCAGCATGATACCTACAACGTAGGATAACGGCTGCGTTTCCTTGCAAGTTTCTATCCCGCATATGATCAACCCTCGATACAGGATCTCAGGAGTTCGAGAATGTGACGTGTACAGTGCGTAGACCGTGTGCATCATCCGCATGTTATGCCTACACAGAGGTCACCATCATTCAAATGAGGCATTTTCCGGCGCGGGTTAAGTGAAGCCACAACTGCAACAGTGTGATCACTAGCCAACATTTGCCAAAGGCTGTACAATTGTTTGTTTCTCGGTTCTGCTGAACTCGACTGCTCCTATCTGGATCTGGCTATAACTAGCGATGTGAGAGCCACAACATGGATATGCTGCAACAGAATTTGCTATTGACTTGCAGTTATATCAAATACCAACACTGATAGACAGCTTTACACACAGTCAACAAGGCGTGTGTCGTTGGATCTTTAATACGGAGATGTACACTAGGCTTCTCTGTCCACCGGAGAGTACCCGACTCGGCTTGCTGCGGGCGTTGCGGCATTGACGGGGGTGCATCCTTGAACCTCAACTAGGATACTGGCAGACATGGAACATTTACCGTGTGAAATTTGTTGCATGAAGGTACGTAGTGTAGTATAATTCTGTTAGATGCAGTTGGGTGTGCTGTCAGACTAGGAATATTCATAGGGCAATCGAACAAGCCTGTAAAGGGGTATTCATTCAATAGGACAGACGTGGTAAGTGGGCACACGACGCCTATGACAGGGGATGGCTGTTCTCTGGGGATGAGCGTGGGGAAGAAAACCTGGAGGCGGGCAGAAGGCGGGCTGCAAAATAAGGGTGGTACGGTACAACACTTGATTCGCAAAAGTACATGTCCAGCATGGTGCGCCTCAGCTACATAGTGGTAACTCCTCGTCGATCAGCATCACACAGCAACGGTACGGCTCCTTTCATGTACGTTTACACGAAACGGAAGGGCTGGATGGACCCATCGCTCTCCGGGGGGGGGATGCGCGTCGTGATTCTGCAAGCCACCCCTTAGTGAGGTTCAGTGAGGTGCATATCCGCTGCGTTATATAGACAGCCCTGTGCTCATTTCTAGAAGCTTATACGTCTGTAGTGTACACCGCCACTTTTTGCTGGGATTTCGGGGTTGACGTGCGGGCTGAAGTCACATACGAGCCAACTGAGGGTTTTAACCAAAGTAGTAAAAAGAGGCACGGGTCTGTTCAGATGAAGGCTTCGTCGTACCTCGTCACGAGGCGGTAGGCCATTGGTCCGCCCGTCTGAGCTGTGTTGATCTGAGCTAAGCTAACGTACGTTGCGCTGTATCAAGCTGTAGTGCAGTGTAATTCAACTTGCCAACATTTGCCTTCTTTGGAAATACTTCCAAATATATCCCGGGACTTTGACACATATACATATTTATAGGAGAGGATGCTGCATTCGGAAAATAGATGAGGTCACTCTAGTCCGCTTCACTTTACCTACTCCTGCAGCTCCTACAATAGACCGCTCATTGATGTTGCTACTCGTTTTGGAATAGACATGCCCGCTTGCTCATCCTCACTTCTTATGCCCAGCCACAAGCTCACCACACTGGCACTTGGTGAGCGGAGCTCACGAGGTAACTAAATATATAGTACGGCGGCTTGGCAATTGGATTGTGGTATCGAGATCCGTAATTGAACGTTGCCTTCCTTCAGTGGCTACGGCGGGTCTACATAATCTGTTTCGCAAGTATGAATAACTACAGTAAGTGTGTAGCTATTAGCTGCAACCATAAGACGGAGGAGTCTAATACTGATACCTATCCCAACTAGATTACATAGAGAAAGTGGCAGTAGGGTCATCATCCTCAATTACACCGTACAAAAAAGGCGTATTTGGGTAAGTGTATGATCAAGCGAGATCAAGCGGGTGACTTATAGCATGGTGTCGCGCCAGTTATGAGAATGATTGTTTTAAGTACCTACACTTGGTATTGTTGTGCTACGAAGCCGGTCTGCGAACAACTTGTTACGGGTTGCCGTTTTCGGCGATATCAGTGGTTGAATTAAAAAGCCTCAGCATGACCTGCGGATATACAGGTATACAATAAATCTCAGGAGGAACTCAGCAATTTGACATGGAAAGAATGGGTTTTGGATTTTTACTCAATAGGGATGTAACAATAAGTAAGCAGTCAAGCAGCTCTGGCTGAAGTCTTCCCAGTCGAGTCAAGACCAACGGCAGTTCAGCGCCAGTGAAAGGTACACTGTCAATTGAAAAGCTGCCAAGGATGCCAATGGTGATATTGACAAATGTTTAGTGTATTGTATGCCTGGTACTGTAAGTCGGTTTAGCGTATCCCTACTATAATCTGTGCTAATCAACTACGGCAGATTAATAGGTATACGAAGATGCACACTACGAAGTAGTACTGGAAACCCCCACGATGAGTAAAAACGGGTTGCTAACACATGTATCATACTTGGTAGGTACATAGATGCTGGGGCACCTCCTTATACGGGCAGTACTGCACGGGTAGGCAGGTACTCGCTTCTGTACCTAACTTTAGTACATATGCCATTATGATACTAGCGATTTGTTAAGAAGACAACAGACTTATATATATATTCAGCCAGACTCATTTGTTCAATTGGGTCTGCGGGCGAAGGGGATCATCTTGGATGTTGTGTTCAATGACTCACGAGATATTGCAGCATATCAGCATTTCTGAAGCCGTCGATAGATGCTAGACTAGGGCACATCGATGGTGCATTTTCTTAGTCTCCATGCACTTTATTTAGATCCAAGTGAACATAACTGAACAGCTCCCAGAATCTCAGTACATTCACTCTATCGGACCTCATAATCAGCATTACTAATATTGCCAGTGAGCTTCTTCAAAGTGTGACTGCAATTCACAATTATATTGCACCAGGCTCGCCAGGTACGGTACGAGTTAGCTGCGGGATCATCCCGCTCGTGGCAAAACCGTCTAGTCTTGATAGGTCTATGCAATCCAAATAATCGGGTAGCGAAGACGGTCTTGTAGGAGAAGATAGGTTGGCACAAACTTGTTCCTTCGCTTGGACACATGTGTTCCATGACGCCACCAGACCCAAATTCTCTATCAGTAGGTGGTCTACTAGTTTACTGAGTAAGTGGATAAAGTAGACGTCCCTTTATATGTATGTTTTGCAGGCCCTATCGTGGAAGGTCCGACAGTTCCACTGCCGGCAGAGTACTTATCGTGAAGGGCTCGAAGACCCCACAAGTATCCTTCGAATTGACTGGCGTCAAGACACGTATGTGCGTGCTTGAGGGTAAGTTGCGGCATTTAGTTATGCAACAATAACTCGCTTTTCTAGACCAGCATTCAAGATGAGTTATACAGAGTGATATTACATGTAGAGCACTTCCCAGACCCGCAAATCACTTACCTATCAAAATACTTACATTCAGTCTTCAACCTTTGCTGGGCGCTTGGCGAGTGACACTCCAATATCATTGATCCCCAAGCGACTAAGCGGTATACACGTACACTAGACAGTAGGTACAAGATATTATCTGACTCTCTGACGAATGATTGACGAAACAGAGCTTTGGACTACCGCCAACAAAGTTATATATGTAGTCTTGTATAGATCATCAGTGTGGGGGTCTTGGGAACAGCCAAAACGGCGCCATCACAGACGTAGCTAGAGCCTTGATGCATCTTGAATAAGTTGCTGCAGCGGCTGCTATAAGCTTCTACGCGTCCCAGGAAAGCTGTAGGTACTGCGCATGTCGAATAGGGAATTGGTTACTGTGAGATACCTACTACACAGTCCTAGGTACATACTAATAAGTATGTATTTTTGGCCTTGGCAGCCCCGTTTCTACAGGATCAAGTCCTCCACTCAGCATCATGTGATTACTGAATAGTGTACACGCCAGCAGTTCTGTGTATGCTAGACTGATAGATAGGATATGTATCTTTATCGTTGTTCAGCCAAGTGGAAGAAACTAGGTAAGCTTTGCCCTTTGCCCGCTGCTTGTGGGTTAAGCCAGTTCCGAAAGTGGACAGCAGCTTAAGCATTTGCGATCTGGAATCTCCGGATTCTGTCCGGGACTAGCGAGCAGAGAAACCAGTTGGTATCGAAAACATGTAGGTATATAGTACCGCCAGTATTCCATTGAACTCTCTTCAAATTGCCGTCGACAATGGCTTTTCATCCTCTGTACGACGAATCCTTCCACGGATATGTATTGTGCCGGTACTCTGGGGTGTTTAATCCCTCTCGGTCACATCGCCCTAAGCCGCATACATACAACGAAACCCTCGCGATATTGTGCATGATGGCTGCATATAATACCACTCATACCTGGGAGACCTAGGCCTAGTTTGCATAGGTCGTCGGTACTTATTATGAGCCAAGGAAGTGTGGGAACCTCAAACTACCTGTACCTGGTTCATATACACGCTCCTATGTACATACGTGAGTAATTCACACAGAGACATTGTATAAGCAGACCCACAGCAAGACGACGGAGAGAGGACGGGGAGTGTGCGAGACAGCAAGCGTGCCGAGAGCATCTATCTACATTACTCAGTAATGTCTTGTCTCTGATGCGAGTGGTTTTCGTGCTACCACAGCCGCCAAATCTTAATATACCTACTCCCACCATTATTGTCTTGGTCTGCCTTGGCACCTAGGCAATGTAGATCTTCAAGCCTATCACTTAGACTTCTTTCTGGTACTACCAGTTGTGCAACACTCCTTGGGTGCGGCTTGGGCGTGGGAGAGACCCAGGGGCTCCAAGACTAGGCCTTGGCTGCGTGGAATATTCGACGAAGAATTAGCCAAGACACGACATCGCGTTCTTTAAGTTCTCGGTGCTCCCGTCTCCATTCGAGGAGAGAGAATTTCTGTTCATGGTCTTCTTTTTCCCCGTTCGTATCTCGCAACCAAGGGCTCAAGCTCTACCATAATAGTCTAGGTCTTTGTTTTTTCTATAAGTCACAGCTTCACTCATCTTCAACTCGATTATCGTATCAGTTTACTCCGGCAGAGAAATATCTCACATCCCGGCTCATTCTTCCTATCCCAACGGCATCGATTCTTGTTGATTCTTCCCTTCGTCTTCCAAGTATTTGACCGACTGTATACTGTACGGTACAGCAGCCCATCCACACACAAGTTGCGCCCACACGACAGACTAGTATATACTTGTACTAGGACCCGGTGCAAGACCGCCCCATGGATGAACGAACGGACATGGGGTTTTGCGGGATTTGACTGAAGTTCGGGGATATCCAGCGTGTCTTGTCCAATAGTTGGTCCATAAACCACTCACAGGGGATACAGTAGCCACAGCGTCACAGAGCGCTAAACCGGGCTCGACGCGGACCCGTGCCACACTCTCACTCAAGCTGGAGGTTACCTACCGCCATCGTTGCAGTGAATCGGCACATGCCAGCACCTGTATCCCAGTCCGGCCGGGGGTCTCTTACTCAGTGCTAAGGTGCTACATTGCCTAACCTCTTTCACTAAAAGTACCTACCTATCGCTTCATTCACATTCACATACCACTACATACCTCTGCGTGACCTATGGCCTGTAGCGTACTGGCCTGCCACACCCACATCGCTCCACAAGCGCCCTTCCCTGCAGAACTATAGCGTGCATTAGGCCCTGAAAGGCCGCCGTTTCCCACCCCATCGGCCTGCCTGCTGCTAAATAAGCTCGTCCCGTACGGAGTCAGATCGGTTACCTGCAATCGTATATCAACCGCAAAGCGCCCAGCAGCGCCCGCCATCCATAACGCGCTCTTTTCCCACTCTTTCGAGTTCTTCTCGCCTTACCCAGCTCCTGTTTCTGTGGTCTGGCTTTTGAACGAAGTTCACTTCCCTTTCACCTACCTTATACAACCACCTATCTATACGTCTACGTCGGGGTGGTCCTAAATCCTAAGTGCTACCGCCTACGTCGCTCTTTGTTCGGTGCCGCACTTGTCCCTGGCCTACTGGAACCGTTGTCGTCACAGGCACTCGCTCACCGGGGAGCAAGTCCAGTTTTGGGGGGTTTTGGAGGAGCCTGGTCCCGGCAACAGCACCAGCACCAGCACCAGCACCAGCACCAGCACCAGCACCAGCACCAGCACCAGCACCAGCAACAGGGCTCCCTAGCGCACAACTACACGGGCACACCACACAGGGCACCCTCTTTGTAAGCCAGGAGCGCCCGGGCAGCAGAACAGCGCCAAACCAGCGCCAAACCAGCACCAAAACAGGGCCTGGCAACAACTAAAAGGAAGGAACAAGAACAACCACCATGGCCCCACAGGCCCAGGTGCTTGCAACTACGCTGGCGCCCGCCATGTCATCATCGACGCCCACGCCCACAACATCCTCATCCTGTTACTCGCAAACATCCTCCCGCCCTAGTGCCCAGACCGGCTCCCACAGCGCCAGCGTCAGCGCCAATCCTCATCCTAGTCCCTCGTTTGTGTCGCCTACAAAACCGCTTCTCACCACGGCCGTCCCCGTGTCTTTCACACCTCATCCTCCTCCTCCTCCTACGCCTGTGTCTGCGCCCACTGCTCGCCCGCCTGCAGCAACACCCACCGCCGCCCCTACAAGCAGACCAGGCCCCGTTCCCACGACGGTCACTACCTCGGCCTCCTCGGCTCCGCGCCCCATCCCGTCGTCTTCCTCAAAGACTGCTATTTCAGGTATATCCGACCTCAATCGCTCCATCTTCGACTTCACCATTGGTTTAATCATCCCTCCTCCCGATTTGTCCCCTTCCCCCTCTTTGTCGTTGTCGTCGTTGTCGTCGTCGTGTTGCAGCTCTCTTCAGACCCCATTAAACTCACTGCGTCGGTACCCTACAGATTTGACCACTCCGATTCCCGAAGAATGCGACGAGGAAACGTGCAGTGAATCTCTCCCTAACGACCCTGTTACGCCGGTTAGCGGCCGCCAGTCGCGAGATTTTCGCTTCTGTGACAGTCACGACTTGTACCATCGTGACTCGCTGGGCCCCAGTAGCCTTGGGGCAGCACCCTTGGGTATTCCAAAGCATCCGGATGTGCAGCCTGCATTGCAACCAACGTCAGCGGCGCTAGCAACAGAGGATTCCCCGGCGCCCACCAAAAATATTGCTGTGACCTACCCGGACCAAAATCCCTCATACCCGACGACATCGCGACCCATCTCGAGACGTTCCTCGTCTACCCTGTCGCGGGCCATGTCGTCATTATTTAGGCGGAGCAACCACTTCACCGAGGAAAATGGCGTAGCTGGTGCCAATACTGCCGGAACATCGCCGCCCAAGGAGCCTGGCTACAGCACAGGTACTTCTGAAGCCAGTCTCGCCGCGGTGGGCAAAATCCCTGGTCAGCCCAGTCGCCGTCGTTTCTCTTACCACCGGTCTGTCGCAACCACGAGGTCGAACACACCGCCATCGCCCGGCTCGCCTCTTGAAATGGCCATGGTCTCGCATAACAAGGCCGATTCCTCTCAAATGCCTACCTCTCGTGATTTTTTGGATAATAACGCAAAAAAACATAGGGCTCACACAGGACTTTCTCTTCGCCAGAGGGTCAATTTTGTAGGCAGTGCTGCTAAGAACCACCCCCCTCGCCGGGCAAAAAGCCTAGAGCGCAAGTCGAATCCCCAAGAAAATCACTTAACGCGTCAACCATGGGCTATCCCACCAGATGCCGGGACCGGAATGAAGGCCAGAAGATTAAGCCTGAGTCTTCCCGACGACTTCACTGTCGATATTGGCGACTTACAGAAAGAATACGAGTATCATCACAAATTCCTTGGCCGGCATGGTAAGCATCTGGGTAAGGGTGCAACTTCCAAAGTCACTCTCATGGTACGGAAAGGTTGCCCCGGCGAGCTTTACGCTGTCAAAGAATTTCGATCCAAGACGACCTCCGAGTCGGCAGAGGAATACGAAAAGAAGATCAAATCAGAGTACAGCATAGCCAAGAGTCTGCATCACCCCAACGTAATCGAAACAGTTCGACTATGCACCGACCACGGGCGTTGGAATCACGTCATGGAATACTGCTCCGAAGGAGATCTGTTCAGTTTGGTGTCGAAGAAGTATTTAAGAGACGAGAGCCGTGAGGTTGATCGAATCTGTCTATTCAAACAACTTTGCCAGGGCATCAACTATCTTCACAACAACGGCATTGCACATCGTGATATCAAGCTAGAAAATCTTCTGATCACGAAAGACAGCAAGCTGAAGATAACTGATTTTGGTGTCTCAGAAGTATTCTCGGGGATACATCCTGGTTTGAGGGAGTCGGGTGGACAATGCGGCGTTGCTATGGGCGAGGTGCGATTATGCAAGCCAGGAATTTGCGGTAGTCTGCCTTACATTGCGCCCGAGGTCCTAAGCAAGAAAGAAGAATACGATCCACGCCCATTAGACGTATGGAGTTCGGCAATCGTCATGGTTTACCTTGTATTCGGTGCCAATCTCTGGGAAAAAGCCGAGGCTGGACTGTCAACAGCGGTCCAGAAGAATTACAACGATTTGGTTGCAGGCTGGCAGAAGACCGATGCAAAGAAAATTGCGAAGCCGGATGTGGCGAAGGATGCCTACCCCAAATTATTACCCTTCGAATACTTCGTGAAGCCTCTTCCTCTGCGTCGCCTGCTGCTGAACATGTTACATCCCGATCCAAAGAAGCGCATTACGATGAACGACGTGATCACGAACCGCTGGATGAAGAATACGGAATGCTGTCAACTGGAGAGTTACGACGACCCGGTGAAATATATCGACGTGTCTAAGAAGGATTGCATGAAGAGTAGTAGCGGCAAGATATTCTGCCACAATCATTTACCGCCAATGAGCACCGGCCACGGTCTACCACCAATGCCAGGCAAACCAGGCTACTGAAATACAATCGACTCCAAAGCGGAGCTAAATCATTTGTGTGCCGCAGAGCACCTTTAATTGTGAATTGAGATTACATTCATACGACGGCGTTATGGCGGGAATATCCCATTGCATCAACAGGCGGACCAGGAGCATATGTAATCGATTGTGTTATGAAGCATAGAGCTCTGGCCGCCAACACGTACATGATCTTAATTTGTCCCAAACACCTATCATAATTCGATTGAGGTGTTTGGGTAAGTTCGTGGGCCAAATACGTCGATGAGACGGACCGTTCTCATTGTTTACAGCTTAGAAGTTCTCACACTGGAAGAACGAAGCTTGGGGCAGAGCTCATTATAGATTACTTTGATATAGTGTTTGTTGGCGAGACTTTACACCGTTGGAAGCGCATTCTCAAGCTTCTCATGTGTCTTCACCCAGCATCAAACTTAGATTTGCTTCCACCTTGTCTTGCATCGTTGTACATGTGTATGGGAAATGGTGCGAGATGCTAATCCTACAGGTTGGCCTGGTCTAGCGTAACCCAGGCACTGCCCAGGCGAGAGGCAAGCAGGTATGCACCACCCACGTTACCGTATGCCCACAGGTAACACCCCCTCGACCCCCTCGCTCGCCTCGATCAGTCGCAGCACCACTAGACGATGTCATAGGTGATCGACAAGCAGTGGCCCTCCCAACGAAAGTAGTGAATTTTCGGCGCTGCTAGCCCATGCGCTATCCTTATTCCCGTCACTTGCCCCGACGTTAACACTGCCGTGTAGCTGGACGCACAAATTGTCCGAGGGCCGAAAGCCGACCCTTAAAGCCGAAGATGAAGCTGACCACTAGCATTCTACGAGAGTGCCTATCACGCAGCAGTATGCCACCGTCCGATGCGCCGATGCGCCGATGCGCTACTCGAGCCACGAGATTCTCTAGTCTGTCTACTTACTAGCAATAGCACAAAACTATTAGCCAGAATTGATTAGTTGCTGGTAGTGTATGTAAGTATACTACATACAACCTATGACAGTATACAGTACCTATCATTCTTGCTAGAATACCGGTAGGTTGTTTATTTTAAAAGGCAGGCTACTTTACTCAAGATTATTGAAGTTTAGCTTTAACAACCCTGATTTTCCCGTAACAAAAGCGCTGTGACGTTTAGGACAGGGGTGGCAAACAAAACAAGCATTTTTGATGAAAGCGACCTGCATGATGCAAACGCAAGCAATATTACACTTGTTGGGGGAGGGAAACTGTTGATCATCTACTAACCGGTTTTACATATGGGTTGTCCCCAGCAATACCGACTTGTTACCAAGCGGTATTTCCCATTGTTCTATTCAGGGTATGCTTGCTCGGGGACCTCTACACACTGCACTACATGCTATATCTACTACTTACAGGCCTCAAATACTTCTTCATAAGCAGCGCCTTGTCCACATGGACAGACATGCGCTTTAGGCCATATATGTATAGAGCCGATTAAATACCTATCTTACCTGTCAGGTGCACAGAACATATGAGCTTGATGTGGGGGTTCAAGGGAACCTCTCGCCTTCTACCTAATTCACTTACAGCACACACCTTGTTTTAATAAGTACTAGCGGGCTATCGTTAGTCTAGGTACCTAGATATGGCAGTCATAGGCAGGCAGGCATACCGTACCATGGGCATTGGTGGTGAACATGCAGCGCGCTTCTCATTGCCAAACGTGGACCGCTGCTGCTGCTGCTGCTGCTGCTGCTGTCGTACTGCGTCGTCGCATTGCATTGCACTCGCGGCAACCCTACGGACTGTCATGTAATGTCTACTTATACGATCCATCCAGAATGAATTCGGTCTTTTTCTGTTAGGTATTGCTTCTGGAATTTTCCTGCGCTGCACGCTCACTCGGAATGGCCTCCGCGGAGCTCGGATCTTCTTGAGATTTGTCGCATCGCGTTACTCAATCCTCTTTATATATATATACTAAGTATATATGCCAACGGCCTAACTATACCAAAATGCGCATCTGAGGAGATTCTCCCCGCTTTCTAAAGGATCACTTACCTTAGCTCTGCTACTCATCAGGCGATCGATCACTTTCTTTGACAACCCACCCACACCGATGGTTTGCGTACGGTCCCGAGCATCGTCCATCCTTCTAGCCCATCTACCATACTCCCGATGGCCGGTGGTGCGGAACGTGAGTTATTAAATTGCCAAGAGATTGATTACTTGAGGAGGGCATTCATTCCCAGCCTATATACTGTTGTACTATCTAGGTACTCACCGACGCTCTGCATAACAGTTCTGAACTATGATTGACCTACACGTCATTGGACACACCATCCATGAAACATTCGAGTTGGCTACAGAATCTCTTGTGTACTCGCCTCAGTTCCGATTGATGTGGAGCGGGCGTGGCCTACTAGCCATGTAGAAAGAGCAGGCTGATAGTCTAGGTATGTAAGAGAATGGCTAGGCGGGCATGGATACCCACGAGGTATCTGTGCAGATAGATATGTAAGTACAAATGCAGACGCAGCATTCCATCAAAACAAGTTGCCCGGTACGCGAGTGCGTCCCTGGGAGATAGAAAATGCAGAAGGCAAAAGAGGAATCGCCGCCGGAACCACGGCATATTTGAGCAATGAGAGAGAGAGAGAGGGAGAGAGCACCAACTGGAGTAATATACGCCTATGCCGTGAGTCAAGTTGAATAAGATCTCGATATATTACAGTATGTATACCCCGTCTCAGGTCGTTCTCCCGGTCACTGCGGTGACGCCCAATTCTACATACAGATTTCCGCTGCTTTCTCTTCGTTCTTCCCTCTCTCACCGGGTTGCCGGACTTGGAAGCAAGATGGGCGCTGCTAAATCTGGGGGCGCCTCCTAGTCGTTCTACATATGTAGACCAATATAAGTATGGCCCCGCGTCCTACCTATGTGGTGACAGTCGTCCCCATAGGCGCGCATACACGTGGGGGAGTAGGTACATATGGTAATACAGTATAGACGCCAGGGGGGTCATGATTCCATGGTTCGGCCGGCACAGGACTCGAGTCAGTTCGACGGGTGGCGGCTTTCCTTATTCTGAAAGCAGAGGTCCATGCTGCTCCTGGGTTCCGTTTCAATTGGGGGGGGTCTGCTGGAAAACTGCGTCAGCCACTTTATGTACAATACGCGGGCGACGAGTCGCCATTGGACCGTCGACGGATCCGAACCATAGACGGCCTCGATGGGGAATATCACTCACACCACCAGCCTACCCCAAGATCACCGCCGTCTTTTCTCACTCATTTCTGTTAGTTTGCGTATACAACTATACAACAGTATTGCGGTGTAGTTTACTGAGCAGCCTGCTGCACCGAGTACTGTACATACGTTGGTCAGCTATGCATCATGCGACTTTGCTCATCCTCAAGGGATTTAAACCCGGCTTGTTTCTCTGCCTGTCTTGTCTGTTGCTGCATCGCCCACCGCTGTCCTGTCCTAGCGTACGTAAAGTACGCCGGTCCCTCGCAGACAATACTCAGGCGGCATATACCCGCGACCCCGCTCTCATGCTACTACCGTCTTGTTGGGCTGGGCTGGACTGGGCTGTAAGCCGGCAGAAAGGGGCTGGCTGTTTGTATGTTTGACATCCCGTAGGTCTGTGCTTCCCTCGGTAGCGAACTTTGTCATACGTACGTAGTACACTTTACATGAAAGCATAAGCAATCACGATATACCTACTATCTTCATCAAATAATATAATATCGGACCGTATTACCAATGATTACACAAAAAATACCAATCCCAGTTCGTGAGTGAGGACGTCTGGCGCCGAGGGAGAATAGCCCAGTACAACTCGATCGGAAATGTCAAAGTCTCCATACATATGTGCCTGATCGTACCGTCTTGGCCGCGGGCTTGGCCAGAGCCGCATTGCTGGGCATTAACGGCGTGTGTTCAAGGTGATGGCATGAACAGATCGTCGGTGCATTACGTTACGTTATTATAACCCATTCTCACCCCCCTCCATTTACATTCCTAAGAACATTCGCAAGCCCACCACCAAGCCCTCGTCGGAGTCGCGAGCAATGTCCGTACGCACGTATATATGAGCTATATTGACTCGGTGCCCCCCATCTACTAAAATTGAAACCCCGTCGTCGCATGTCCTACGGACGGTACCGGTACCTAGAGATACAAAGTGCCATCTTCGATATGTTTTCTTTCTGGGATAGTTGCGACAAGCGCCGATTGAATGCGCGTGAATTCTACCGTCGGGACAAGCGGTTTGCATGCATCCAGGACTTCGGGTGAGCTCGCTAAAGGTCAGACGGTATTAGCCTGCTACCGACAATATCTGGGTAGCCCTATCCGCTTTACACAATACGTAATACCTCTGCCTTGCCGAATCATGTATTGTGTAAAAGTCAAAGTGTTGATGGCTTCTCGTTGAAGCGTGACTAGTTAGAATGTGTCAATAGGTGCTGTTGGCAGATGTGCGGTTTGGCTAAAGATACACCACCCTAGACATTCAAGTGCCCCCTCTATTACATAGTAATGAAGTTCACCCACTTGTATCCTTCCCGGAAGCGCCTATGTAGGCGGTAGACGAATGTTGTAGGCAGCGAGGCGTCAGTTGAGCTTGTTAGTACTGTGTTGTGTCTTGAGACTGCATCTCGAGTATGTTTTTGTCACCAGTAACACTTGTGCGTCTTTTTTTCAAGTAGTAGCTTCTCGACCGCCATTAGGCTTTAAGACGCAATTTTGAATCAATTAGAGACCGCAACGAAAATTTTAACCTCATTAAGATTCTCTTCGCTAGCTTTACTCGTTCTGGTAGGTACCGGTATTTGAGTATAGCATAAACTGCGTCACAAAGTTGCCTACGTATTCCGAAATAGACATGCTCGTTCATTCTTCGACATAGGGGCTTTCCATGAGAAGTCGCCCATGGCAAATTTAACAATTCAGCAATACTATAAGAAATAATATCGTCAGCGTTCACCAAAACACATCCTGTCAATACACGCAAGAACAAAGAAACATTTATGTATATAGTTGAGAATAAGTATGACGGAGATTGCTTGTCTTTGTCAGAAACCCAGAATCATATATACCCTACACTAGAAGATTTGACACGTCCACTCTCCTTCGCTGTGTCGTCTTGCATTCTTCCGTAGAACCTTGAGGGCTGCAGGTACCATGTTTGAGCTTGCCCTCTGTATACCATTCTGATCCTAAATTCATCAAAATGTGAGTGGGCGGTTGCCTCCCCAACTAGATTTTGGTAAAAGACTGGAAATCTCTCCTGCCTATCAATATCAGGTCGACCAGTGGTGAAAAATGCACTCGCTACAACAATCATTGGCATGGGGCGGTGTTCAACCGCGGCAAGATACAAAATGATACCTGCTCGAATATGAACTTTTCGTGTCGTGAACGCATCCAACAGTCGGAATGTCCTGTCTAGTACTTGAGGAGAGTACTCGTATACCCATATCAGACGGTGATGTGAACACTGATCAAGCTGGGCGAAGAGGTTTCAAGAGAGACGTTATAATGAATAGTAATGCGAAATTTCGCGAACAAATTTAAAAATCTACATTGCCGTGACCATAAATGATAAAAGACAAGACTGAAAAAAAGGGAGAAAATCAAGGACACAACCTGGGTACCATATGTCAAAATTCGCTATCCGATCCGATAACAGGAACCTGCTCGAGCTCCTACTTTCCACCGTGATGCTCGCTTATGATACGTAATCGAGTAGGCTATTATCTTCTAACCCGAGATCCGCCTGTGTTGCTACTGATTATTCCCTGCTCCGCTAGTAGAAAATTGCTTGTTCTCCTGGATCGACAGAACAGTCTTCGCCACCTCGGACAAGAACACTGTTTAATAGCCTACAGTTAGTTATTTTCATAGGAGGTAACTGATATTCACAAGAGGCTTGCAGGAGCATAGAGCCCTTCATGAGATATATGCATGTGGGACAGGGGGTGTACTAACTTCCACTCCTCAGAGGTAAATATCTATATGAAGATCGTTGTGTTAGCTCTATTTATTTGTTCGCAAGAGAATAAAACGGGCTTAAAAGTAACTAGTCTTCTAGATCCAGGAGTTACCCAGACTTTCTTCTATCTGACTGGGAGGAATACGACAAGTAGAACTGGACTCACCTGTCCTTGAACCATACTCGAATCTCCCGCATCGAGACACCCGTTATTCCCGTCTAGAAGCTCGTTCATCTTGTCGGCAACTGAGACACTGTTCGGGTTTTGATAGTCCAGACTGTCGGCGCAAAGCCACACTGCCGAGACACCAAAGCAAGCGATCCGTCGGCAGTGCTGGGCATCTGCCTCCAGTGGTGTCCATAGCTGGTAGAACCAGCTGTAGGCTTCCTTGATTGATTCAACGGAGGCAGAGGGCCAGTCGTGGAGGTGACAGTTTATGGGGTACTATTCGCGGTTCAGAAGAAGATCAGCACGGGTTGAGATCTGGAATGAGGGATGGGGTGTTGAATGTAATCAAAATATGCTGTGAATGTAAAAAGGGGCAAATGTTAGAACCCTAATGCTCTTGAGTGATGGATGGTGTAATTAGGAAGCGTAGGCTTGGTGATATCGGAACATAGAGTAGACCAATGCAGGCGGCTCACAGTATCACGGCGATCAAGCCTGGTGCCAGGCAGTTTAAGCTCGCCTCCTAGAACCAACGGCGAGGTGGCCTTGTCCACGGGGGCATCAACACTGTTGATTGAGGTTTCTTTGGCGAGGTATCGGTTCTGCAGTTGTCAGTACAATAGTCCAATAGAATATATACAACTGTGCCCTATGCATTCATTTCTCTTACATATCTAGCACAAGCTCTGATAGCCCACATGAGGCCGAAAATGAAATTGGCGTACTGCATGACGATCGCGCTCTCGGGGGAAGAATTCTCGTCGTTGCCAAATATATTATAAATTAACTGGAAACAAAGACCAGGAGCTTCAGGGGAGGTACTCTGCTTTATAGGTGAACTGTTGGACTATGACGTGGTTGTGAAACTGTGCCGTCTAGATGCAAATCAGCGTCTAACCGCCGACTCGACCGGTAATCCATTGAGTCTGCGGCATTGTTGGTTTCGTCCGATTTGTTATGAGAGCGAATACTTTCGTCCTATCACTCCAATTGTGCCGTCTAGTTGGGAAACAAGTGCGACCAACACCTCGGAACTGGGTAACCAACAACGACGCACAGCCACATTCTTTGCGGCTATCATGTATCCAAGCAAACGAGTAGTCATATGAAGAGTGCGCTCTCTTTAATTAGATAAAAGGATCAAGAATAGATCTCCCCTCTCAAAGTGACCCGTCCGAAGTTCTAAGTTTTAAGATAGCCACTGGGCCAACTTTTTGGCTGCATAACAAGCTAAGATGCCATCGTGGCACTTGCCGTGGCACAGAAACAACCTTAAAATTTCCATTTTTGGGATCATTCCTGACTTGTGATAGGCCGTTAATAAATCTATGCCGCAGTATACCTACAAAACAGTGAATATGTTAGGCGTAGCATTTGAACGTGGTACGCCCCATACTACAACTCCTAGTCCGGAATCTCATTACCAGTGTCATAGTACCGGCCAGATGACAAGGCAGGACACAAGGGACCTTACTCACTCTTGTCTCATGGATGGCGTGATTGTAGATATCTCGTCATATATCGCGTAGAATGGTACGTGGCAGGAAGGCCTGGGTATTTTGACCAGATTTTATGTCCCAATGAGAAGTATTCCTCAGGAAAATCTCGATTTCAAATAGAAATGGCATATAAGCACGTGAGTTGATGCGACTTGAGACTGTCTCGCGATATCTAATTCATTAAAACATGAATTCCCTCCTGCTTAGTAGTGTTCAAACTAGAGATTGAGCAGACAATTTGCGTTTTTATCCGAATTAGGACACAGGGTTTTCGCTTTGTCTCATCACCCAACGGCTAATTCATACAGAGGGCTAGATTATTGTGCGACAACAAGGACTCGCATTCACATTTGTACTGTATTTTCAAGATTTGACACGCCGTGCCAAGATGAACATTGCCAGTTCCCTTTCTCGATGTTTGATTCCCACTCCCTTGTGTTTTTCAACAAGTATGTAAGGTAAACGGCGATATTTATTAAGACGCTGCTGTTGTGGTTTACGACGAACAGGCTTATCTCAGAGATAATCAGGTATGAAATTAAATTCAGCTCGTACTAGTATTTAGTGTTTCGTTGAAGAGGAACGCTTCGTTGCCCCGATCTTCAAACACATAAGACCGTCTGATTGTGTTTATAGCTACAGCCTCGATCACAAAGAAATCCAGGCCTCTTCATGCGATAAGCAGAATAAATAGATTTTCTACACTGTTTGAAGATTCCAGCACTCATAAGTCGAGAACAGGTGACTGCAACTAGGAAGCCTAATAAATATAAAGTCCTGCGAAAGAGTAACGATCGCTCTTAATTCAATTATATAAGAACTAGGTAAACTGAATAGCTTCATGCTTAGCTGTGAACACTGTTAGGTATAAGGGTCTAAATTTGACTTCATTAATACTCTCAACTGGATCTCAATTATTGACCAAAGACTCCTTTGACGTGTCTCTTTTATCTCGGTCTAATAGAAGTTCTATGTATGTGTAGCCACCTCGTGGCTAAGCTAGGATTTTTCAGCCACTACGGTTCTTGCACCTACCCACTCTATCTCAGGTGGACAAGGACGCCAATATAGAATATCATCGGCCCTTTTCCACCTGACACATGCTACCAGCAATTAGATCAAAACCGGGTTTTCATAAAAACCAATCATGTCAGTATATACGTGCTGCATAATGCAAATCGTCCCGCATTAGCACAAGAACATGATGTCAAGCGAACAACACGGATCGTCTCTCAACTCTCACTTAGCGTTCCACGTTACGGCTGCCTTGGCTGCCTTGGGCAACTGTCGTTTGTTCTGAGGATCCTCTGTCCGGGATTCCTTTTTGGATCTCTTATGGAAATTAGTTGTTCCATACCTCGCGCAGAAATCGCGGTGCCCTATTGAAGTAACTGTTGGTGCACGTGAGGCAGTCCTGCATAACCATGTGTGACTGCATATAGCAGTATGTAGTAAGTATACTTCACCTATGAGACTGTGACCTACCGGTACCCTGCTATTCTCATTCACGGTCATTGCTTGATCTTGTTGACATTGTTACCAAATAGGTTATCTCGTTGTATATTGCAGAAAAAGGAGTAAAGCTCGTGTCTGAGGTGACGATTGAGCCCTTTCTTGCCTGTAGGATCTAGGGCAGTCTGCAAGTCAAGACAACACCAGTGGTGGGAGAGGCCAGGATTAAACGAAAGCTCGGTCGGCACTGTTTAATGGGAATACCGAGTCTACTTACAGTACTGTGTGAGCCAACAAACGGATGCCTGCTTCTCGTTGACCTATCTACATGCCAACATTGCTGATGATCAGAGTCGAGTCCAAGCAGTCGCTGCAAGACCGGAGTATTTCCGGCCCAATCATCACTGAAGTCTCCCAACCCAATGTTACCTACTGCGTGATCAAGCAAAACAGAACCTGCAGAAAGGCACAGTCGCGTGGGGAATATCCCATACCAGTAGTTAACAGTATGCGCCCATATACATACGTAGTATATCCTTTAGGGTCGCATTGGAAATTGGTTCTCCGCTGCTGCCGTCCACGAGACTCGTGAGGGGCTCGGGGGAGGCGTGGAACCCGACTTGGATGTGGATAAGTTGGAGAATCCTGCCGTGCCCTTGACTCAATTGGCCGCACACGAGAAAATCTGGTGTAGATACTGTGAAGTACCTAGTCCAGATTTTAGTTAGTCGAGGGCGAGATGCGACGATTCAGTCTCGGAAGGAAGAAAAGAAGAACAAGATAGAAGGAAAATAGAACACATTTCTTTTTATCCGGGCTCGGCTACATACTCCGTAGCGGAAATCTGAGTCAGGCAAGTCCTCACGTTTCGACTTTTGTGCACTTAGAGTCATAGCTTACAGTTCCGATGGAAATCCAGGGTCCAAGCACTCGTGGCGTGACAAGCGCCGACGCAGGAAGGACCCTTGACTAGGGTCGTGTGTTCGCAGCAGTGCACACTACAGGCCTACAGTACCTATCATTGTTCACGACTGTACGGAGTAGACATGGATTCGACGATTGGGGTAGGTACGTACTCTTTTTATACTGTAGAAAGTCTCTCTATGCTAGTTGGGGCGCTTCGCTTGGGCGGTGAGTCGGAGCCGTGAGCTGTCCTCTGTTTAACTTTCTCTTCGTTCTCGTCTTCTCTCTCTTTCGTCGGAAGCGAATACGTGTGTGAGCGGGAGTGTGAAGTGTAAGTGGAGAGAGTATACAGGACCCTGCAGATTTGATCAGCTGGACGGTTTTGGCAATCTAGATCCCTACTGAAATCGAGTGTGCACTACCTACAAGCAGCAAGTAAAAAAATAGTTCCACGATAGTATGGGGTTAGACTGGAGTGTCATTTACCTGATTATTTACCTTGGAAAGGGGATTATGTATCGCCAAAGAAACCATTTCTGGCTTGAACGATGGCTTGAACATACAGCGCACCTGGAAACGTTAGGGGTGCTGCTCAGGTCAAACAGCCCCGCGAGCCAAGCTGGCGGAACACCGGGGGAGAATCCCCTTTAGACAGGGGATTCGGGCGCCCACTGCAGCCACTGCGGTACCAAGCCTGGTACTGAACGTATTCTAACCGCGGGGTATATTTGGAATACCTAGAAGTGGTGAATGCTCGTGGGGGAATATAATCTATTAAACTCAATCTATTATTTTTCTAGTGTATGCGAATTGATACAGATTGATATACCATTTCATTCTCAATACTGTACCTGCCTGTTCACCGCGGAATTGAATGACAGAGACAGTACATGCCAGACTTCGTTGCAAATCTCAGACCAAGGTGTCGCGGGCCGTCCCCCTAGACAAGCGAGACTGACTGCGCCCACGTTTCCTCGGAGTGAGAATTGGTAGATAGATACCTACTCATCAGGTAGCGTACTGTTACTACTGTACTTACATACAGTACCTAGTAGTATGTACGGAGAGTTCCTTGTCAGAACTTCAACCCAGCAATGCCGGGCCGTCGCCGAGTAAGATCTGTGATGACAGATTGATTGATTTGCCACGCTGGCACGCCGCGAAGAGACGTGGTTTGGGGGCCATAAAGCAAGGCAGTCGATTGGTCAGGGCTAGCTAAACGGCGATTATTGGCCGGATCTGGCTGGCTGAATTGAAAACCCCCGGCAGTATCCCGGCCCCGAACCCCTTCTACTTGGTATGTACGGTGAACCAGATGCATCAGGCTCACTATCAAATGCTGTGCGAGGCAACTCGATGCATCTGGCCTTAAACGGCGCACGATAAATCTGCCGTGTTAAGTATCGGAGAGACTTTCAAGGAAGAGGCCAGCTGAGCAACCATCGTAGACAAGTTTAAAAAAAAAGTGGCTGACAATTGGAGCTACATACCTACACTATTAGAGAGCTGAGACACCAGAACATGCGTAAAACAAGACACTCAATGTCTTCAATGTTCTTAAGTCGCCTCTAGTGTTATCGACAAGTAGGCCATCTTCTAAACACCACCTAACATCTGTATTCATCCTGGTCAGGTACCGACCTACCTGTAGATGCTGCCCAGAATGATTTTGAAAATTCACCTTGTCCACGTAGGCCATTACGGGGCTCTTCGGCGCTTACCAGCAATCATGGAGCTAGATGAGCTGGCAGTTGTCGGGCAATCTTCAACAGCAAAACAGAAATAAAACTGCAAAACATAGAGGCTAAAGATACATGAAGTACCTAGGCTTTGTGTTTGAAGCGTTTGTTCGCATTGGCCATACCGGCATGAATGATATTTACATAACAGAAGGTAATAGGTGGTATGCCAAGATGCATCCCTGGATAGGATACCTACTTATAAGGTGTTCTGCCCTGAATTAGTTGGAGAAGTGCCTTACACTAATAGGAGATGTACATACAGTAGATAGTAGGTTAGGTTAGGTGTCAAGTGTCAAGGAGAAGTACCTGTCAGACGCTAATTTTAGGTATTTATGCAAGCATTATGAGATCAAGCTCACGTAAATTGGACTGCTGTACCTACATGCAGGTACCTACCTACTCAGCACAGTCTAGGTAGGTCCAGGTACCTAGATGGCGGGTGCCAATGGCCCCTCTGTTGGTCTTAATTGGGGTCCTCAGCAATGGGATTCAATTGGGCTGCTCTCAATCCAAAGTGGAAGACCCCCCAATTATGGTCCGTCATTCCTCCAATTCCCACTCACGTCTCCGCCCAGTACATCGTGATCCATGTACTCTCAACGCTGCTCCCAGTTAGGTAGGTACTTTAGCTAGGTACATATCTCAGATGCCCAGGTGTACAGTATTAGTAGTCGCTAAAATATAGCGAGACCATCATATGCAACTCCTTCGTCTCTCATAGATCTCCATCGCCCCGGGCTCTCCCTTTTCCGACTATTCCACACCATATTTCCTCAGGACACAAAGTCGATTCGTCTTTCACACACAAGCCAAGACTAGAATCATTGATCCACCTTATCTCAACAATCGTCGGAAGTTGCGATAGCGAAACAAGAACCGAGTTGCTGTTGTCTGCCCAGGTGTATGTATACCCCCAAAGACTGCCTGCCAGGCCGGGTATTTGAGTTGAAAAGCCGACGAATACGTCACTCCCTTCTTCCCGTTACCCGCTCATACTAAACACATCCGTCTCGACACCGCACCGCACCGCACCGCACCGATTGACGTGTCAAAACTTACAGCGCCTAAGAGAACAAGCCCGCCATCCTCATGTGCGCTCAGCACCGTAGCATAAGACGACAGAGTTTCGTGTTCTGCACTTGTGGTGGATGATGGGAAGATCTTGCTTAACTCGACGATTCCTCGATAGACAAGATTGTACTCTGGAAATTTGATGACTGAAGACTGCCGACTTTCGAGCTGCTCTCAACGCATCTTTCTTCTAATCAACGCCGCCTCCATCCCGATTATTGGAATCGCATTCCCTTTGCACTTTGAGTTCTGCTCTTCACGACGCTGAAGAAGCTGTGCACGCCGGGAGCAACCTTATCCGTCACCCGCGTTCGCTCTCGCTCTGGTGACTGCCCTCCATCGCTTGAGCCTGCTCCAGTCGAAGTTGCTCCCACCCTGTCTCATCATCAAGCCCACGCGTTGGCTCCTATGAAAAATGTTGGCCATGACGAGGCTACCTTCCGATTCGTTTGTGCCGTCTGGTGGCATTGACTCCTTCGATCGTTCCACGTCTCCTATTCCCCGTCACAATGCCCAACCAGCCTCTGTGATATCGCCTTTATCTCTAGCACACTCCATAAAACAAACTTATTTCGATATGCCGCCTTCAAATTACGCTCTCCCGCCGTCTCTCTCAGCAGTACCAGGCCCCGGGCAGCATCTCTCTCCGGATCGCAACTCACTGCTGACGCCGACGAGAGGGGGACCAGGCTCTTCCGTTGCCTCCCCCTCGATGGGCCCCATAAGTCCCGGCTCTATGTCCCCTTTCGAACACCTGAGCCCTCAAGCCACTGCGACTCTCCTTCAGCGTAGGGAAGAATATAGCAGGAGGCTACTAGCAAGCTGGCAAGCTGAACGTGCACATCTAGAGGCTAGTCGCGCTAGAGCCGAGGAGATGTTTCGGGAAGAGCGGGACATGATGGATGCAGAGCGATTGCTTTGGGTGGAACAAAAGAGCGAGCTAGAAAATGAAATCATGAGGTGGAAACAAAGTAAAGAAGCGGCCGACGCGGAGGTGATTAAACTGACCAAACTACTCGAAGGCACATGCAGTGGTGACGGTAAATTCGGCGGGGGTCTCGACGGGGCTGCCAGCGAGAATGGAGGGCACCATGGACAGGGCAACTCTGTTGGTCGCAAGATTGGCGGGACATCTAGTACCACATTTCGAAGTCCCTCGGATGGCGTTTCGCCCAGTAGCCTGCCGCCTGGGAGAGGGTCGACTATACCAGAGTCGAATCCATTTGTGCCACTAGATCCGCGAATGCAGAGTGTGCCACTAATAAGTCCTGCTACCGATAAAGAGAGAGAGCGCGTCCCCTCAATCGAAATCAACGAGGTTATACCGGGGCTCGAGGGCGTTCGACTACGAGCGCCCGCTATCCAGAAACCAACATTTCACGATCAAAAGCCACCACTGCCCACAACTCTGTCAGACAATGCGTCCCCGTCAGAGTTGAAGAAAGGCTCATCTCCGTCGCAGCCTAAATTCTCGCCCGCCGTACTGACTCAAGAAGCATTAAAGGCCCCCGAGCACCATAGGCTGACGATGCATGCTGGACATACGCCAAACCATTCCATGTCTTTCTCTCAGCTTCCTACACTGGAGTCAACTACCGGCAACACCGCTGGGAGCACTGGAACGTCCACGCCAACAAGCCCCGATGGGCCAAAGATAGCACAGGGCGATGGTCCGCGGGACTCAGGTCGGCCAGCGACGATACCCGATGCCAAAGCCGAAACCAGTATGACTCAAGCCCTTCGCAATGATGCAGCCATAACTGAAGAGCCCATTTATGAACCCAGCGATGAGGATCCGGCGCTGAAGGGACCTCTGTGTCTGAAGAATCGACCCGCCGCCGACGAGATCTTTTTAAGGAGGCTATCGGATAAGCTGGAAGAGGTTAGGGCCACGGATGCAACTCCATCCGTCCTCAGTGAGTCGGCCATCTCGGAACTACCAGACGTCCTGGATGTGAAGGCTATTCGCATTACCGACGATGATACCAATAACCACCATTCAGATGACGCACTTGAAGAGGTGGAGGCAGATGTCCCTCTGAGACTAAAATCGAGCAGTAATTTTGGCCAACCCCTCGGCCAAGCTCGCCGTACATTTAGTAATTGAAACGGCTAGATAAAGATGAGTCGTATCAATGGCGTCATCCACGCTCACGCGTACACAAATTGCTCATTCGCGAGCCCTCCTTTTCTTTATCCACTCCGTTTCCTTTGATCAGCATCGGTATATCATAAAGCGACTATTGGGATTTCGTCATTCGACTGATGACATTGCATCACTTTCAATACCCCTTTCTATACCTTTTGAATTACCAGTTTAGATGGAGAATATTGTTCGGGCTTTTTGCTTCGCCCTGGGGTTGCTTTGGCGGTATAAGTTTTTTTTTTCTGGTCGAGGACTGTAATGCTTCATTCTTGAGACCAAAACGGTGCATTGGGCTGAACAACCGTTGGACAAAAAAATGGCACAAAAATTACGGCGCTGCCGATATAAGGTACATATGATCCGTTCTTGACGGATATAAGCGATGTATATTACAGTATATATATACTTGCGTCGGCGAAAGACGAATTCGGGATTCGTGACTTCATACCACCGCCCTCGGCGGTCTTAAATTGTTGGTACTAGATAATGGGATCTTAGTGCACTCACTCTACATACCCATTCCCCTTGTCTGCTGGATTATATTGATTCGTTTTAACTCTACTCCGCTTCTAATGCGATCGGTCGGTTGTACACCAGACGGGTTTTTTTCGCAACTGGTAGTGCACGAGCTCTTCCAGGCCTAGCATAATCAACACTCGTATTTTCGTGCAAGTGCTGTTTCGCGCGTCGCATTAGGTTGGCAAAGAATACAAATACTTACTTCTACGTAGGCGAAACAATTGAAAAAGATTAGCATGTTGTATAAGAACTCATAGTTAGGTGAGAAGTTGAGGATTTCATGGATCCTTCACATACTGAACACCAATACGAGCTTTCGTGCCCTTGGAGAACAGCGCAAGGCGAGATTCTAGATCGTGCTCCTGCTCAGCAGCGCGGATCCAGTGGAAGGGTCAAAAGGCCCAGGGATTCGGAAAGATTCCGGCATTTGTGTGAACGAAATACGTAGACGTACTGCAGGGTGTCTAGAGCATCTTAGGCGTGTCTTTACACGTTCCGGCTAAGGGGGACTCCGGTAGGAATAATCTGGTCTTTACATTGTAGAGTGCGATCAGGCGTAAGGATCCCCATTGAGAGAACGGCTCTCTGTGAGAAGCAAGTGTGAGCACCTTCTCAACCTTAAATGAGGGCTATTGGCCACATACCAGCAATGGTAGATTCTCTAGGAAAGACATTGGAGGGTATCCTATCGCGTTAGACATGACCAATTTAATTGCTGTGTACACCTCAAACGAGATTGTGGGATTATCAAGGGGATAGAGTTTAACAATGTCCATATACTAGGGTGTAACCGCCAGCCCCGAAGCAAGAGGAAACAAGACCTCATCTTCCAAGCGATCAAGGGGGCATTCTTAGAAGCTTAGGAGGAAGCCTTTTTAACGAAATATGAAACAATTTGTATAAATTACGGTCAGTTGCCAAGCGAGGCAACCATTGCACCCAGGCCTGCCGAGTTGCTTTGAATATTCGCTTAGGCATTCCAGAGGCATTTTGTCACTTTGTGTAAGCACTGCGGGGTTGCGTCAGACAGACAGGCTATCTACATTGCGGATAAGTTGACTGTATAGCCTTGCCCTGCCCGTAAATCATAGATACAACGTTTTACATTATCCTGTATCAATGGCTAACTATTAGTTACAGATTTTTTAGAGATAAACTTCGCAGATTGGTTACGGCGCGCCCGATGCAAGTCGTGATCAACTGCGTTGGCCATGTACCGCGACCCAGTTACGCCGACTACTCGTATGGTGCTTTCTATACTCCTTAAATGGTGGGATTACAATTGTCTCGGGTAAAGCTATTCAACTCTCGGTCACTTGAGACATGGTGATGGAGGTCGGCGTTATCCCAAATTAGAAAGTTAGATAAGGATTAACACATTAGAGCTTTCACATGAAGAATATTGCATTATAGACAAGTGCAATTATACTTATACGAGTAACGAGTAAAATAAGGAAAAAATAGATATCTTCAAGGCGAAGTCTAAGAACAGAAGAATATACATTAAGATTGAATCATTCGATAGAGCCTACACTGAGTTTGGGCACACAGAGGCGAATTTGGTGTCGCCATATTTTTGGCACAAAATCCCGAGACACTTCAAGCCATCCCCATGTTCATAAGGATGACCTATCTTTGAGACACAATCCATAATTGCCTATATTCCGTACTATTATCAGCCCTTTCTTGAGACAAAGTACGTCATTGATGATTGTTGCCTTTCAAGGATGTGGAGGAAAGCTGCTTGCTTGTATAATAGACAATATAAAAGGCTTCCCACTGGCACAAACGACGATATTCGAATTGATTTGTATCTTAAACTAATTTCTTCTTCTTACTGAAGTGAAAAAACGAGTGGAACGTAAGATCTTATTGGAGTCCATCGGTCTAATATGTCTCCTTCCATTCTAGAGTCTGCTGACCGTAGACTCACGGTGGTTCTACCGGACTTTTACAAAGAATTTCTAGTACAAGATCCCACGCTTAACACCCATTACGAAGTCACCCGAGTGGAGGCAGAGCACTGGTTCCAGCGGTAAACACTCTTTTTGCAACTCCTAGATATATATTTCTAATTTCGGATAGCAAGATGTCACTTCCATCTACAACAATCAAGAAGTTCCATGATGGGAATTTCTCATATTTTGCTTCAGTCCATCTACCTCATGCACCGAAAGATAAACTGAAACTTTCCTGTGACTGGTTGAACTGGGTATGTATACGGAACTCCGCTTACTGAACTGGCTAAACTGGTATAACAGGCATTCGCCTTTGATGATGGTATGCAAAATATTCGAATATAAGTACCAGGCCATCGTATTCAACTAATGATTCTCACCCTATAGCTTTTGACGACGGGGAACTGACGAAAGATCCTCAAGCTGCGGAACGCCTGATCAAAAACGTTTTGTCAATCATGGTACCAGGTGTGACTCGGTCTTCGGAGGAGCTTGTAGTGAGCACACATGATGATATCTACTTGCGACTATCAGCTGTGAGTTATCATATTATAAATTTGTCATAGTTCTGACGAGGAATGGGTTTAACTGATATACTACCTTTAGGGTTCGCCACCAGGTAAGTTGCGGTCTTTCCACTTGTCGAATAAACTGACACTATTTTCTGGTAGGTGTCGTAAAGAGATATGTGAGGGGTATGACATCTTACTGCGCTGGTCTCCGAGAACAGGTTAAAATTAGCACAGAAAGAAGAATTCCTAAATTGCAGGAATTGCTCAATGTTAGGCGAAACACGATCGGAGTCTATCCTTTGTTCGCCATCTTCGAGTATGCATACGATTTGAACATTCCGGATATAGTTTTTTCCCACCCAAGTATCCAAGAGTTGGAGACCTTAGGGATAGAGATGGCTATGTTGTAAGTAAAACGGGTGGCACATTGAGCACTTGCTAAGTGGGCCGGTCAGGATCAACGACGCCATGTCATATCGGAAAGAAGAGGTATGAACGAAGGATGCGATTTATTAGTCGGTTACTAATGATCCAAAAGATCTCAAGTGAATTCTGCAATTTTGTTGCCCTGTATCGAATCACTGGTTTATCAGCACAAGAAGCGTTCGATAAGACAGCATCTTTAGTTGATACACGCTTCGCTCGGTGGAACGAAGTAGTGCAGACTGTCCCTTCATGGGGAAGTGCCGTAGATATTCAGGTTCAGCAATACATCCAAGGTATCCAGAACGTTGCTCAAGCGACTATCAGCCATGCGTAAGAACATAGATGCTTGAGTTATCTCGGATCATGCTGACTAGGAGGCAGCTTTGAAGGGACACGCTATTTCGGGCTGAATGCTGGCAAGATCCGACAATCGAGGGTAACCGATATATTGATTCAGCCGCCATTCCCATCTCAAGAGCACGTCGTCGTCTAGTAGTTCGGGAGAACCGAACTAATTATCTTGTGGAATTCACACGGTCTCTTAATTTATGTTAGGAGGTATGGACGACACGAGCGTCTCAACCCAGCCTGGTAGCGCGTTACACCAGATTCTTTCAACAAGATAAGAGAGCAGTCCGTTTCAGCAATTTGTGGAGATAAAATATGTATTAAGCCTCATCTTTTTAAGCCGGAATTACGCAGATTATGAGTAACTTATTTTGTGACATTCTATGTTCATGTTCTGTGCTCTTCCTGCTGCAAATTCTGCTCCGCGTTTTCAAAAAACATACTTCTCCACGGCCGAAATTATCTGTTGTCGCTGAGGTCCGTAACGTCTTCTCTTGTAAATAGGAACCGGTTGAGTCAAAAGAGTTGAGAGTTCTATCCAGCTCAATATCCAAACCATAAAAGCACATAGAGCCGTAAAAATTCAAATAATATAGGACCAATATGGAATAGAAGCACAGGATATCTTCATTCTCCGTACAGCGCATTAAGAAGATTGCAATGGCTAGAAGGGTAGTCTTAAAAGAAGACAAACCCAGTGCACAAGAGCACATCTGTTCCAAAAATAGAATCTATCAAATCATAGATATACAACAAGAAAATCCCTATCGTAGCCGCAGTTCAAGCAACAGTGCAATCCATGATGCTCCTATGACTGTGTTTCTTGCATGTAGAAGTGACGGTTGCAGATATACCGCGACATACGGTTACGTCCTATAAAACTGTGAATGCAGATATCATACAGTCTCACCACTGGAACGTCTCCTTGACAAGCTCCTCAGACAACCTCCAAAGCTTCTCAGCTTCAGATTCCGAAACAGAAGTCGGAAGCGCCTTATCCGAGATCTGGCAATCATCAAGGTAAACACCATAGTTTTCCTTTCCATCCCTCGTCTCGCCCGGTCCTAGCTTCGGGTCCAGCGCTGCCACCAAACTCGTCGACGCCCCGGCGCCCTGCGTTCTATAACTATATCCACTAACGACCAACATAGTCTTAATAGCTTCCAAGTTCTCAGCCGGGAAGTTTCGGGCCAGTTCCGTGCGTATAACGCCCGGGTGCACGGCTAGAGCGAGGATGCCATATTTCTCGTATAGACGCCTGTTCGCGCCGACGGCGAACAGCACGTTCGCCACCTTGCTCTGGTTGTACCCCTCAAGGCCGACGTACGCCTTATTCGGCACGTCTTTATAGCCCCATGCCTCGTGGAGCTTGTAATCCGGCTGCTCTGCCTCGGGCAGGTCCTTGTTCAGCTTGTCGAAGTTGATGTCGCTCCAGCGCACGGTGGCGCGCTGGGGGGACGCGGACGACACGTTGACGATCCGTGTCGCGCCCTTGGGGTTCTTCTCCGCGGCTTTGATGAGCTTGGGCATTAGGAGGTTGGTCAAGAGCCAGTGTCCGATGTGGTTCGTGGCGAAGTGCATTTCGATGCCGTCTTCGCTCAGCGTGCGCTCGACGATGCCCATGACGCCGGCACTGTTGACGATTATGTCGATTGTTGGGACGTCGTCCCATGATAAAAGAGTGGCCGCTGCCTTCCTCACGGACTTCTGGCTGGAGAGATCGACGATGAGAGGGCGATAGTCTACGGTAGGGTATTCGGCTTTGAGAAGCTCGATGCACTTTTCAATCTTGGTGGGTGTACGACCGGCAATAATGAGATGCGAAGGAGATTGTGATGCCTGGTAGATTGCATTAGTATATTCCCTTTAATATGGCATTTCACTGGAAATATGTATTAGAACTTGGTACGACTTACAAATGACTGGCATGTAGTAAACCCAATGCCGTCGGGATTACCGCCTGTCACTACAACCGTCTTCCCCTGAATACCATCGCTAAAAGCCTTCGCAACGTCGAGGCCTTCAGTATTACTGTTGAATTCGGGATGAGTTGTGGCCGGCATGATGATGGTAGTTGTAGAATCCAGAGATTGTGATGAAACCGATGATTCGTTGAACACTGCAAAAGCCAGACTCTCCCCTTATATTTATACTCATCTGATCAATACCTACCGCCTCCATCTTACAAGCCTCTACTCAGGGCACAGAGTGACATTGCGGATTTACCGGAGTTGAAGCCAGATACTACCGCGGTGCCAACACTCTTCCAAATATCCAAACGACCAATCATCTTACACGCAGAGCTGGTTGATGTTTCGTCGCAGTCTATTTCCACTAGCCTTGGTGAATTGCCCAATCACAGATTGGTTTCCTCTTTGGGAATTCTCACCGCGTTGCCGGCCTTTGTCGGCCGGAGATAAAAAAGAATAACCGGACAACCCATTATTTACACGGACCAAAAAGGGCCAAAAGGGCCCGTCGGGCAGCGGATAAAGTTGGGCCAAGTGCCATAAGTTATCAAACGAATAGCTGATCTCAGTCCAATAACTCCTGGAGTTTAGAGTGCCCATTGTTGTGTCCAGGCAAGTCATGAGAGGGGAAAGGTATCCCAAAGCGGCTATTGTACTGGTTTGAAGTCGAAGGCGTACTGGTTCATGATAGTTGTACTAGTTCAGCGAACAGATTTCGACTTCCTAGGAAATCAGTTCGATTTAGCTTAAAGGCAGAAATAGATATTTATTCCCACCATGTGGATTATATTTCGAGGGGGAGGTGAGGAAGGAAAGCCATGACTTTAGCAAATAAGCCTCCATAACTAGACTCACTAGACCCAACATACTAACTTATACAACCCTCCATTTAGACCGGTTCCCGAATGAAAATAGATCAACGATGTAATCTGAGAAGTAGGGCGTCGCCCCGGTAAATCTGCCTATGGTAAAGGGGATCCGTGAGACGGATTACTTTGTGTCTCTTCGCTGATGGCAGCTACTATTGCTAACTTGTCGTCAAAGCTCAGTCTTTTCGCTCTCGTTCTAGGAAAATACAAATGGGCATCTGATCTCGTTATATACTAAGCTTGTAAGCGCTTGCTTAAGCTACGTCTTCAGACTACTCATGACCCTGCGCAGACCTGGTCACATGACTCCCCAGCTCAAGTCTCCAGAAGGCGGAAATGGATTCTCATCAGATTCAATATATTCCAACATATCATATATATGAGTCGCAGTAACGGTTCCGAGATACCAGTTGACAAGAAACAGACCTACGCTCGCTAGGCAGGAATAACCCAATGTATGACTTATAAGCACTTGGCTTCCAGCATTGTACTTTGATGAAGAGGCGCACAGATGCTTTATTACAGCTGACGGACAGCTAGGGCTTATCAGTGAGGTACATGAGATGAAATGGGACTTATAGTGGCTTGGGTAGTTGCCATTGCGGTAAATAGCCGCGTCATGCCTAATTCCAGTAGTTCCAGTATGCAACAAACGCCCAGTACGATGCCAGACACGTGCTTCGTTTTAACTTTTTTTTCCCCCGGTTCAAGAATGATGCCCCAACTCCGTCGGTGTTGTCATGCGTTGCTCTAGTAGAAAAAGCCCAGTATCTTGCCAGCCACGTGTTTCCTTCGGGCGGTGTTGTGGTCCATGACACCGGCGGATGTGGTGAGGACGATGTGGCCGAATTGACGGGCGGGCAGGAGCTTGGTGACCCATTTCTCGATCTGAGTGATCTTGACGTTGTATCGGGGGCTGATGACACCGCACTTGTTGAGGCTACACACGATTGTTAGCAGGGGACGGGCAAGCACGGCGACGCCAACAGGTGATTATTTTTTTTTGCTGTCTTTTTATTTTATTTTTTTTAGAAAAAAAAAAAAAAAAGGAGACTTACCGTCCGGTGAGTTGGACAACGATCTTGCCGCTGCGGTGGTCGTCGACAATCTCGAATTCGCCAATGTAGCCTGTACATCACTTCTTAGCGCACAAGGACGGCGGCGACAAGCATGGCTGCTGCTCCGACAGCGATTCCGGGCTTACCGTTCTTCTGCATAATGTTGAGGAACTCGACGGTGACCTTGGAGGCGGGACGGATCAAGACCTGGCGCTTGCCCATGCTGTCGGCATTGTTGATGGAGTTCATGGCATCCGCCAGAACGCTTGTTCGAACCATGATTGCGGTGGTCGGGGGGGTTTATCGACGACGAGAACCGGGACCTGTGGGGATGGAAGATGGGCTGGATAGACTGCGATTAGTCGTGTGTACGTTTTGGTGACGGATTGAAGCAGAGACGAGAGACGACGTACCTGGCGGGTGGACGTGGTGGTTAGCAGACGTGGTTGGTAGACGCGGGAGAAGGCCTTTAGGCTGCGCTGCGTGGAACTACCAGAGATTACTTTTCGGCTGTCGTGCGCACAAGTCCAATTTTGCAAAATTCTGCCAGTTTTCCCTGCAGCTGGCTTTCTGTGGGGCGCCAAGTTTACACCTACCCCGCCACTACCTAGACTAAGACAAGTGCCCATCTGGGAGACCCGCTACTTCAGCCACACGTCTCGAAAGAGCCGCACCGCCACATTTCAGCTGGGCCCCTCTCCTACCTCGTACTTGATGTCCCTTCTTCTCACCATAACATATGAAGTTTCCGACCAAGACTGACAACTGTCTATCGATAATACCTTGTAGGCATAACATATCGATCAGTCAATTTCATTCTCCTTGCTCACTCAAAACAGAAAATAAGATTGTCGATACTTAGTGCCAACAGGCGAAATGGACCAACGGTCGGAAATCAGTCGCTTTGTATTACAGCTCAAAGCTACCTTACTACCATTGTACTGGTGTGGCCATTATCCGGCTTACTTGAAACAAAGATGGCCGTAGCTCTTGTGCCACAATACTTTGCCGTTCATAGTAGTGAACTTCGCCTTTGTGGAGGTGCTCTACATATTATTGCCGATAAACAATACCCCTTATGTCTGCGATACTAACACCCGCTTGGTCAGAAATGTTTTGATCAACATCGGTATTCAACGGTAGAAAGGCATGAAAGAGGGCTGTTCAGTCTCATTCAAAATATTGAATGACGCAAACGAGTTCTTTGAAGTAATTGAAACAATTATCCGTCCTCAAGCGTCCATAAATAGGTTCCGTAATCGCAGTAAACTTGAACAGCCTCCTTCTTGCTATCACAAACAATATCACAATCACACAATCACACCAACCATACACAAGGGAATATTCTCACACAGATTGATATCTCAGTAAGTCCGATATCCTCCAGTATCCTCATATCTCATTCGATAATCCTTCGCCATGGGTGGTAGTGCAGCTATCTCGTTTATGAAGTACGCCGCTGGCGCTACGCCCTCGTCCAAGATCAAGAAGGATAAAGACACCAATGAGCTCTATGCCGAACGGAAGTCTCATTCTTCTTCGTCCAGTGGTAAGTCATCGAAGAAATCGAAGTCTCCTTCTTCGTCTTCTAGTGATAAACCCCCAAAGGCGTCTAGTCCTTCCACTTACAATCCTCCGGCCCCTGAGCCGTCTTATTCTTCTCCTTCCAGCCACAAGCCTCCAAAGTCATCTCATTCTTCTGCGCCTGGTTACCAGCCGCCTCAATCGTCTCACTCTTCTCCTTCCGGCTATCAGCCGCCCCAGTCAGCTTACTCTTCCCCCTCAGGCTATCAGCCGCCTGAGTCAGCGTACTCTCAATCTGATTACCAGGCCTCTGAATCGACTTCCTCTGCCCGATCAGGGTACCAGCCGCCTCAGTCGTCTCACTCTTCTTCAAGTCACAAGACTTCGAAGTCCTCTTCAAGCCACCGGCCGGCAAAGTCATCTCATTCTTCGTCTTCGAGTCACAAGTCTTCGAAGTCGTCTCACTCTTCGTCTTCGGGTCACAAACCCCCAAAATCATCTTATTCTCGTTCTGATGATCAGTATGCCCTAGTAGAAGCATCAGGTGATTTGACTCATTCATCGAGTTACTATGATGACACTGCTTCAACCGTCGGCCCTGCCGACTCCATCTCGCAGATTGGACACAGCAGAAATTGAGCGCGAATGGATCTATTATAGCACTAACATAAAAAAGGCTGCCCCTCTGCATATGTTTCAATGTTTCTATCGTAGCTCGACGCAAAGTAAGTATTGTTCTGTTTACACTTGTTTTGCATTCTTTTTCAAAGTCATAACATAAAACAGAAAAAAGAAGAAATTGAGAATGGAAAATAGAGAGAGAGAAAGCTTCAGAAAATAAAAATTGTTTGATTGTATATTGCTCTATATTGTTGCATTTTATGCGTTTACATTTCAGTGTGAATGACTCAATAATTTCCAAAGCACTTAGGATTGAAAGTTTAAAGGTCAGAGAGTATATTCTGTTATCTCCTATATCACCAAATATAGCGAATTCCCTACGTAACTCCCACTCTGAATCTATGTAAGATTGTAAAATTCATATGGTATTGAGAATTTGAATTGATGTCGTCGTAGAAAAGAAAGTGAAAGTAGTACATAATGCCTCGCGAAGAACGTATTATGCCTAAATCATGCAGATCTTCAAGGGGTTTCAAGGGTTACATGCAGCCATTGTTCGATTTGTATCATATCCAAGTTCGATTTTTATCATATCCAAGTTCGAGTTGGTATAGCAATGGCTGTGTCTGAAGCAGCTTATGTGAAGAAGTGATTGTTAGTCAAATGACAAAGGCTACGTGATCTATTCCTGAAGGTAAAGAGATGAAATAGTAGCATTATAATCATTGTAGTTCTGTAAGAGTTTGGTTTGTTTCTCTTTGTCTACCTGCACAATGCTTATTGTAGAATAGAATGGATTGTGTCCTTTCAAATTAGCATCACTGCCATATAAATAAAAGCTCGCCTTTCCTTTCCTACGAGCATATTTCAATACACAATCGTTCACTCACACACATCTATAACTACTATTATCCCGATATCTTATTTCGATTAATAATGGCTTCCAGTACGACAAGTCAAAATGTTAAACAGCCAAGAACTTGCCATTCAAGTTTTTGCAATTCCCCCTCTGGCCCCGGGATGAACATGTGTTCCACTCACAGGCAATGTAATCCCATATATCGGAGAGAAATTCGAAAACGAATGGCAACGACTGGAAGGTGCAATCGATGTCATCGCGAACGCCAATGCGAGGAATGTAGACGTAAATGTCGCAAAAGTAATACGCTAATCCTAGAGAAGCGCAAGCAGCCGGGACGCGCCGTCGTCTCTCCGAGTTCGACGGAGATGGCGCCGCAGAACTCGCAAGAGGAGACTGGTCGTCCGCAGGAATATTCTGAGGAAGAGATTGCTACTGCTCAGATCTTACTACAGTTCAGTAAAGCCGCGATCTAACCCTTGCTCCTTAAGGAAGTAAGTATAGTCCTTGATTTTTTTCCTTCTTGTGATATTGATTCAGATAGCATGTAGATTGAAATAAAGTATGCCTTGTTTCTATAAATAATTTGCAACAACTTCTCGATAACCTTTATTATGTTGAGGTATATGGCTTTTTTTTTTCCAAATGTTGCCGCTTTTATTGAAGCTCCCCTTTTTCGTCTAGGCTTACTACCTAGTCTTGTACTAAAATCATAAATACATATATAATTATGATAAGTTTTAGACTCATATACAACAAATCTCTCAAAATCGTCAAGCCATCTCAGTCGTCCGAACGCCAATCGCCCCATTTGAAGCATCTTCTTGATTTCTCGCCTTCTTATCAATCTCAGATTCATACAACTCCTGTGCAGTTCTAGTCTTGACGCCTCCAAACTTGCGCAGCGGGACGCCCGACGCGAAGAGCTGATCGATCTCCTCGAGTGTTCGGCCCTTCATCTCGGGGATCACGAAGAATGTCGCGACGACCATGGCAAAGTTGAAGCTGCCGTAGATGAAACCGACCTTGCCTCCGAGGTTGGCGTACTGGGCGTTGATGAGGTACGGGGTTGTGAAGCTGACGACAAAGGTCGTCAACACAGAGAAGACGCTGGCGACAAGGTTGGTCTTTTCTTTGAGACGCAGGGTCGCGGCTTCAGAGACGACGACGTAGGAGCTGGAATGAGTTAGCCAATTGTCGACCTTTACGTTGAAGGAAAGAGGGGAGATGTTAATAGGCCAACTTACATAGGCGCCCACGATAAGTTATAAAAAACGCTGAAGAGCTGGAGCGACGCGACTAGGAGATTTGAGGTGGCTGGGGTGAAATCCTCGGTTTTCATCGTGCCTAGACCGCCAAGAACGAAGAGCCAGACGCCCATGAAGAAGCCCCCAAGCATGAGTAGTGGTCGACGGCCAACCTGATCGACATAGCCCCAAGTCAAAAAACAAGCGACAAGGGAGACAACGTTCCCAATAACGTTGTACAAGAAGGCCTTCTGTCCAAATCCTTGGGATTGATAGAAGATGACGCCGTATTGACTGGGAAAAGCCTGGCCAGTGATTTGCTGACCGAACATGGCAACTACGGCAATGATTGTGCGAACCTAGAATATTTCCGGGTGATATGAGAAGCTGTCAAGAGTGTTGGATTAACACTATGCAAGGCGTGACGTACCCTATTGGTTTTGTCAAAGACCTCCGACCATGTCCCCTTATCCTCGTGGGCACAAGCATATTTCAACGACTCAATCTCCAAATGTATATACTCATCACCGGTGTGTTTTCTCAGCTTCCGCAGGCTGTTGAACGCTTCATCGTCTCGCTGGCGGTCGAGCAGCCAGCGAGGGGATTCTGGAACAAATGTAAGCAATAGAAGGAGGATTCCTGGAGAGACCAGCTGTAGCCCAATAGGAATTCTCCAACCAGCGGTGCTCGGAATGTTCTTCGTGCCGTAGGTGACGAGCGATGAGACTACTTGTCCAAACACGATCACCAGCTGGATGGTGGAGGCAAACATGCCGCGAAGCTCTCTGGGCGTGGTTTCTGATTGATAGATTGGGACAAGCACGATCGCTATCCCTGTCTGCCCATAGGTGATGATACGACCTAGAGTGAATTGTGCTCGAGAGGTGACTGAAGTTGTCTGCAACGTGACGCCGCTGTTTCCGGTTGCCAACCGCTCAGATCAGATGATAGATACACCCGTAGAAGCTTCTCCGCGAAATACTCACACTATGGAAACGATGCAGAGGAGGTAGAACGCAGCTTTACGGCCGAATCTTTCGGCGACCCAACCCGCTCCAATACATCCCTATCGGCGTTCAAACTCTGCATCTTGTCTTAAACGTCCAATAGTATAAGACTCACCAGAGCTTTCCCCAGGAATGGAGTAGCCGTCATGACGGACGATAACCACCCAGGTAGAACGCAAACCCCATCCTCGTCACATTCACCGAATTTTCGGGTGAAAGAAGGGAGACCCTGAACACCACCAAACGTTCCGACCTTCATTACAATGATGATAAGTAAAGGGCAGTCTCTTCTAGGCGAGAAAATACATGAAATTCTCGAGGGGATCGTACATCGTAACCATAGTTAAAAGCGCAGAATCCGGAGAAGACGAGCAAGAAGGCGAGAAACCCGTTGAATTGCTTCAGGCGCTGACGCAACGACATGTCAGCGACAATCGGATCCTGGAGTGCGCCGCCCGGCATTTTACTGCGATGTCGATGGCTGGTTATCCGACTATTGGAACCGAAGGCGAAGCTGAGAGAAGCACGAGAGTGCAAACTTCAAGAGTCTTTGCGCAACAACAGCTTCTTATGGAGGTTCGTCGAGCTTGGAGGTGTTCATTGTCTTCGTAGATCAATTTTAGACAGTTACTACTTCGAATTTAGCTTCATTCTCAAGCATGCCGGCATCGTCTAGACATCATGTGGTCTAGCTAGTGTTCAGGATCCCCGCAACAGCGAAAACAGGGGGGATGCAGATCTGACGTGGCTCGGCAATATCCGTGACGACCCCGCGATCAAGAGTGGGCGACATCTCCAAAACACGTAGGTAATACCTTCACCACGTTGGTAAGTATAGGAACTAGGAGGTCATCATCTCGAGTATGGAAAATTTGGATGTTCTGTTTTCTCCTGGAGATTAGAGTTGGATCCCACTTAAGGTCGAAGTGCGGACCGCCATGATAAAACAAGCCGTCATGACTGAGACACGCCCCAATTTCCTCGTCATCGTGGCCGACGATCTTGGATTCAGTGACTGTGGCTGTTTTGGTTCTGAGATCTCGACGCCCAACATCAATGCACTTGCCAAGGAGGTAAATGCCTTGCGCTTCACCAATTATCATGTGGCTGCCGCCTGTTCGCCGACAAGATCAATGTTAATGACTGGTAAGTAACCTGCAGGGGACTTCTTCGCCCCTTTTCACGAGGCAATGTAGGAAGCAAATTTGGATAGGATGGGGCAATCTTAAAACATACGGAACCCTATTAACAAAGCGTAATTCAACAGGCACCGACCACCACATCGCGGGATTAGGCCAGCTACAAGAAATTACCCGCGCCTCACCCGCCCACTACGGTAAACCAGGCCACGAAGGGTACCTGAATGAGCGCGTGGTAGCCCTCCCAGAACTCTTGTCTGACGGCGGCTACTTCACCTGTATGGCCGGCAAATGGCATCTCGGCCTGAAACCCGAGCACTGGCCGAGCCAGCGTGGGTTCCAAAAGTCCTTTGCGCTTCTGCCGGGCTGCGCGAACCACTACGCCTACGAGCCAGAGTACCAAGATCCGCACACAGAGCCGGGGAAGTTCTTCGAGACGGCGACTAGGGCACTTCATGTCGAAGATAATCGTGTCATCCCCAAGTTACCGGACGATTTTTATAGTAGCGATACTTATGCAGACACTATGATCAACTATCTCGACGGCCGCACGGCAGAAGAGAAGGGGAAGCCTTTCTTTGCGTATCTGCCTTTTAGTGCTCCGCATTGGCCATTACAGGCACCGAGCGAGGTCTGTGAGAAGTATCGGGGTTGGTATGAAGATGGCCCGGAGGCTTTGCGGCAGAAGCGTAAAGTCCCTCATCTTTCCTGGCCCTACGATACCCGTCTTTTCTTGAGCATGTAAGCTGACGTGGCGCCAGCACAGGCATCGCTAAGCTCAAAGAAATCGGCATGGTAGAACCTCATGTCAAAGCCCATGACGTAGTCTTCGTCGACGGGAAACCCGAGAACTGGGACGACCTCGACGAAGAGACTCGCAAATCGTCTAGCCGCGCGATGGAGGTCTATGCAGCCATGGTCGACCGCATGGATTGGAACATAGGCCGTGTGCTCGAACACCTCAAGAAGACCGGCGAATACGACAACACATTCGTCCTCTTCATGAGTGATAACGGTGCCGAGGGCGCTAGTTTTGAAGCCGAGGCTATCGTCGGCACGAGTATCATGGAACATGTCCACAAGTACTATGACAACAGCCTCGACAACATCGGTCGCGGGAACAGCTTCGTGTGGTACGGATGCCGGTGGGCGCAAGCCGCCACCGCGCCCTCACGTCTATACAAGATGCATTCCACCGAAGGCGGATGTCGCGTACCGCTCGTGGTGCGACCACCCATAAGCAAGGACAGCAACAGTACCACCAGCCCCAAAGGCGGCGTGATAACTCATGCCTTCTGCACCGTAATGGATATCGTGCCCACTGTGCTCGACCTAGCTAATCTCCAACACCCTGCCACATACCAAGGTCGCGCAATCGCGCCCCTCCGCGGCCGCAGCTGGACGGACTTCCTATCCTCCATCACCAACGGGAACGAGAACGGCAAAGAAATATTGGAGATCCATCCGTCCACCTATGCCGTCGGCTTCGAGATCCGGGGCTCCGGTGCTGTGCGTCGGGGCAACTGGAAGATCACGTTCGTGCCGGCGCCGAAGGGGCCGCACAGGTGGGAGTTGTTTGACATGAAGGCCGATCCGGGGGAAGTGAACGACCTGTCGGAGCAGTATCCGGACCTCATGAAGGAGATGCTGTCCATTTGGGACGAGTACAAGACCGAGGTTGGCTCGGTGGGCGTCGCGGATGAGTGGCCAGAGTTCCACCAGGGTGATCCGTCAGTAATGCTCGGCGACGAGATGGAGGATCCTTATTCTTGGATTAAGTATATTGGCAGGCCGGAGATTACCCCTGACAATATCAAGCCTTTGCTTCCTGTTGTGAAGTGAAGAGCAGGAACAAATTTGAAAATTATCATCGTCTCATATGGGTCAAAATCAGGAAAGGGGCTTCCGATTCTGGATGCCAGAACCTCCAATCCCAGAGGCTTCCATCCCAACACTTCAACATTTGTATGCAAAAAGGCTGACAGCGGATCAAAGAGCTCATCTCTACTCATAATCAATCGTACAATCTGATCAAGAACATGACATAGCCTACTTGTGTAGCTAGCAGGTATAATAAGACGCTTACCTTGACATCACTTAATGCCCGTTTTTAAAGAAGACTTATGTTAATATTGATAAATTCCTTGTCGGCTGTTTGGCCACATAGGCCTTCCGTCCTGGTTTGCTTTATGTAAGGAATGGAAACAGTCATCAAGATTTTGTTTCCAGTGGAAGGACTAGGTGGATCAGTGTATCACTCCCAGAACAATGACGGGCCAATCGTGATTGACAAGAAAGTCTTCCTGTGTGATTCTGTGTGATCTTAGTCCTTGTAAAACACCCCTTACCTGCCCATTCGTTCCGATTTGCTGTGGAGAACAAACTTGTCACAGTGTCTCTGATGGCTATAGTATAAATAGCAAATGGCGTTCGCGGTCTTGATTCAACCACAGTCTATAAATCTCCATACACCGTCTACCACCAACTAATTATAAGCAGAGTTACAAAGATCTAACATTCGCCTGGTGACACTCTGACAATTCGCAACGATGATATCAAGAACTCGGAGATGTAGGAGGTATGACAGCGGACCCGATGGCCATGAAACCCTCCAGCGACCAAGCTCATCAGTCCAGGACAATCCAGACATCGCAGCAGCAACAGTAGCAATACCGCCTTCACCCCCAGCCGCAAGCTCATTACACATGGCCGATCTTCTCAGGCCGCTCTCAATAACCCTACGCGACCGCCCTCTACCTCCCGACAGAACGTTGATGAATTCAAAGAACAAGAAAAAAGGAAGCACGCCGTCAGCTGAGATGCACCAGCCCATCGGCTTCGTCTGTTGTTATTGTCGATACCATAGCAGCGGCTTATACTGTTCCAACCCAGACCGTGCGGATTGTCCTCACAAGACAATACCACGCTGCAGAGACTGTCCCATCATCTTCACTAATCGGGAAATGACACGGCATATACGATAGGTGAGATGACTCTGACCAGAAAACGAATCGACTGATTCATCCGAGCCCATGCAGTGCGATGCAAACTTCGGTTCTGGGTTTAACCAATATATAGTTAGTCCCCAGAAGATGCATCCATTGGAGCGAAGTCCAAGCGAAGACTCAAATGTGGTCCATGGAGAGAAGAGTCGAGATCAGGTCTAAACGGCTCGGTCGGTTGCAGACGAAGGAATGCGGCAATTACTGATCACAGTACAATAATGCGCAGATAGTCTCAAGCATGACTATGCATTATGACAACGCTTTTCTTGAAATACATTACAACCTAAATGTCCAGCCAATAAATATTGCATAGAAATGGGCTAGTGAAACAAACCAGCGATAGCAGGCTGTGTGGAATCTAAGATCAATAACTCAACAAACTGAATGGCCATATGTTATGTAACGTTATCTGCACTTGAACTTGATATTTAGTACCCAACACGGAGTATCGGGCACCGGATGAGTGAATGGATTGACTTGGTATGTGGAAAACATAAGCTGCAAACATAGTTCATCAATGTAGCAACCCTCGTAGGGAGATCTGCGCCTTACAGAGAAGCCAACTATCTACACAGGAAATTCAACGTATTCGGCCCCCATCGACTTGTGTGCCTGATCCTGATATCAACTCATCCCTTCGTTGCTGTTATATCAGCTGATGTCATTAGAAGAACCAATTTTGAATTCCGATTTACAAAATCAACCGACCCACCCCGGGCGTACGTGAACAACCTAAGTGATCAAACTGGAGGATCCCGAGACTGGAATGAACCAAGGACCCCCTTGGCTATCTTCCAGTCCTGTCCGTTGCATACATTGAGTCGAAGAGCACGCATGAAGTTGACTGCATTACCCCAGCGTTCGTCGATAAGTTTGACTTCTTCAGCAGAGAATTTGCAATTCGGATGGGAATAGTCTGGGCGCCATCCAGATCCCTGGTTGTGGTACATCTCCTCGTCATCTTTGTCACTACTCAACCGGTCCAAGATCATGACGCGTGCCATCTTCCGTCCCTCTCGACGGTGATCAGTTTCACAAGGATTCAGTCCATGTATTTGTAGAAATTGTCTCTCGGAGCCGAATAATGCTTCCAGCCATGCCTTCTCAGCAGGGATGTAGGGAAAATCATCCATGCTAAGGCCAAGATCGCCACTTGAAGGCTTCGCAATCTCTTTCTTCATGTCACTATCACTGTCAAGCATGTCCAGTAGCTTTTTCATGTTTTGGACAACATCACTCGTATTTCCTCGGACCGAACGGAATTCTTTCGCGAGGTGAGAGTCCCACCGATCGCGCACTCCCTTCCTCCAGAAAATCACGGGTACAGGATATTCCTTCAATGGTTTTTTGGTTTCTGTTTTCATCATGGATCCAGTAGCCGTATTGTAAAGCATAACGCCGTAGTTGTGACCGGTGATTTCTAACCGAGTAATACGGCTTTTTTCACGATTGTAAAGAAAGCCAACCCTTTCTCGCACGTCATCCTGAACCCAAAAGCTGATATCCGACGTCTCTCCTATAACATTGAAAGGAAGTTCCGGGATATGTAAGACTTTTGTCAAGGAAAGTGTCCCATGGGAAACTGGACCGGAGACATGGGGTTCCTTCATGACCGGTAGCTCGATTGTACCAATACCTGCAACTTGTACCGAGCGAAGTCCATTGGGTAACTCGGTATAAGCATGAGTAGTGAACTCAGTATACTCCTTGAACAAACTTCTCTCTGCACATGCGCTTTGAGTTAAAGTGTTAGTAAATGTTCAGTGTGGTATCGCGAGCTGGGTGGCTCACTTTACCGTTGAATCGCAAGACCAAACCCAGGACAGGGGTTTCTGGGAACCTTCATTCGCTGACGCCATTGCCGTACGTCTTTCTCCGTGATGGGAGAGCAACGCGTGGCGCCGGTAATGAAAGGGTACTCGTTCTTTATAGATACGGAGTTAAGAATGGAGAGAAAGGGTGAATGGGTATGTAGTCTGATGGGTATGAAGATGGCAGCTATCAGACATATAGATCGTAAAGTATTGGGCGAGGCACGCAGAGAAGATTATGGCGCAAGGAAAAGAAAACAGGCTTCTGATAGAGGCGTGTGGTCTCAGATGTTAAGTGAGGAAGGAACTTTGGTTGCTAGTAGTTATGCTTCGGCAGGTAAGTACTTATGTAACATGAATTATCACTTTCTATTTTAACATACCATCGTACCTTCCTTCCTCTATGGATATTATTTGTGCTCATTGTCGGCAAGTACCTTCAATCTACCCAACTGGCAACAACACTGACCACTAAATGTAATTTGAAGTTAACGTGTGTACAGGTATTACACGTATAGGTACCTAGGTATGTATGCTATTACTATATTACCTGAGGTGCCTACATGGTAGCCTACTAAAACAGTGCCCGCAGAGTGGACATATTCTCACGTACGTAGCTCAGGTACCTCTTCTTGTCTGCCCCATCTGTATAAACCGGCTTCTAGGCTATCAATTAAGAACTTGGCTGTTCTAGCCATCACTCCTGTCCTGCCAGTCACAGCATCTTCAGCAAAACTGACTCTTCCAGTCCACCAATCCAGCCAAGTCTCGGCCCTCGCACCCTCATCAGCGTCCAGCAACCCAACACTAACATCCAAGAGCTCCGGACGCCATCGATCTCTCCAAAAGACAGTCGCTCCGCAGCGGGAACAGAATTCACGCCGTACGCCTTGACTGCTCTCATAGCTTGTGAGGATGTTGGGTGGCAAGGTTGCGAAGTCAAGGGGGATTACACGTTGGGCGGCATTAGTCGCACGTATTTCAGTTGCGGATGAGCTCGTGAAGCCATCACGAATATGGAAGAATATATTCGCCCTCGGTATGAACGCCCACGTTTGTATCTCGAACCCAGAAGTAAGCCGACAAGAAACACAGGCGCATGTGCCTGCAAGGTATCTTATCGGCTCGCCCTTTTCCGTCGATGAAGACCCGGCCGCCCCAGGATCAGAGTTAAGGCCAGGGCGTAGCCACCACTTTTTATCCTCAGGGTTTTGAACTTGAGGTGAGCGGGTGTGATAGGGCACCATAAGATCGGGAAAGTTGGACCGCGGAGTCTTGCTCGTTTCATTAGGACGTGTGATATGAAACTGAACCGCTTTGCAGTGGCAAAAGGCGTCCAAGATCTCTTCCCCTTTTCCTCCCGATCTGTCATCTTTTGAGAATGTCTTTACTTCCACATTGGCATCGGATTCATCAGTCATACCCTCCTCAGGCTCAGGCCCAGTGGAAGAGAGCGGCAGGCGAGTCCGATTATCAACCTCTTGTAACTCGATAAACGGGCCCAAGCCGCCATCTTTCGTACCCTCAGTATTGATATGCCTTGTATATCTCATCAGCGTCTTATTATCTCTCTCATCCAGCTCTTTTCCCCCCTCCTGAAGTTCAGTGATCACACCCGTAGCGACAGCCCATGACCCCTGCTTCTCGGCAGTATCGTTGACTATACCGCCAGAAGCCCTCGTGTCGGTGTCATCTTCGGCAATGAGCCCACGCCTCCTGAAGACGTGACAACCACAAATTGCGCAGAAGAATCGCGTAATTTTTGTCGCCGGAGAGCTGTACTCTACGAGACCTTGAAGCGAACTCGGTGGCTCGATGTCAGCATAAGAGGCGCACAGCAAACCAGTGCTGTGTCGGCATGCGCTGCAGTGACAGAGACTGATCTCTTGTGGCGCTTTGGATGCCTGGGCGCAAAGACGTACAGTCTGTTTTGCAGCGCTGCAATGACAGGATATCAGCAGCGTTGGTGTCTGTGTCGGAACCATGTTACAATTCATTCTAGTTATATCTGTGCTAGGAATTCCAATGCCTCGGCCTCCGACAACGCGACAAAAAGAAGTCAAGGTAATGAAATAATCGTTGATGTGCCCACAAGATGGACAGGGACTGATATAGTTGTGCGGGGAAACAGCCGCTGTTACTTACTTGTCCTGGTATTGGGTGTCTCTAGATAGTACACGTGTAGTGTTATCTATAGGCGGCAGCCAAGTAGTTATTATCCTTTGCAAATATAGACACAAGAACATGTACGATACAACTAAGAGATGGTAGCGATGGGCGCTTGTTTTCTAAGTTGGAAGGATGAGCTCCCACGTTCGCGAATGGCTTGCAACGTATTTAGTGAATAGGAACCACTCGCAGCGACTTTAACACGACATCTTGTGACAGGGCCTACTTCCAGCAATAGGTTAGGTATGTTAGGCTCCATGTTCATGCAAACGAAACATGGCACTGTCGCAAAACTGAAAATCCAATTACCAAGCTGTTTAGAAACCTATGTTCACCATTTTTTTCGACCATCTTCGGGAGAAGTACAAAATTAAACGTCGTTGCAATTATAGGAGAGGTATTGTTGACTAGGTAGGTTACGCAATTGGTAATGTTGTAAGGAAAACTATTTGATGCAGCTTGCTCAGAACACTTTCCTTTCGTTTTTTATCTTCTCTTTAAACCTCATATTTCCCCGTCCCAGAGATTTTGGCCGTTGACTCCTCATTAGTGTAGATAGTATACAGAGACATTGTGTTGGACGCAAGATGAAAAGCTAAAGACCGCCGACCGGTACCTGCTTGGGTTGGCCAACATGACCCAGCTCACACACATATTCTACGAATTTCGAGATAGTGTAGATGACTTTGAAAATCAGATAGTGGCCTCATTCCCTTCACTGGCGGGCTTGGGAGCCAATCTTTCCGCTTCTTTCTCGCCATCCCTGCTTGAAGACGCCTCCTTTGGAACATCATGTTCAACTGGGGCCTTCTTGGTTTCTTGGTTGGCTCCCTCAACGTCGGGATGCGGAGGTGCGACTCCAATACCAGCAAGCTCATCTGGAGACAACAGTACTTCGTTACCGTCGGCGTCAATCACTCGTGTTCTGGTTTCGTATTTTGTCTTAAACTCAACTTTCCCCTCGAGCGCTTTTACCTGCTCTTCATCGAGAAGATTGCCGTCCTGGTCTCGGTATTCGACCTTTTCCTCGCGTGCTAATATCTTTTGTCCTTGGGGTTCGAATTTGGGTGCCCCGGAAATCACCCCATTTGCAGCATCTTTTTCGTCAGCCGCTGCAGGTTTCTGATTATTTACAGCGGGAGCAGCTTGAGAGCTAGGTATAGGGTTTGTGCCGATGGCCGCGTATGCGTCGTACTATAGGAGTGAATGCGTTAGTCCAGACTGAGAGGTAGTGGCGGACAGAGCCCATCCTCCTACAGGAAACCATTTCTCTAACCCCTCTGTCTCGATGGCATGCCTTGGGAAGGGACACTCACACTTTCTAAGAAGGTATTGCAATCCCAATCCCAAGTGTCAAACAGCTTGACGCGTTGGCATTCAGATTTAGTCCAGGCATTTCCATATGATAATGGGGCATATAGGGCAAACACCACAGCGGAGACAGCCAATAATGCCACCACTCCGATTTTGTTGACAATCGGATTTTCGCGGACACCGGGAATTGGAAACCGAGCTGTGACGAACTCGTAAACCTGGCAGAGCGCTAGGACAGCAAAGAACAAAGCTGGGAAGTAATGGTGCAAGAACAGTTGACGCCCCATCAGGAAGAATGGGAAATAGTGAAAGGCCCAGCCTAGCACCCAGGTTCCCACTTCGTAGTCGAAACGCTTGAACGTGATATTCGAGTAGTCATTGAAGTTTCTCTGCCAGCGAAGGACAGCGATTCCCTTGATGAGAAGATATATAACAATGGCCAAAGTGGAGGACCACCAGACAATCGGATTGCCGATAAGATATATCTGGCGGTTGTTCTTGCCCCAGAAGTTGATACCACGACGCAGGATGGGCCAAGACTCAGGGCGCGAATCCCATGCATGTGACTCGACTAAGCCGGCATTGGTTTTCCACATGACCTTTTGAAGCTCCCAGAACTTGCCGAAAAAGCCGGGATCGACATAGTTGACCTTCTCAGCATCACTGGGCAGTGCAGGGTGATAATTAGTCTCAATGTACCAAAGACTGTTCGGGACTGTACCGCCTTTCGCGCATGTAACTTCTTGTTGCTCTGATGCCCATTCAGGAAGTTTGACCTTGTGAGAGAAAAGCACACAACCTGTCATAATGTGGACAAGTCTGAATTTGGTTTGAAGAGTGCGAAGTCTCTCGCGAGCTTCACCGGCAGCTGACTGTTTCTTAACGATCTCAACACGGAATAAATCGTTGGCATCGCCGGGGAACCCTTCATATCCATAAGCAGAAACCTCATTCTGCCATTCCTGTTCACTGACAGGTGGGCGTACATCGTGAGAGTGAAGGCGGCGGTGGGTCTGGGTGTGGTAGAGTCGAATGACATCTCCGTGCCTAATATAGTTCTCGGTGATATTCTGAACATTGTCCCATACGTGAGTGCCATTCATCTCCACGCCGTTCACATCTAAGGGTTGAGTCTGATTTTCAAACAGCCAGACATTGTTCTCGTCCTTATGAGGATACAAGGTAATCTGTTGCTGCTGGCTGCCGCCGGGGTACATTAGGGGGTGAGAGTGGAGGTACCCTCCCTGAGTATTGACATGGCGGATCGATACGCGACTGCCAAAAGCAATATCAGCGGGCACATCTTGCATGCCTTTGTTGTTCAAAGTAGCCTGGAACTCGGAGCTCATGAATCCGTCACCATCGCCAGGATTTGACAGGCAGAGAAAATGTATAGCGAACATGGCCATGTAGAAAGTCGCCGGAATGATAATCAGGCAAAAAGCACGAGCCAAGAAATGCTTTGCGAACAATCGCATAGTGACAGTCTTGGTATCTCCCAAGAGAACCCATAATTGTACCAGAGTCAGGGAGCCCACCCAGGCAATGGTGAACAGGCCAACCCATTTGATACTCACAGTGACACCCAGACCGAGTCCAGTCATCACGAGCCAAAACCACCAACTGATATCGAATGCTTTTGCAGGACCTTGTTCGTGCTGGTTCGTAAACGACGTAAAGGCCAGAGCCGTGAAGGCTGTTGCGACAACGAGCGGGGAGTCGAGCAATATTAAACGGGCTTGGGTCAGAAGACCATTTTCTAGAATGAGATATAACTTTAGCATACAGATTGGGAGAAGCGCTGTGCAAAATAATACTTACCAAAGACAATTAGCGAGGCGCCGAGAGCTGCAGTGGCAGTTCGACATCCAACGGCCTTTAGCGTCAAAAAGGTGATGGGTACCAGCAAAATTCCACAGATGGCTGGGAATAGTCGCATAGCTACATATGGGACCCCAGGCTCAAGATAGTCCTTGCCGATCTCCTTGAAATCGAAGTCGCCATTGAAACCAGCAAGCCAGCCAGAAAGAGCAATCAACATTTTGGCCAGAGGAGGATGAACGTCCATGAAGAATTTTCCTTTGATATATTTAGTAGCGAAGCCACCGAAGCTGTAAGAAGAAAGACGATGTTAGTTTGCTTTTCCCTTTTCCCCTCCAAAACGCTACTGCAACTGGGATGTCGGATTATACATACTGGACCTCGTCGAATACTACGCTGGTAGGTTGGTAGATGCGGAATAGCCGTACTATGGCTCCTACGATGGTGACCAACAGCATAACCTGGTAGTCGGATACAGGGAGCAGGAAGATGTCGTTGTCCTGGACGCCATCGGATGTGAAGTCATCGTGGGGCTTCTTCAGTTGCGCCGGCACTTGTGGCTTCGAGTCGGCGAGGGATCCGCCCTTTGTGGAGGGCGGCTTTGCCGCGTTGCTTTTGCCCATTGTGGGTGACGTTAGAGGGTTGATGGAAAAGACGCAGGAAGAAGAGGAAGTGGTCGCCGTGGCCTCTCGAATTCCGAGCCCGGTCTGCGTACAGTCAGGGCGGTGCGACGACACACAAGGCCCAGGTACCACAGATCAGCGCGGCACGGAGGGAAGGAAATGAAATTGACGTAAGATTAACGAGAGTCAAGAAGGAAGTAAAACGGGCATTACAAGAAAACCGTAGGATGAAAGAATATCCCAGGCAAGAATTAAGCAGAACACCCAGAATAAAGAGAATCGAGGCGTCGTGCTGCCAGGGTCGAGGTGGTGTGAAAGGTTGAAGAATAATTGTACGGGATAAGGGGCATTGCGAGCGACAAGGGCCAGATGCTATTTTGAAGCTCAGCCCAGGGGGGTCCAAAAGGTGATGCTACAGTGGCCTTATCCGAGTTCTTGGGTTAGTTCGGCACCACAGGGGGGCCGTCGACCAACACATGTAGCTGGAGGTATTAGAGGTGACGCGCAACTCTGTTCGGTCAAGGCTTACGTTAATTGGTACGTACAATTGGCCAGAGCTACTGTAGAGGCCCCGTAACTCGAGTGGGTTAGACCTTCCCGCCCTACATGCCACTGATGCTTACACAGTGATATTAGTGACCTACTTACGTACATATGTAAAAGCGATAAAAGCTATTTAATAGACCCGGAAATATCTTTTTGGTTTATCTTCAAGAAAAAAAATAAAACCAGCTTAGAGGTCAGAGGGAGAAGGCTGAATAGGTAGAGAGTCATTGCCCTTTGGAAGAATTATAAGAGACAAGCCACAATGTTCTCTAGCCACTTTTCCACGCCACATCTATTAGGCCCGTTAAGGTTACCTCATAATTGGGCGTACATCTCTAACATTCCAGACAGTGAGTTCTCCACTAAGATACACTGGGTGTAGTTGAAAAACGCCAAGGTCCAGGCACGCTAGCTGGGCTAGGAGGATCTGGGGCTACATAATCTTTCGCCGAAGCTCAAGTCGCGACCACGCCACCACTACCACTTCTTAACGGGCGCTTGACAGTTACCCCGTGGCCGTATTTCGTAACAGCTTGAAGGAGGGTTTAAGATTGCCGAAAATCATGGCTGCAGCTACTAACGGCGATGCAGCTGCGGCTTTGGACGATATCAAGCCTCCCCAGGGTGTTATCCTGCCGCCCAAAGAGTTCCGAAGTGAGTGGTTCAATGCCTGTGTTTTTCTAGAGCGCTGGAGACAGCTGACACCTGCTTCCCGTATAGTCATTCTCGAGAAGACGGCCGGGTTCGTCGCGCGAAATGGCCTTCCGTTCGAAGATCGCCTCCGAGAAAAGGAGAAGAGCAACCCCAAGTTCAGCTTCCTGAACAGCGACGATCCATACAACCCGTACTATCTATGGAGGTTCAGCGAGATCAAGGAGGGCCGTGGCACCACGGTCGCAGCGGGACGGGCAGCCGAGCCTGAGCCGGTCGAGGAGAAGCCCAAGGGCCCGCCCGAGCCTCCAAGTTTTCAGTTCTCTGCGCGTATGCCAAACATCAGCGCCCAGGATCTCGAGGTAGTGAGACTGACTGCGCTGTTTGTCGCGAAGAACGGACGGCAGTTTATGACATCCCTGTCGCAGCGCGAGGCTGGCAACTACCAGTTTGATTTCCTGCGACCCAATCACAGCCTTCACAACTTCTTCCAGCACCTTATCGACCAGTATTCCATGCTGTTACGAGCTGGCGGGATTGATGGAGAAGGGGGCCGTGTCCAGCAGGAGCGAACTGCCGAGCTTCAACGAAACGTCGACGACAAATTCCACATCCTCAACCGCGCCAAGCAGCGGGCAGAATGGTTAAAATACCAAGAAACCGAGAAACAGAAGAAGGAAGAGGACGAGGAGCAGGAGCGTCTGTCATATGCGCAAATTGACTGGCATGATTTCGTCATTGTCGAGACTGTCGTGTTTACTGAAGCTGATGATCAAGCAAATCTACCTCCCCCGACCTCCCTTTCTGAACTGCAATATGCCTCCCTTGAACAAAAGGCCAAGATTTCTATCAGCTCCAATCTGCGCATCGAAGAAGCAATGCCGACCGACGAAGATGCCGCGATCGCTGGGTATCCAACGCAACAAAATTATAATATTCCGCATCATCCCGCCTATCCTCAACCACCCCCATCACAGGTTAGTCCCTGGAGCCGTTGAATTTCCCTTTCAGCAGGGGCTTGCGCTGGATCCCTACTCTTTACGGTAAATACTAACTCCAGTTTGTTGAATAGCCATATCAACCCAGCCCACCCACACAGGCGCCCTATGGCATGGCACCGCCACCTAGACCCAACGGGGCCGCTGAAGATGAAGAGACACAAAGAATTCGGGAGAGGGAGGAAGCCCGTGCCCGTATGCAACAAGCGCAGGCCGAGGCTAAAGGTGGTGCTCCGATGAAGATCAAAGAGAATTACGTCCCACGCGCTGCCGCTCGTGCGGCGAACAAGCAAGGGACACAGATGGCCTTGTGCCCTAACTGCAAAGAGCAAATCCCCATGAACGAGCTCGATGCGCACATGAGAATTGAATTATTAGATCCCCAATGGAAAGAGCAGAAGGCGAAAGCCGAATCGCGCTATGCGACGACAAACCTATCAAGCATCGATGTGGCTAACAATCTCAAGCGGTTAGCCAGCGCACGAGCTGATATCTTCGATCCCATTACTGGGCAATCTGTAACGGAAGAAGAAATGGCACGTCGGAAGCGGGCGGCGATGAATTCTTTCGATGGAAACCTCGACGGCCGAAGCCAGGCTCATATCAACCATATGCAAAGCGTCAACGTCGATGAGCAGATTGCTCGCATCCACCAGAAATTTGCAAAAGACAAATAAGGTTATTTTAAAGCTATTATGTCGTGCTACTAGGCAGAAGGAATGCGCACGAGGATTGAATACCCATGCGTGCTGTGCATCCCGGCGAGGATGATGAATGGCGCTCTAACAAATGTAAGCCATGACGCTGTATTATTAAAAAAGATAATGGGATATATGAGGGGGCCGCCAGTGCGGCGCGTCTGAGACTGTCAGAGGTAATCACCCATGATACGGTCTTATATTGTCAGGGAAGCTCATAGGTGCTATCAGCTGCATATCTCTCTTCATGAATGGTTCTTTACACTTGAGGGCCACGATGAGATTGGGACATTACAAAAGGCACTATGTATGATTTATTGAGCAGCGAGCGAACATATCTAGTGGCTGGATGGTGGGAATATGTATTAAATGGGCAGTAGCATAACTGCTTGCCTATCGGGGCACTCCAATAAGTGAGTTTGCAAGTTTTCCGCCTAAAACTTCCTCCATATGTAGATTTCTCGTGATTGCACTCTGCTGACCAATGCCTTTTCTGGTGCTTGAAGTTGCATGTTTATAAGCTTGCAGATATGCATTGACGGTCCTGGATCCAGGTGAGGCGACCTGACGTGCAGCAGTCGTGTACACCTTAGCAAATTCAGCCTACTGATCATGACGATATAATGTTTTTTGATTCTCTTTGACGTTACTCGTACACGAATCGTGTCACTGCTCCTATTCTACTATCAATCCTCCTCCTCAGCCTCCGACTCGGAGTCAGATTCGGCAGTGCCTAGCTCAACGATCAAGTTACCGGATCTCCCGATTCTGTCACCGAGCGTAGCACTTGCGTCTGGCTCGTAAACGACACGGGGCAAAGGGGACGCAATGCGGAACCCGTATTCATGAACATAGCCCTCTGGCTTCTCCGCTGGGAGGTCTACATCATCTGCGTCATCCACTTCTTTTTTCGCATCCTCGCCGTTCAGCTCGGGGTTTGTGGTCAGAATATCATAACACTCAACGAAAGCATACAGCTCCTCCACGGTGGTTCCCGCGGAGAACCGGCGCACTATCCGCCCTGCTGTCGGCATCATGAGGGCGAGCCGTACAACATCTTTTGCGTTTGCGCTGGATTCCGGTTCCGGCTTGATCGTTGTCGCGCGCCATCTGCGCCATTGCTGCTTCTGGCGCTCGCGTAGCTCGGCTGCTTCGGCTTCCTCTTGAGCCTTCTTCTCTGTTAGAGCGGCAGCCGCTTCGGCCTCTTTCTTCTGTCTCGCACGTTCACGGTCACGGGCTAGGGAGCGCTCATAGGCGTCGTCTTGCTCCGTGCGGAGGTTGCGCGCCACCTGCTGTGCCGTCCGCTCTGCACGGACGCCAGCAAGATCCGGGGCGTACTTGTTGATCGCTGTCTGGATTTCTGCCAAATAAGTAGAAGCTGAGAGGGGACCTGCCAGCCTTTTAACGATGCTCATGCGCGTGCTGCCTTCTTTTGGCGTAAGGCAGACGAGGCACGAAAATGGGAACTTGGTACAGTTATATTCTGTCGCGACCTGGTAAGCTTCCGAGTCGAGCACATTGCCACCCCATAAGACGATGTTATTCGCCGGGTCATTGATGAAGTTGGTTACTTCCGGCGCGAGAAGAGTGTCCCGCGTAAAGGATTCGGTGTCATCATGTTCCGGTGACATGAGCACAATTAGCAAGAACTTGAGCTCCTGCTTGGCCAAGTCGAGAGCTTGTGCGAACCCGCCCTCGTGAAAAGGCAGCGCGGTGCTCCCGTATTCCTCTTCGAACTCGCGCCGGAATCGTGCGGCTGTATCGGGGGGCATCAACATGCGACGGCCCTTGCTACCCCTGAAGCCGCTGGTCATGCTCGTCGTTATCGATCGTGGACGTAGAGAAGGTGGGAGGAAGGCGAAGATGTACACGAATGTGCGGAAGAAGGCCGACACGGCGCGATACCCGAAGTTAAATGGAGCGAAGATGATGGCGAGGAGGAAGGGGGTGCGGCGAGTAGTGGTTGCTGGTGGCACTATTCTCGGAGCAGGGTCGGGCTTCTCGCGCGGTCGTGGACGTCCGTATGGACTGGACGAAGCCAGAAGACTCTCTTGGAGGTTCTCATGTCGTGTATTTTGCGGTGGTGCCTGGTTTCCTGCTGCGACGGCTTCGGCCACCGGGTCGGGTCCCTCGCCATCGAAGAACTTGGCTATGGCGATCTGTACGTTCCATTGTGATCTTTCTAGTAGAGGCACGGCATCTTTAAAATCTTGGGCCGTAACCTGTGTGTATTGCTCGAGTGCCGCCTGCTGATCCGCGGACAGATGACTTATGTCGATGCCCGCACCACTCGCCATGACTACCAACGCTCCGAACAGCCGATTTACTGCCAGAAGATTCTACTCTGAGTGGAACAATCTCAACTGTCCATGGATATCCGGTCCAGTCGCCAATTCATGGGTCTATAGGATTCAAAGAGTTAAAAAAAGGTCCAGGAAACTTAATAAGTATCTCTTTCAGAAGCCGAAAGTTCCAAATTTTGGTGTAGACACAGAGCAGCTCCGCGGGGATTGTCGCAAGTCTCGGTCTCGGTCAAGAGAGTCGAAAGTGGTCTTTGTTGAATGTAGGACTGTGAGTGGAGACTCTCTCAGCCAGATTTATTATAACATGGGGGTGTGCATCAATGGAATTAGTAGCGAATAAAGCTATTTATTTGCTCTTGAAGATTGAAGCATTCAAGGCTGCGTGTTCAGTTGAGCTTTAGGTTCCACCAGGATGATCACCAGTTCGGGATGACGATGGCAGGTGGGTAAAATGACTAGAATGGGACTAGCTTTGGACTGGATACAATGGATGTGCCTAGATGCACTGTGTAGGTTACCGGTAGTGCAATAGCTGTTGGCTGGATTATATAATTCACCCACATACCTCTACAGCGGTCGAGGCTGAACTTTAGTTAGGTACGTCGGTACCACTGAGAAGGGTCTTGGCACCCTGCCAACCGACGGCCGCCCACCAATCTGCGGCCTGTGCGAGGCATTCCGCCGTCATCCCACCACTCCCACTTCCTGCACGGTGCACCACCACAATCGCCCGCCCGCCGCCTCGTCACTTCGCCCTACCAGTACTTCGTCGCGGGCTGCATTTATTGTTAGGGACTTGCTTTCTGCAATCTTGCTACCTCCCGTCCCGCCCCCGAACCCCCGACACATCTCTCTTCTCCTCCACTATCTGTACAAATACGGCATTCGCACATATATGGCTTCAATCTCTATATAGTCAGCTCATTGCTTTTAAGTCAACAATTGAATCCCAGCGTCATCCTGTCCTTTGACCTCTGATCTTTGATCTTTGGCCCTCGATATACCCTCCGCCCGCCTCCCTCCGGCCCCCGATTTCTGCCCTCTGTCCTTTCACCTCTGACGATCTTCCTCGTCTACTGCGCTTGACGCCGGGTTGTGATTCTATGGGTGAACTGCTTCGCAAAGACGCTGGAAAATGGCACCGCTTTGAGGTGTTGAGTACATCCCCAGATTCGTTCTGCGTTGCCTCTCCAGGCATCCGCCTAGGCCGGCAACGATACGATCCCGCTTTCTGCGCCCCTCAATGCGACAGCTACGCCAGTTCTATACCCCGTACCGTCGTCCGTTCCGTCTGCGCGCCCTCGCCTCGTAATCTACTCTATTTGCAATTGTCCAAGCTGGCTAGATAGACTGCAGCCTCCGTACTGAACAGGGTGGCTGCGCCCCGGCTGCCTAGCCCAACCCGTGGCTTTGGGACGATTAGAATATCTCGTAGCAGCTTCCTACTTCAACCATGGCGAGTACTAGATTTGGAACTTCCAACCAAGGCAGACAAATGGCGTCGCCAAGGCCCAAGACGCGTGGTAAGCAGCAACACTGACCGTTTCTACCTTTCTTTGGTAGCGCTACTTTATGGATTCCGTGTCTGATTGAGCGTGTTTTGTCTTTTACAGATTCAAAAGATACGTTGTGTCGAAATGTCCTGATATACGGCCACTGTCGCTATGAAGAGCAGGGATGCGCCTTCAACCATGATCAGAATAGAAACTCAAATAATTCTGGTGATAAGTAAGTTGACATTTTCCTTCCTGTTCATCCATTGCTCTTCAAAACCTATCGCTATTTCTTTCTTCGGCTCAAGGAAGAATTACGTGAATCAATCAATTTCTTGCGAGATAACTCTCAAAGCCTGAGAAAGCACTTGCTGTTGATTGGAATCAACATTTGCCGTCTACTACTTGAATATGCGTTCTCGGGTTTTACGAAAGCTTTGCTCCTAGAGAGTCCCTCGAGTGTCAGCCTTGGAACAGACTCTACAGTATCTTGCAGACCACGTCGTCGTATAGGCACCGAGATTTAGAGGCAATATTGTCATTGAACTCGTATAAGTACGATTATATTGGGTACGGCTTGCCTTATGTGCTGGTGCTACTGGCCAAGCCAAGCAGAAAAAGAACAACTGGGCGCTCTGTATACACTACATCATCAGTATCTCAAGAAAGATGCCACGCCTTGGGTCTTAAATCTTTCTCCACCTACTACCCGAATAGTGGCTCCTTGCTTCGCCTCTCGGATCAACGCACGAAGGACACATAGCAATCAAGACTCGTACTATTGACGGGATTCGCCTTGTCTCGAACAGAATCTTGTCGAACAATTCCATGATGTCGTTGTGATACTTGGAGATATACGACACACTCACCAAAGCCCCCGCCGGCATCTTGACAGCCCAGGGATGTTCTACCAACTGCAAAGCTTCAAATGCTCGGCAATCGCGAGCCACTATCCCTCTATCTTCCAAGGACCTTGATCTTGGGCCCCTGCTCCTAGTTGATGTGCAAACTGGAAGGCGAAGAATATATCTATCCCCGACTGAGGCAGTGTGATTCCTGAACCACAATTGGAAAAGGTGCCTCAGCCAGGGGACAGCTCAAAGCCGGACTCCTCAATGAACATCAAGCGCGACCGGGACGCAACCATGACAGGATGAATTGACACGACTTATCAGCACCCACTATCTAAAAGAATGTGAATAGCAAGTGTATCCCGTCCGGTTCCGCTGGGAGAAAGTGCTCAAGCATTCCATCTTTCATAGTCAGGCATGGTTCTTCGTTATGAAACAGGTCTCTCGCCCCACTCATTGGCTATTTCCTACCAGGCCCTTCTCGAGTTTATGGCACCTATATCTCAATTCTTCGTAAAAAAGAACTATACAGACTGTATCTTGACAGGCGCGATTCTCTCACACGCCGCTTCCGGAGCTCAAGTCAATCCTACCAAAAGGAGCAGCTTAGGAGGCGGAGAAAAGTGCACGAGCAGAAGGATATCGACGCAAAAGAAGGTCGTCCTACATGCAGAAGAAGACACTCTTAGAATGGAACATCAGCCGAGGAACCGATAGGTGCCTTCCTAAACCACTCAGTCCTTTTAATACAACGACTGGAGGGGCAATATGCGCATACCATGTCCTACTATAATTATATCACGATTCATTATCCTCGGACAGTTTAGTCGAAAGCTTCGCCGGGCATGGTAGGCCATCCTTGGTCATGCCACCGTGGATGTTCATATCAAAAGGCATTATTAAGCAGTTAGCATTGCTGTTCTACTAGTTCCTTTAGGAGTTTAGCTACTTTCCTCGATATAGCATTCATCACCGTACAACCAGCTGACTGATTCAATAGGCTACCTAAGAAATCACTCAATGTCGACTCTCCATCCTTCACCCCCGCACAGCTTGGGGGTAAGAAGAGCACATTCTCTACGAATGCAGCCCCATTTACTCCTCGGGGAAGTAGCACCACAACCAGTATGCTTCACCAGCAACAAACCTTGTAGTCTACCTATGCTTACAGGAATTAGCCGTATCACCCTCCGTTCAACAAGAACCTGGGACAACTTTGTTCAAGCCAGCACAGTTCGCAGACTTCACCCAGAACAATTATGATCTGAACTCGACAGTACGTTTCACCCAAGCGACCCTACTGCTCTAGAGTTAACATTGGACAGGAGACAGTTAATGGGACATCCGAAAATTCATTAGGGTTTGATCCGTTCATGTCAAGCGTCTCACAAGGACTCCAGTCGTCTCAGTATAACCCGTACGCCGAAGAACACAACCCTTTGGCCGGGACCGGAGCATCCTACTATGGGGCTCAAAATGCTTACTCAACACCGTCCCAGCCCGTAAGTTATTAAACACACATCGAACTCTTAATTTCAGCTCAGTTAACTCGTTTACCGCTAGCTACAATATCATCTATACTATCCATTAGCCCCCATTCGAGACAGTTTACAGCCTTATCAACGAGCGGCTTTTGAGTTTTTCCTACCAGAATCGCTTCGGGAAGAACTACAGAAAAAGTCTGAGGCAGCTAAACAAGTTCTTGCGAGCCAGCCAGGGATACAATCACCGTCTCTGCAACAATATCATTCCCTAGTGCCCTTAGATACCAAGCTGAAGAACACAGCGGGCATTTTCGGGCTTCCCACATGGGTGTGGAAAGCAACCTCCCGAAAGAATGGAAACGTATATTGTCTCAGAAGGGTGGAGGGTGAGTAGTCTCACGATACGATATTGTACATATGCTAACGATTATTAGGCTTTCGCTTGACAAATGAGGATGCCATCAAGGCTGTAAATTCCTGGAAGAAGATAACACATCCGAGCATAGTCACAACGGTGGAAGCCTTCACAACCAGGGATTTCAATGACAGTTCTCTGATATTTGTTCACAAATATCATCCACTCTCGAAAACTCTAGCAGAGCATCACTTTCCAATCACTACTAACAGATTTAGCCGTACAGCGCCGGTGCCAGAAAAAGTGTTATGGAGCTATCTTGTACAGCTCTCAAGTGCGCTTAAGGTGATACATAAGGCAAAGCTGGCGGCACGCTGCATAGATATCACCAAGGTGATTTTAACAGAAAAAAATCGCATCAGATTGAGCGCATGCTCCATCTTTGATGTGATACATTATGAAGCGCATCGGCGCACTGAAGAACTACAACAAGAGGACTTTTTCAGTCTCGGAAAGCTTGTGCTCAGCATCGGTACCAATACTCCAACCAGGAATATACAGGATCTACGCGCACTCCTCGAACAACTCGGTCGAACCTACTCAGAGGAACTCAAGGAACGAGTGGCTTGGTTGCTAAGCGCACCTCAAGCGCAATACAAGACGGCGGACCAGCTGATCCGTGATCTAGCGCCTCACGTGGACGACATGTTTGTTGCGTCATCGAACGCTTATGATGAGACAGTGAACCATCTGGGTCGAGAGCTTGAAAACGGCAGATTAGTACGCTTGCTAGCTAAACTGGGCACTATCAATGAGCGTCCTGAATACGACGGTGACCTCAATTGGTCGGAAACGGAGCATCGATATACATTGAAACTGTTTCGAGATTATGTCTTCCATCAAGTCGATTCTCAGGGCAACCCGGTTCTGGATCTCGGGCACATCATAAGCTGTCTGAATAAGCTTGATGCCGGTACTGATGAGAGGATCTATCTCACTAGTAGAGATCATCAGTCCACCTTTCTTGTGACGTACCGAGAACTGAAGAAGCAGGTTCAATCAGCATTCGGTGATCTACAGAAAGGAAATACCAAGCAACAGCAGCAACCCAACAGAGGCTTTTAGTATACAGGCCTCCGTTCTGGGCCGCCTCGCATATCAAACTGGTTGAAGCCCGAAAGCAACACATCACAACGCTATTGGGGACCCAGAAGTCAGAAGCCCACAATCCCATCAGGGCCCAGAAGCATGGCAATCAAAGCGCCACCAGGATTCTGAGATAGGTTATCCGTGTATCCCAGGAACGAAATAACAGCAGGTGTAACTCAACAGCACATTCGAGCAGTATCGTTCAAACGGGGGATTTCTCCTCCCAAAGTTGGACCCCGTAATAGGCACGAAGCTTGTATAGCGTGGAAGGTATCAAATGTCCTATATATGTTCTTCATGGTTGGATCCAACATTGTATCGCTGAGCGAATTCGTACCCTACCACGGGTTGAAGAATAAAGATAAAAGAAAACAAGAACGATAAAGATAAATACGAATGACAAGAAATTTCGTCTACTTAAACCATCGTGTTGACCAATAGTACTGTAGTGTACAAGAGCATAGATGTAGCACGGCCAAGCGACTGAGCGAGCATAATCTCATGTATATAGGTGAATGAGATCGATGTACGAGTCAGATACCTAGTATGTAGGCATGACGTTCTTGGTATGGGTGTGCCTAGTAAATGATCATCGCAAGTGTAGACATGTATCCTCACATCTGGGTACTACATGGCGTCTGCAGTCCAGGCATCGAGTCGCCAACCAGCTTGCTAGCTTTGGTGATATCATTGTCCCTCAATATGCACACCACCTCTCAAGCCCGCACATCCCAGCGTTGAACCCCAATGCTATCCATCCAGTTAACTTGTTTGGATCGGTCCGGCCGTGGCTTCATGGCCGCCTGATTACTGGGGAATACGTCCAGTTTTGAGTACCTAGGCGCCTAGGCAGCCGTGGAATATGACTCTATGGACAGGGCTGACAGGGGGAGGGGGAGGCCAGGCATGGTCGTTCTGCTCATCGAATCGAAGATTGGATCGAAAGTCATGTGATGGGACTTTCCGAGCCGTTGCTCTTCTTGAACCGATCTTCTCAAAGATCTCTAGCTTTGGTGTAACCCTTCGTATTTACTGATGTATCCATCCACGCACCGACCAGTTAGTCTACTGCTGGTATATCCATCCAGTATTAACTATTATCATTATTATTATTGCATAGGGAGAGAGAGGGTATCTGCGCTGGCGTGTCTATTTCAGTAGCATATATAGCCAAATGTGAGCCCCATGCCATTACTTGTATTTGGTCTCTTGTTTGGTTCCGTGACACGTGAGTTAAGTTGAAGAAGTTTTGTAGTTGCGGGTTCTATCCGTAGTTCATCTAGAAATATCAACTTGGAGGTATGGTTGAGGGTACGGTACGTATGTATGTATATACATCGTTGAGCTTAGGCACCTCTGTGAGAGAGTAACAGCCCGAGAAGGACTGGGCTACATGAAATCATCCAGGGGAGATATTTCATTCTGCCTACTCTTCTGTTTTTCTATTTTATAAACCTAGTACACGGCAATCCGGCCGAGTGCCTCGCTTACGCTGAAGTCTAGCCAGTCTAGCCGCCTGTTTACCTCGTGTTTAGGCGTCGGTCTATGATGTGGAACGGTAGAGCAGAGGGGAAGGAAAAACGAGGCGTGAACATGAATGAGTTGTCACCTTCTCCCCCTCTCCTAATGTTGGGCGGTTGGTCAATGGGCATTAATACTACCTAACCTTACTTAGCCTTATCATCTATGTATGCATGGCGGTAAGCCCTCCGATCGTTACGTATCTATGGTAAGTATGTATACGGTAAGTATGTATGTAGGTCATATACTGTAGAACAACAAAGAGTGAAGGAGAAATGGTTTTGTTCGTGCTGCTGCCTTACGTGGCTTAAAGAGTGTGCTATCACAAAGTTGAACACTATGACGAAGCTCGGGATGCAGATGATATTTCGGCCCGAGGGAATATCGGCTTTTAAAAGATTTGGGGATAAGTTCCAGTTGGAATCTAAGCTGATCGTAAATTTTGAGCTACATGATTTTTACTGTTTCCCTAGCCTCAGAGACCCGGTGCGATTTTAATCCAGCACCTCTGCCGCCCACTATTGCCCTTTTTCTTTGCCACTTCTGGCTATATCTTTGATATGACCTTTTGGCGTCAGGTATGTTGCGGTCACAGCTTTCTGATTGCCGTGCTCAATATAGATTTCCTTGTTTCCTTTATCATGAGGTATGCAGAGTTCAATCATCACCCTGCTGGGCAAATGGGTTCTCTATCTCCTCACTTCCATCTAAGGGGCTGATGACCACTAATAAGGTGCCCCGAGCCACTACAAGCCCAAGGGACCTGGTCGCTTCCTTGCCCTCGTCGTCTAGCACCATGATATGTCAGTTCCAGAACAGTTGATAGATACACAAGCGATGATGGCCTACCTCGCATGATCTCTTGCACATCGTCCAACACTAGATTCATAAGCGCATCGTATCCCTTTAACGTGCCTGTCACTATTCGCCAATGGCCAGCCAGTCAGTCACCTGCGGCGCTATCCCTGTAAATGCATATGCGGGCTTCACCGGCCGGCAGATTTGGCGCCGGAGTGTGGGCGTAGTGAACCGTACGTACCTTCGCGTCCTCCATTGAACTTGACGGTGATCTTCTTGTCCATGTACTTGCTCAGATCGAGAATGTTTTCCTTCTTGGGCCGTTCCCGCTCCTGGGGGGCGCCGGCACCGGCCGAGTCCCCCCCATGTCCACCTCTGCCCCCCCTTCCACCCCGTCCTCCGCGGTAGTGACCACCGCCCCCTCGGCCGCCGCGGTGATGTCCACGGTCGGACATGGTCGGCAGCGTAGCGTAGAGCAAGCGGGTAGACTGATGCAATTCCTCGCGCCCTTGGGGGGGTTCTGTGAAGGGACCAGCAGGCTCGGGCCGAGAGAAATGGTGGGAAGCGGCCCGTGAGGCTAACAGCAGTTCGATGGCTCTCGACCAAACGGCGGTCTGGACTGATCGGTCCCGGTAGATGACGGGTCGGACTGGTCAAGGGCCAATAGGATAGGCGAGGGACAGGGATGCAGAGCCCGAAGAAGGCTGCTAATGCGTTGGCCAAGCGCTCGGTGAGACGTGTCGTCGCTGTAGGTAGCAAGCCGTGTGCCGGGACCTCGACGTAATGTAAAAGCTATTCACAACGCTAGAGAAGCAATTCGATAGTAGGCGAGAAGGTTGCGAAAGATTCCCAGAAAGCTAGGATAGCTACCAGGCGAACCAGGCAAGGAAATATTATGGGATGTAGAGGGGCAGAAGGCTGAGAGCCACTAGCGACAGTTGCAGGGGAGTTGTCTTGAACTTTGGGCTATTCTGATTGGCTATGGGGCCTACAGGGAGCTAGGCACTACCGGTACTACAAGCTTAGGTACTCTACCGAGCTCTACCTGGAGGTGCTCAGTTATTATAGTGGGACTATTATAGGTATCACACAGCTCTCCAGCATCGTCCCCACGTTTACAGTAGTCTTTGAAAATGGGGGAGTGGAAGAAGGACCCCAGAGACGTGGAGCTCTCGCCTAGGAATTGTGTAACGTCTAGACTTGCCGTCGCCTGTGTCAACTTGTCACTTATTACATCGTACAGCACCTCGTGTATTGAAACTCATGATACTCAGAGTCTGCCCTGTAACATACCTACCTAGGTACTAAGCATTGTATATACAGTCATCCAGCGGCTGGTTGCGGTAGTGTGTGCCATGTAAGCCGCACATGAATCTTCTCTTTGACCTCTCGACTACCGGTACTTACATACTTACATACTTACTTAGGTACTTACTTACTTACTTACTTACTTACTTACTGAGCAAAGGGCTCTCCAGACACGCTCCGCCTTGCCGAGTCCCTGGCTCTGTCAATCAATCTTCATGCATTTATATCGCCATGCATGTTTTGGCCGAGGCCTACAGCTGATGCAAGCCAATGATGGTTGATTATGAGAACCGCATAATGATCCACCATCGGTAGCTGCAGAGCTGACCAAGAGGATCAGGAAGTTATGTTGAAGATCGTGAGAGTCTCTTCGACCTGCCCAGTCAATTTAGCAAACTGCATTGTTCGACAGTAAGTGTGTTCCTGGAGAGAGTGGGTAGAAAAGAGCGAGTCTCGGGCAGTCCTCTGGGAAAAGGCGACATCAGCTACCGGTACTCTATATCGGGGGACGCTGAGGGGATATTAGTTAACTTGTCATGGATGCAGCTCTGCACGATGCATGTTGCCGATCACTGCCCACTTGAGTGGCTGAAGCAGAGGAACGACTCTCGACAACCTTGTTTTTTGCCTGCAACTCTGGGCAGACGGGAACCCCCCTCAAGCTCGACGGCGATGATCTCTGCCGGGTTGCAACCACCAACCACCGCATCTGGTCAGCTCAGGCCGGCCGTGAATTTTCGCTCTTTGGACTGAAAGACACTGATCGGAGCGAATGGGTTGCGCGGCGCGAAGCGCAACTCGGGCAGCCATGCTCGACACAGCGCAACGACCACGACGTTATAGATTGATTTCTGAGGTTCCACGGCGTCCACGGCGTCCATGGCGCGGTCCAGTCTGTTGGTCGGCGAGGAGGAGGAGCTGGACAGGGTGGTAATCAATGAGCTGAAGGTGCAGCAGATCCAGACGCCTAAAGTGGAAGCGCAAGGTTGCACGGCATATCCAAGACTCTATGGCGAGTTCGAGCAGCAACAATACCCTCCCACGCAGGGCAGGGTCTGTAGAACGTCTGTGCTTCTAATACATTGTGTATGTTGCACATGCACCAAGTCGTAGCAAACGTCCAGGTATCCCAATGAAAGCGCAGAACTGAAAGTATACGAGAATGCTGTATGTAGCCTCGATGGTTGTTAGTTTCCGTTTCATCTGGTTTATTGATCTAGCTGTTCTAGTTGCAGACATAGAGGTAGATAGATAAGAAGAAGATTTCGGAGTAACTGTCTGCAGCAGTTGAAGATATATTTATGGGGGAGGTTACCGTAGTTCGGTAGGTGCTTTGAGATACTGCAGTAGGTAACTATTCGTCTCGGTCTAACCTTCCTCTTGCCCAAATAGCCAATTTATATCCCCAAATAGGTAGTCAAATATCTAAACCCACGTTAGTCTTGATCCCCATCTTACTCGGTTTTCAAAGCTCTGTCCCATCTTGCAATCGGAAATTTATTCATACAATCCTGTCTGAGTACGGAGTATTGACCTTGCTCACATCTCAAACTACATACATAGCCAGTGGTTACCCTCATCATCTTCATAGGGACAAGTACCCGTAAATGTTTCCTTAGCCAGCAACTCTCTATCAGGAGAATGCACTACCGGTACCACCTGCAATGTACTTACACTACCTACCTAGTACCAGTGGCCTACTATAATCCACTACGCTGCACTACCGACCTTAGCGGCTAAGTGTTGTCCCAATCCTAATTGTCTATGCATGATCCAGTCTCTATCATCATCCTCTCGTCTCCTTTTGTCTCTGTCTGTGTCTTGTGCCCACCCCCCGCCTTTTCGCACATACATACATACCGGTAGTACAAACGAAGCTCAGAACAGAGCTCCAGAGCTCCAGAGCTCCAACTCACCCCACATTTACATCCGCGCATCATATCCAAGTGATCCAGGGCCGATTCTCAATCCCAATATCGCAGACCCGGGATCGCGACAGCTCAGGGCCTACACCACACGTGCGTCTATACGAAGGAGAATCTTTCACGGCCCAGAGAATTACCAGAGGCCCTAACAGAGGAGTCTGCCCAATTAGCTCAAGACGTGCATTTGGTATCTGTTTGACCAGGGACTATAGGTAGGTAGTTCTCGTGCTCTTCGTGCCTGGCTACCTCTTTTGCTAATTTTGTCTACCTAGTCCAGCCTAGCCCCTTCGTCAGTTTACAGGGGACCGGCTGTTCGACTTGTCCAGGTATCGTCAGTGACCCTCGTTGATCGCTGTTCCAGACAGTTTTGCTGCTTCAACCGCCCTATCTAGGCTAGTGTTCTCTCGGGCGCTTCCTCTTATATGCGCCGGCTGCCTAGCCCTCCCGTATGTAGGGTGTATCAGGCCTGAGCAATTTTCCGGCATCTTGCAGCTCTGGTACTCTCTCAGGTGCCATGTCGCTGCTGTGGCCACCCAGAATCTCGGGTCACCAATAACAACACAGCAAGCAACTAGCGTCCCCGCGGTTTTCTCTGCTGCTTTCCCTCGAGCTACCTACTGAGTATACTTCCTGCAGGTGGCGATTCGTATAAGCCCCTATGCACATTGGCACGTCCACTTTCATATCCACGAATTATACCCAAGGCTACCTACCTGTAGGCTCCTCTCCTTTGTCTAGGTGCATCCGTCTCTGCCTACACGTTCACTAGTACGCTACTTACATGCCCGTTGTGCATGTCCATTATCGGACGCTGGCGCCCACCTTTCCCCGGGAACCAGAACCCTGGTACCCTTACCTTTGCTCTACGGCACTGCCTCGACCTCTCACGGCCCATTAATGTCCTCGCTTCATTGTCCCGCAGCTAGTTGGGTGGAAATTTTGGGTGTGCTAGGGCCGTTAAACGTAGAATCGCGTCAGGCGTCTTTGCTGCAACACCTGCACGTTCCTCGTTGTGGAACAGGGGGCTATTATGGCGCACAGTCTTGATACCGATCACCATAAACGAAAACGCGACATCATCGATGATAATGGCAGCCAGGTACTTGACCGTATCCCTCAACCACCGCCTCCCCAGTCGGGTAAGTCGTGCTTTCTATCTTCACCCAGTTTTTGCCATGAGGGATGGCAGGCGACCCACTAGTGCTGCGCTTCTGGTATTAGGTATATCGTTAGAAAAAATGGCTCCATACGACATTTACTACCAGTCAGTTGTTCTTCTGTATGCTGTATTTTGGTCCGTGCTCCTACAGTCTTTTTGCCGACTCTCATCGGCCCAGGAAGATGGACACCAGTCCCTCCCTTCACAAACGTATAGAGACAGGGTCAAATACTAATCGTTATGGAAGGCAACAACATCCCTATAAACTACCTTGCAAGATCCCCGGGGCCGAGACTCAAACTTATTCAACCCGACAGTGATTCATTCTCTGATGTCTTGGGTCTTATCAATGAGTATGAAGGCAAGCCGACTCCCTTCGAGAATAGCTCATATTCCTGTGGGCACAGATCACAAATCGAAGCTTACTCAAAGAATAGGTGTATTAAACAGACATGAAAGTCTCGCCTCTAATTTGGGGGCGAAACTCACGGGCTCCCGCCTGCTGAGGGCCATGGAGGGAGCCTTTGAAGGATCTATCACGACAACCCCTCCTCAGACTCAGTATACGCCAGACCCGGTGACTTGGCTTGATATTTTAGATTTCGCCAAATCACACCCGCAAAATTTTCAAATCTCCTCGACGTCGACCGGCTTACGATATTGCCAATTTCCCCTAAAAGGCGTTCAGGTAGAGATTGGTGAGGATGACTGGAGACTGATCGTCTCCGGTGCCCTGGATAGGTTCAGACTCGTGCCACCACAGCCGCTCGAAGAAGATGAAACCGCCGAGCTTGCCACGGCAGAAATTATCGAGCAACGCCTCCAGGTAGTAATCAAGAGGGCGGACGAAGTTGCTCGGAGAGCCCGCCAACTCAACTATAGTGTGAGCGGCAGGAAAGCTTCGATCCGGGCGCGACATCCATCGCAATCCGGCTCAGGATCGGGTTTTCAGACGGTGAATACCATCCGGCAAGCGGGTGCCAGCCCTAGCTATGACTTACACGCGGACCTTTTACAGCAATTTACGGCGCCGGCTGCGCAACCTCTGAATCATCGGATGTCTTCGGCGAACTCCCTTCCGCCCACCCCGAATCCCATGAGTACCGCCTCTTCCACGCCGAGAACCTCTGTGCAGCAGCAAAACTTGATGAATAGTGCCCGCCCATCACCTAGCTACGTCTCGGAGTCTGCTGTTCGAGACTGTGAAGAAGAATACCGCATTTTAGTGACATCAAGGATTGAAAAGATGGCCCGCGGAGACGTCATTCGGCCACCTTGCGACCGTTGTCGACGGTTGAAGACACAATGTATCAAGCATCTCACGGCTTGCCAAGGCTGTACCAAGAAACATACAAAGTGCATATGGAAGAAGCTGACCGAAGAGGAGGTGACGGTATTGAAAGGGGAGGCCAGCGGAGAGGGCGAAGAAGATGAGGAGGAGGTAAGAGACGCATCCTGGAAGAGCAATTTTGCCTCGCCACATCAGCTTCCCAACATCGTGGATCATGGACCCGGAGCCGACCGCGGCGCTGATTCCACCGGGAGTCAGCTGGGGTCGCGGCTTGTTGTCGGCCGGCAAACAGATGATGTATGGCGGAAAGGGCCCAGCAATTTACCTCCCAATCGAGAAGATACCATGGACATTGATTCGAGCTCACGCCAACGATTTCCTACAGAGGAGGCCCCGAATTACACAGCAACTCACGGCGCAACATGGGTTGATTCTAGAATCAGACAAGTGGCTTCGGCAGCATCCGCTCGTGCAGACGCTACAGTACGGGAAAGCCAACACCGTCCATAATGATCACATCTGTACTATATCTCACAACGTTTAGCCAAGGACTTGTGCACAGTGTGTGAAAGAAGTCAATGTATATAAAACGAAGAGAAATTCACTACGCACCTAGTGTTTGGTCCACGGAGCTATTTCGAGGTAAATATGTGCCGTCGCCTACGACAATAGGTACAGCCCGAAACCCTTTCGGCCGCGCCGACCGATGCTCTTCTCTTGTTCTTCCGGGACTCAGAGGGATTTGTCTGAATAGGGCGCAGAGCATTTGGGCCGACTGCGCCTGAGTGCACATATAACCACCCAACCATACAGCATGAGACGGATGCATGCGGCCTTCCCTATCGGGACTGCGCTATCTAAGTAGGGCATGAGCCCCCACAATTCACGTTGCTCAGTTTGAGAGTCTCAGTCATGATCACAATTGAAGAAAGTCTTGACTCAAACTCCACAGAGATCGCGCCCACTCGGTTGATATACCAGCTCCAAACACAACTGCATCATCATCAATTATTTTTATGGGCCCCCGAAAGCCACTATGGCCCACCGCTCCCTCTTCCAAGTCACATTGGTCGTGGATGACTACGACCGCGCCAAGGCATACTACTGTGGTGTGCTAGGGTTTGACTGCGTCGAGGACACACCGCAGGGCGAAGGCAAGCGCTGGGTCGTGATCAAGCCAGGCAAAGACGGCGCCGCACTTGTGCTAGCGAAAGCCACGACAGACACGCAGAAGACAGCGATCGGGAAGCAGGCAGGGGGCAGGGTTGGATTCTTCCTAGCCACGGACGACTTCTCGCGTGACCACAAGAGCTTCTCGGAAAAGGGGGTCAAGTTCCTTGAAGAGCCAAGGACCATGCCGTATGGCACTGTGGCGGTGTTTGAAGATTTGTATGGAAATACATGGGATTTCATTGAGCCTGCGAAGAGCAGCTAATGTCGAATGTGATATGGGGCAAAAGAAGAGTTACCAATGAGAAATCTGCTAGAAAGGGGCTGCCAACTCGCCAACAACAGCAATGAGCTGGCAAAAAGGCAAGCAGCAAGCGAGCTCGTGTACACACACAATTCACACAAGAAATAATCCATTGCAATTATTTCCACAACCCTCAATTATGTAGATAATGGAAATCAACATATGGGCTTCATTGCCTGAGTTTGATGTCCATTGGCAGCACTGCGTTTGCTTTCGCATCCCAGGCGAGCCAGGCATCGCTTACTCACTCAGCCACATTACTCAGCCACATTATGTCGATTCAAAACCTAAATTGACTAGGTAAGCCACAGTGCTAGTCAGATGAACTCCACAACGTACCCAATAGAATGGATAGGATGAAACGGGGCTCACTCCATTTAAAATGTCTCTCAAAGTCCCGAGCCCCAGTTTTACCCCCAGAAAAAAAGGGACGCGTCCCGATAAGGAGCAATTGGCGTCAGAACCCCATTCGCAGACCCCCATCGATAGACAAAGTCTAGGTAGGTGCAAAAAAAAAGTTGATGCTATCATAGCATCAACACCATCCGCCATCTTTACTTGACTTTCCAGCGGTTCTCCACCAGGTATCTACGTCTAGCTCTGTACCTACTTACGCATACATGATCAGGTTACTATATTTTCTGGATTGACATTTCTGCCTGATCCTTGCTCCAACCTCGCACATTGTCATAGAGGAGGAACAGCTGCCACGGCCTTTGATTTAAAAACAGTCACTATCAAGCCAGAACTTGGCATTTGATTACCCATTTTGTTTTTCTGGTCGCCCTCCTCCTTCTTCTTCTTCCTCTTCTTCTTCTTCTTTTTCTATGCGCCGGGCACTGCTGCAACGCACATCATGGCCAGCACCACCAAAGGACAGCGCGAGAGCGTAGCTTATGTGGCAGCGCAATCGCCGCTGCCGCAATCCAGAGAACTCGGCGCCACAACACCAACACCAACTCCAACCCCAGCAACCCAGATAGCGCCCTTCTCCAAGTCATGGCCATATCTTGTCGCCGGAGCGTACGTATTGCACCATCACAGCAAGCAGGACAGACTAGACAGACTAGACAGACCAGAATAGGACTGTACTGTACTGATATAGGATGGATGTTGTGCTGACCTGTACTTCCGCAATAGGACCGGCGGCATGACGGCTGCCATCCTCACAGCGCCCCTCGACGTCCTAAAGACTCGACTGCAATCCGACTTCTACCAAGCGCAGCTCCGGGCCGCCCGCGCAGCTACTGGCCATGCCCGCCTGAACCCCTTACAATCAGCGTCCTACCATTTGACCGAGACAATACACATCTTGCGCGACGTACACCGGACAGAGGGCTGGCGTGCGCTCTTCAAGGGCCTAGGGCCCAATCTCGTCGGCGTCATACCAGCCAGAAGCATCAACTTCTATGTCTATCCCATGGGCAAGCGCACCTACTCGGAGTGGACCGGGCTGGCGCCGACGAACCCAGTCGTGCATCTTGCGAGCGCCATCACCGCCGGAATCGCAACCGGCACAGCAACAAATCCCATCTGGCTGGTCAAGACCCGCCTGCAGCTCGACAAGAACAACGCAGAGCGTCATGGTGACATCGGTGCGCGGCAGTACCGGAATAGCTGGGACTGCATCAAACAGGTCATGCGAAACGAAGGTCCCACGGGCTTCTTCAAGGGTCTTAGCGCAAGCTATCTGGGCGTCACCGAGACCACATTACAATGGGTCATGTACGAGGAGCTGAAGAGGCGGCTGCGGCTACGCGAGGAACATATCATTGCCACTGGTCGCGAGAAGACCTGGTGGGACCACACGGTCAACTGGACGGGCAATGCGATGGGCGCCGGAGCCGCCAAGGGTGTAGCAGCCATACTAACATATCCACATGAGGTGAGCCACACATTCAATTACTACAACGACTTAGCCGAGGTTGAGTGCTAAACAAACTCGGTCATTTCTAGGTCGCGAGAACAAGACTAAGACAGGCGCCTATGGCGGATGGACGCCCTAAATATACGGGCCTTGTCCAGTGCTTTAAGCTCGTATGGAAAGAGGAGGGCTTCATCGGGCTTTATGGTGGTCTGACACCCCACCTCATGCGCACAATCCCCTCGGCGGTCATCATGTTCGGCATGTACGAGGGCATTCTCTCGCTGCTCGGCGTGAAGAGCTGAGCTTGCCCGCAACACGAATCCGAGCTACACACGGTCGTGTCTCAATCCAGTTGGCATGACTCAGACCTATATACGCCATCGGCCCTTGCACCACCACGCGAACACTTATACTACTACTAATCACCACAAAATCGCAACTCTTTCGTACGACGCGGACAGAATGCCGGCTCCTGCCGCCGTCACCTTTAGTAGACTGGATAGTCCGATCCGCTCATCGCGAACTATTCTCACCGGCACTCGTAACTTACCTCTCTCGGCACGGGGCGAATCATGTACCAACACTACACTAAAATCAACCCACCTCTCTTCACTCCCAGCATCAGCATCGGAAGTGCAGATTATGTATGTATTGCATAGATGTGTTCTCGGGGAACAATACGGCGTTCATTTCACGACTCAATGCATCTCAAGCGGTTAAGGGGGCATAGACAGGAAATCAGGAAGGCGGGAGCTAAACTAACAATACAAAAGGCGGAGCGAGAAGGGAGGGGAAAGGCTTATCACGAATCGCATTCGGGTTGAAATGAATGCAATACACAAGAAAAAAATGGAAACGAGCTTCTTTCTGTCTTGTACATGTATTGAACTGAAATCTCCCCGATACGGACCTGACGAACAAACGAACGATTGAATGGATGGATGGATGGATGATTCGATGTTCTGGACGGGTTTGAGCAGCGGAGGTGAAAGATCTGTATATGTAATATAGGCAGCGAGTGCCATATACTTACTACTTTATACGGATAAATAAAACAAACTATGAGCCGGGGTTGAGATCCAAGAAACGCATCGAGATTATAAGCTAGCTGGATATCATTTTACCACGGAAATAAAAACAGAAATATGATGTGACGTTATTGACAGGAAAAACGTCCATATCAGCTAAAACTACTGTTGACCCCATCCAATGAGATTGACATGTTGTTTGACACACCCCTTACTTTACCTCTTACTTAGGTAACCGCCGCAACCAATACCTCGTTCAGTTACTTACTTACTTCATTCATTCACGCACTCCTAGGAGAAATAGCATCCCTCATCCAATATCCACTAGGTAACTACCCGGAAACCAGAAAAAAACAAAGGAAATAGGAAAAAAAGGCTGCTATCGATTGCATTTTGCCTTGACTTGATCAAAGTCATTTCTCAATCAAGATCAGGAATTAAAAAAGGAAAGAGAACGAAAGAAAAAAAAAATCCTTTTCTGTCGCTCGAATTGTGGGATATATCCTCCTCAATTTCATTTCATATCTGACGATCTTCTTTTCCTATACACATACCTATGTCTTTTCTCTCCTCACCCAGTACCGCTCACAATGAATTCCAATTCAAACAGGTCTCGCCCACAAATCAAAGCTAAAGCCAAAGCCAAGAAGAAGAAATAGGTTTCGCTTCTCGCCCTCCAAAACCGTGTTTCTGAAAGAGAAGTAGAGACAAATATGTCGGTCACGTCCACGAGCTCAGATGCTTCCGTGCTTGCTTCTTTACTTGATCCAGGCCATGTTCCATTCCTACCATCGATATAATATCCCACATAGACACATGATTATTTCTTACCTTCATCACACGTTCCAGCTTGGACCGCCGTCACCTCTCCCGTTTCCCGCCTCCCAGCCGGTAGTGGCGACAATGGCAGCAGTGCTGTTTTGTTGGTGGTCCGGCTCGGTCATGCCGGATGCGGACGCCTCCAGATGTACGTACTGCCGTGCCTCGAGATAACGCACCGGTAAGCTCCGCTTCCTCAGCTTGCGAGGTGTACGGCCGGGCGGTGAGGTAAACGAGTCGAATAGACGCAGTCACCACGCGTTGCGGTCCCAGTTAGGGTCTGTTAGGGGGTGTCAGCTTAGCCTCACGTAGTAGTAACTTAACTTTCGATCCTGCACGCACTTGCGCAAGTAACATTGAACGGCGACCCCTGGGGTTGAGATTGTTGATTGTCTCAAGCCGTACAAGGATAGATGACGTCACTGAGTGTCTAAATCGCAGTTGGTAGACCCAAGTATAACCAAGAAAAGAGATATGTTGCGCGCATAAGTGTCATATCTCATGTATGAAAAGTAAATCCAGAAGATCAAACTGAAAATAATGAAACCGAATAAGTCAAATAAAGCCAAGACTCACCCTGTACGAAAGCGGCGAGCACTTTACTCCCCGTCTGCAGAAGCGGGTGGCCGACAACGATCTTGAGGAACTTCTCGAGCCCGGCGCGGCGGCCCTCGATGACGTCGTCGGAGAAACGGTTCGTGAAGACCTTTCCCGGCAGGGGCGGGATGGTGACGCGGGCGCTCTCTCGCTCGAGGATGTCGCGGAAGTACTCGAAGTCGCTGTACCGCCTCCGCACGCTGCTCTGGCGCAGCTTGAAGGCGGGGATGTTGGTCCGGCAGACGATCTCGTAGTCGGTGTACATGTGCCGCGACGTGCCGTGCGTGCGCGGATTGCGGACCTGTTATTGCGCGGGTCATGTAAGTCTTATTTTCTCTCATGCGATGTGCGTGTTGTTGAGTGAGAGGTCTTGACCAAGAGTACAGAGAAAGTTATGAGGTTTCGAGCGAAACAGGCGGGTTCGCGAAACGGAATGAAATGCATGGTGATGCAATGGCTAATACGATAGCACCTCGCCTCATGTATACGAGACATTGCGGTTGCGAGAGGAATGCGGTTGGTCTTCAGGGGGGAAGAGTGAAGCCGCAGCATGCTCGACGACCTAGGACACGCACCTCTATCTCGAGGAAGTTCTCGGGAGGACCGTATATCTCGTCAAAAGACTGGTGTCGCGTGTCCGGCATCGACTGCATTATCGGACGAGCCATGCTGGCCATGCCGCGAGGGGTGTTTGGGTTCTGGCCCGGCGACTTGGGCGGGACGCCGCCGGCCGGCTCTTGCTCCGAGGACGCCGTCTTGACGGTTGTTTTGGGGTAACTAGCCCCTCTGCACTCTCTCTCTCTCTATTGCTGCTCGATTCTGACAAGGCCCCCCGTAGGCCGACAATTGGTTGGGTTGATATACCGACGTTGTTCGCCCGGCCTCGGCCTCCTGTTCTGGGTGCGAGGTTGGTGTGTTACGTATGCGGAGAAGCTTGTTTGATTTGAGCCGAGGATGATGCTATCGTGGGTGGGCAAGGGGCGCAAGACAGTGCAGTGGTTGGTGGACTGGTCGTGGTCGTGTGGACAAAGGATGCACGGGAATGGGGTGATGGATGTGATGGATGGGAGGCAGGACAGGCTACCTAAGAGGGGAAAGCCAGTGTGCCATCCCATGCCTCTGCGTAGGTAATTGTGTAAGCTGAGGTACCTCGGTACATGTACATCTCCATACACATTTGCGTTGGTAGGTACATTGTCCCTCAGTTTTGGCCCAACCAGGAAAGTGGGCTGTGCATCACAGCCAATGACATGCCAGGAGATCCTAGCAATTGCTACATCCAATCGGGAGCATGAAGTCTTCCCCTCCATTTACCGGGCCGAGCCACCAATTCAACTTCATCCCATCATTTAGATACTAACAGCACAGCATTTATTAAAACTCGTATCTGCATCTGGTCTATTATCAGAGCACGCTATGCTGATAGATAGTATATAATGACACATGCAAAGACTCCCTGTCTTCGATTCTAATTCGTATCCTTTCACGCTGAGCAGCATTAGTGTTTGTTCATTATGTAAGGTACTCAGAGTATGACGGCAATGTTCAGACTGAGGGTTTGGTATTAGGTTTGTATATCTGAGTTAGAAGCAGGCCTAGCGTCATGGGACTGCAATGATGAAATCATAAGAAGTCTATGATATATCTTCACTGACTATTAGGTTTTTCTTTTTCTTTCTGTCTTTTACTGGGGTGTCTTGAAACCTGGCGGCTGACGCATGTATACCTTAGCCGAGTCGTATAAAGCATTATTGCATTCCCTTTCAGCTGCAACCTAAACTATGATTGTATGGCATGTACGCAGAAGATAGGCACGAAGCTGCAAACTAATTACGTGAGATATACCCGCCATCCGGGCAAATCGCCTTCATCTGTATATGTCTGTCGAGCTAGCCATTTTCATGGTCGTATTTACCCTGTCCCAGAATTTTTCAGTCCCTTTTTTTCTTTTTCTTTTCTCTTTTCTATAACAAGCATTCTAATTTAATGGGGCGCTTTCCATATACATTCCTCATATTATCCTACCCAGTCCACGATCATATGGGCACCCGTAATGGCCACGACCCTGAGATGATGAAATACCTAGCCGTTCGCCAGGTTTCCAAGCAACCACTCGGGTATTAGCCAAAAGTTAACTTTTCGATTCTTTCAAGTTGTCAGTTTCGAAGTTCGCGTAAGAACGGCGAAGAAAAGTGAGATCGTAATCATCAATACGTCCCTCTTCGGGCGCAAAATTCGTAATGCATTGTATCGTCGCCAGGACGCCATCACCCTGTACTTTTCCGTTTCGCGCGGTGCCAAATCCATGAGTGTATGTAAGCAAAGTAGAAGAAAACTCCGCAAGATACCTGTGCAGGGTGAAGATGGTCGAGATGCCGTGCAGCTTCCTATTTTTCCATCCACAAGCCGGACTGATTGGAAGATCACGATCAGAAAATCAAAAGACATTAGGTGGCAAAGCAAAAACGCAAAAAAGATCTGAAAAGGGAAATCGTCTCCAAAGGAGGAACAGCCCTGTATTAGGTCACAAAGGGAGACCAAGAGTGGCAAACGGTTGCGCGTTGCCTGGGACCTACTCAAGAGAAGAGGGGTAGGGCCGCACAAGGATGTCGGATTGACATCTAAGACCTAGATGTGTATGAAGGAGGAATGTTGCCGCCCTGAATGGCACGAGTGATGATGCGCTCGATGGCTTGCCACTCTAGTCGGCTGCAATCTGCAAGCGACATCTTGTCCCAGTTCGAGTGAGTGGGTAAGTTGGCCTCGGCCCAGAAGTAGCCCCAATAGCCATTGAGGTTCTTCATCATGCCCTGGAGAGCCATTCTCTGATACAGGTCCAGGCTCTGGGCAGCTCGGTTGGTTTCGGTTCTGATGACAGCTATATACCACTGTAGTCATCGAAATGTTAGCTATCAGAATATCTGAGATAAGACGGCAGGCGGATGCTCTGTGCTAGAATTGGCGGGGCATACCTCAAGAACATCGATGGGCATGTTGGCCTTAGGGACCAGAGTCCACTGATAGACCCACGAGTCTGGAAACCTCGGCTGGTTGAACTCGCGGCATTTCTGCTCCGAAAGCCCGACGAGGGTCGCGATGTTGTGTTTCTGCACGACGGAGAAACCAGCGCACAACATAGCCGAGTTGACCAAACGGTCTAGGAGCTGAGGAGTAAGCCGCTGTGCCTCGGTATTAACCTGACGGTTACCGCAAGCAGCATCAGTCTGACTATTTACGTAGGAGCTACGCTCGCCATTACGACGTTTCTCATCTTCTCTCCGAACATGCTCGAAAGTGCGAACCTTGTTGACGAGAGCTTCAATCATCTTCATACAGCACTCGTAAACCGACTGTCGTTGTTTCATCGTGATATTTTCGGCCATGTACCAAGGCATCTTACGGAGTGTGCTGATCATGCACTCATAAGGTCGTTCAGGGCAAAGTTTGGCATACATGGACTAAAAGCTGAAGCGTTAGTGCTGCATTGGATTCTCGACGAAGGGTTAACTTACGCGCTGGGTATTCTCGATGTGCTTGTTCAGCATGATCATTTCCTCCTCGGTGAGGAAACTGCTGAAGTTCTCCCACGAGTACTGAGATCCCTCTACGAGTTCCGGGTGAGTGCCAATCCACACCACGCCGTTCCTAGAGCTGGGGAACAAAGTCTGCATGAGAACAGATTGCGAAGAAAGCTGTACCTCGACGACGCGGTTACCGAGACGCGAGACACGGTTGTTGTCTGGATCTGTCTTGAATCTCTCCACTGTCTGAATCGCTGCGTCGAGACTGGAGATTTCGCAGTATGCATCTAGAGTCTTGCCGGTTACACGATCCATTATGATGTGTACTGGCTCTTGGCGGTCGTTGAGAATCCTGCAACTCTTGCCCAGAAAGGCGATGATCTCGCCACGGGTGGTTTCGTATGGAATCTGGTTTTATGAGTGTGTCTCGTCAGTCTTCGGTAGCGGGATAGAACGAGGAGATTCCATTTTGACAGTAAGGAAGTATCCAAGAATATGATGACTTACGTTTTTAACAACAATCACCCCATTTTCAGTAGATGATTCTGAGTACTTGTAGTTGGAAATGAAAGGGAGGAACTTGGGATCAAAGACATCTTCAAGGCTGGGACGACCATTCTCCGTCAAAGCCTGTAGCATTTCCGACCGATTGGCCATAATCTCCTTGCTAGGAATCTCAAAGTCCAAGGGGCCAACTGTATGTGGAACATTGGCAGACTGATGATTGACCCGTACCAGGTCTGTGGAGGTGTTGGGCTGTCCATTGGCACAGAGGTATTGCGATAGGGATCCGGCTGAGGCACTACCTGGTAGACCGTGGTTGTACTTGCGGACAATAGCAGGCGGAGTTCTCAGAATCTTGGATTCCTGATAGTCTCCTCCGTTGATGGACGCGATAGGCGTTCCATTGGTGGTATAGTGATTGAATTGTCTGTTTTCCACGAACTCCTTATGAGCACTATAGTTATTGGCCGGCAACGTGGAGGGATATTGGAAAGGCTCCTGTGGCGGGGGTATAAAGTGCCCAGGAGTAATATTTGAATGTATCAGCTGATTCTGTGCGCCATCGCTTGGATACCGATAATCCTGGTACTGATTGTATTTAGTGCCAGGTATCATCTGCGTATTGGTAGCTGCAACGGGGGCAGATTTATCCATCTCGGCACGATGTTGGTGACCCGGGCTAGGTCTGTAGTGTGCATCCTGAGCACTCCCTACCAAAGGGGCACCACTGTGGGCAAATCCCCGTTCCTGGGCTCTCTGATTCTGTACGTTAAATACAGCCCGACTGGATAGCACAGTATCAATCTCAAATTTGTTATTGATAGTAGCAGGAGAGAAGGCAGGGGCCGTTGCGTTGTAACGAGTGCCATTGACTTGCTTTCCAACCGCAGTGTAGCTAGGCGTAACGGGCTGCGTATCATCGAGCACCAGATTGCTGGTGCTACGTTTGTCCGAAGAGGTGGTTTGGGAACCGCTACGTGTATGCTCCCAACAGCTCGTAGAAGCTGTACCCTGACTTGTGATCGGGGTTTGATACGCCTCGCTAAAATCCGACCGCAAGTCACTGACATCTGACTCTACAGTGGACACATAATCCCGAGCCACAGATTTCATGGGTGAGGAATGCGCAGTAGCACTCACATATCCACAGTGACCATGAGGTCCGTCCATAGTGCATTGGTCATGTACTGACATGGTAGCAGAGCGTGTTCGTTGTTGCTTACCGTACAAATTTGTACGTATGTCCGTCTTACTCTGTACCTGATAATTAGTTTCCTGAATCTGTTTTACCAATATAGGGCTTCAAAAAATGATCTTGAAGAAAGCTCCTTCATTAAAACGATATATTAAACTTGACGTACCGAGTTTTCATCACTAGTAGTAGGCTGTGCTAGTTGCGTGGTGGTGGGCTGAGAAGCAGAGCTCATATCACTATCAGACGACGAGCAACTCTCAGGACTACTTGATCTAGCCGGGACGTCGGTGTACAAGGGTGAGTTGAAAGACCGTGGATTACAGTTCAGGTTGCTAGGTGGCACAGTATGCTTCTCGCAAGTACCATTAAAGGCATCGGAATAGAGGTCACCTTGGGCAGTGCTGTCGTGGAGGTCACTAACAGTAGTCAGAGACACTCCGCCCCCTCCACGGTCATCATGTTCAGATGATCCGGTTTTGATAGGCTCTCTGTTCCATCGCATTGATAGTCCGGCGCGCATATAAGGTACAGCCGAGGGTCGGCCACCTGACCGGGACATCTTGTCGAAGCAATCGAAGTTCCAGTGGCTACGTTCGATATGACGAATGCTGAGGTGAAATGCTCGGTCTATGTAGACATCAAGTAAACGGCAAAGCTTCTCGGATAGTTAGCGACGATGGCTCGACGAATAAGATAGACGGTCGGACAATGTGTGATGTTCTAAATGACCAAGCTCACTCTCGTGAATGATTCAAGAGAGATTGGGAGCAATGGAAGAACAATAACAGGAAAGAACCATAGCATGTGCTGTCCATTGATATGGCATCTATACATTCCACGAACAATAGAAGATTGGCAGGCTTTTGGGACCCGAGAATTGAAAGCAAAGAGGAGGGACACTTACTCGTGCGTACAGTAGAGTATACTGTCAAGGCGTTGATCTTGACAGTAAAAGAACCTCAAAGATAGACGGTTAGTCTTAGAACTGTAAACGAAGGATAATCAGCGTTGCTGGCTCGAAACCGAACATGGCACAACAAGAAGTAAAATTGACCGTGTTCCTGTCTGGACTGTACACTATGAATGAACGGTTTTTTTCTTTGTCGAATAGCGCGCTCGAATTAGAGATGGTCATAGTACATAAAAACCCAAACAGCAGGCCATCGGAATTGAGGAACCTGATCAGGGTGAAGCAGACAGTGACTAAAGCCAGGACATTCGACGAAGAGACAGAAACCTGGGCGCATACTGAATGTATTTTCAAACCGACGAAAACGTGACAAGGCAGTCGTGGCAATTGCGGTTTTGCGGGTAAAAATGCAGAAAGGCTTGTGTATTTGGTAGGCAGAGGACAGGTAAACTGTAAGACAGCAAGCACGACATCAGAATGAGGGCATCTGCATCGCCGTAGTAAGGGAAAGACTTACAGAACGGTTAGAGTCTTCGAGATGTACTTGAGAGTACTGTCAGCGAGCAATATCGCAAAACAAGATACCTAGGAAGTAGCAAGAGTGTTGGGGGATATCGGGTATGGGATAGAAGAGGGGATTTTGGGGCTTGCGAGGTAGAACACAGAAATATGTATGGGCAAGTAGGGTTCAATGCGTGAATGCAAGTCAGCTTTTCTATCAGTCTCTGGGTTTGTGTATCTTACAACTGAGCATACCTAATCTACTAGATGTGGTGGCTGGGCGATGCACATTGGTCCCGAGAGATGTGGCGACGATAGACATAGAAGACCGGGGCTTCAGGTGAGGTATGTTCAGAGGGCAGGGAATGTGACTGTGAAGGTGGAGGTGTGATATTTTGAGGTAGGAACTGCAAATAGATAGACCTTTCAGCGAAGGTGACTTGTGATGGCAAATAATACAAAGTGGCTTTTCAACATACCTGGTTTCCAGCTTCAGAGGAATAGTTTTGATGTCTTGCAAAAGAGTGAGTAGGAAGCTGCCTGGAGGAGGAGAAGGCGTGTTCTAATAAGTGATAAGTAACGGTGGTGGTGGAGGTGGTGGTGGTGATGGCGGCAAAGACCAAGGTACCAGATGCACCACGAAGGAAGTGGGGAAAAGGAAGAAGAAGAGAGACAGAGGACTGTGGAGGATACAGATGGATCAATGGGTAGGATCAATGGGTAGGTAGGTACGTCATGGGGTGGCTGATTTGTACCTACATCTCAGTATGTATGTAAGGTACCTGGTAGGTAGGTAGTTACTTAAGGTAATAATAAGTCACTGGGAGAAAGGTACGTTAAGCACCCAAGTAGGGACAGTTTCAATGGGCTAGGTACCTACCATTGATGAAGGCAGTATATAACAGGGCTCAGTGATCAAGAAGCTGAAGTGATTGAATTTCGCAGTGCTTTATTTATTAACTTGACAACCAAGCCATAGGCTAACATTGGTAAGAGTGAAGAGTGAATGTGAGTCTGATCGACGAGAGGGGAGACACGCGAGCCATCGAGCTACCGAGGAGCAAGTTTGGCCTCATGCAGCTTGCGCAGCCTTTAATCTGTCTAAGAATATATATATCACGCTTGGGAACTTTGCCTAGGTAGGTAATCGGCCCTTTAGATTTGGTTGGGGCCTGCTCCTATCAATCAGTACCACGACAACTTCATTCTATATCAAGTAGGTAGCCTCTTCAATTCGAAGGCACATTGAAGCTACAGCACGTTATGGGCTGTACGGAGTAGAATGACCACAACAGGGAAGGTACATACATTGTAAAGCAAGGGAACTATGACCTGGTCTGGTCTACTGAAGCCAATAATGATGAGGCTCAGTCTATATAGCTAGCTATGACTCTTGCGGAATGTAGGTAGCTCCAACTCAATATCCATCATACTACAGTTTGGGATCTCAATCTCTACTAAATGGGCAACACATTAAATAGGTAGTAGGGTTGGTTGTTATAAGTTTGGTGATAGGGTAATAGGACAATGGTCTCTGTGCCATTGTGCCATCTCGAGGCTTCGGTCATAATAGCAATACGCTGTATGTTCATGTGGACGTCTATCAAACTGTCACTCTTATAGCCTACGGCAAAATGTACCTACTATGAACATAGTTGTGCATATTCTACACAAGAGGCATCTTAATATTCCGACTTTCACCGCCACCGCGATGACAGTCCCGGAACTCTGAGAAGGTTTACTTTAGGAGTTATGCCTTCAACGGCCAAACGTGTCCCGCTTGGGGCCATCGAGCATAATACTAGAGTTTTCCAAACCAAACGCAGCGTATTAGCTGCAAGTATCTATTTTCAACACAAATCACCATGGGCGAGATACCATGGAGGTTCTGCAGCTGCCAATTCTTCCACCTTCCAAATACTCCTCGAAGCTCCCTCATTGTCATATCTAAGAATGGATTGAGCCTTTTCGTGGAACGATAATGAACACGAGGCTAAATAATAACTGCAATTCGAACCAGACTGTAGTTTCGATGATTGGGTTGAAGTTGTGTTTGTTAAAAGTAATGATCATGCGATTCAGAGAAGCCCCTATTGTCAGAATCAACAGGCTTGCAAACGTGCGATCCATACGACGTATGATTTATAAAACTGTTATATTTGCTGCTATATGTAGCAGAACATAAATTTCCAGATAACCCAACCGCATTACTGGCTACTATATTTTGAGTCTTTGATTGACACCTGCCCCTACCCTTCGTAAACCTGTGAGCAGCCACCCAAGCAAAGAGTATTCTGCAACGACTATCAACTATTCTCCAAAATACAGGGGAATCACTTGAAAACAATCTAATAGAAGTTACTCACCGGGGGAAAAAAAACTACAGACAGCTATCAGACACTCTCCCAACACCACTCTCGACTCCGAGCCACCTCGCTCATACCTATCGAGACCAAACCAAGGCTCCCGGCATCGAAAAAGTCTCCCGCCCTGGCCACGAAGACCCTTTACAAGATAGGGCATTTTTGGGACTAGGCTGAACACATGAGGGCCACACTCTTGGAAAGCGTGAGCTCATCATCACTGGCTGTGCTCTAGGACCATGACAATCCAAGGAGGGTGTCTCCTACATATCAAAAAATAGCGACTCATTGAGGGGAGGTCTCACAAACATTGTCTATCCGCATAAAGGCTTTTTTCTTGACTAAAAGGCCTTCTGAGTATTAATATGGAATTGGGTTGTAAAGAAACCCCGTCTACTTAATTTTCGTAGCTATTCACATTGCCGCCAAAGAATAATAAGGATGACAACTGCTGCTTCTGATTCCTCCCAGATTATAATATTAAGAACAAGAAACGCGTTGCGGAGATTCACCAGTTTCGTTTCCTTTGAATAGATGCAAATAAGATTGCCATGCCCATGAACAGTCAAGAACGATATCACAGATTGATTTAAAGGGAGAAGGTTGAAAATGGCCGACTATCGTCGGTTCCAAGGGATCTTGTATTCATAGCGTTTACTGAATAACCCATCGTGATGCTGTGCGTTTTCTTTACATCCTTAGTCCTCATTTACACGTACCAGCCGTCCAAAGCAAGCCTCACAATTCCAATTAGTCCCAAAACATGAATTTCTCGCTCCCATTCGCCAAATTAAATTGTCCTGGTTCGCTTTTAATAACTATAAAATCAATAGGAGTGGCCCCGCAAGGAGTTGCAGTTGAATGTCAATGGGCCATAGCTCGGTCAGCGTCATGGTAAATGCCGACTGGTATCCCCCAAGGTGTTTGGGATAATTCCTACCCGGATTTGAAAGACGAATTTTTTGGCTCTGATTACAGATCTTTGACAAAGATAATAGCTTTAAACAATTGCCACGCGCTATAGAAATAGGTGGATTAGTCGTGCATGGTGGCGTGGAAGTTTCGGTCAAATCAGGCGGCAGCCGTCATTGACAGACGGTTTTTCTTGATCGGTTTGGCCTTGACGACGGCTGTTGCTTTCTTCGCCGCCTCATCTTCTTGCGTTTTCTGAGAGAAGTCTTTCCACTTCCGCCAGCCGTCAAAGTCGATCAAAGCTTGCATACAACCCCATTCTTTGACCTTCCGCTGTAACCAATCGAAATTAACGGGCTGGCCCTTTCAAGTTAGCGTATTAGTTCGTGGAATAAGAGACCACTGAATTAAAACGTGAGAGATACTTACCTTGGTTAGGAAGTCGTTACATCCGGCTGCTAAGGCGTCGTGTCGATCACTCTGCAACGCGCTCGCCGTCAGCGCGACAATGATGACAGGGCTCTTGAACATCTCGGTGTTCGCAAGCTTATCTTCCTCCTTAGGCTCCGGCAACACGTCGTCTGGCGGACTGCTAGCTGACGAAGAGAAGACGCCAATCGAATTCACTTTTTCAATTCTCCGGATCTCACGTGTGGCTTCGAGACCACTCATAATGGGAAGCTGAATATCCATAAGCACCAAGTGGAAGCCACCCGCGCGCCACTTGTCGACGGCTTCCTTCCCATTTACGGCTGTCTGCCAGCGAACTTTTAACCTTTTGACGAATGCCTCTAACAGTCGGAGATTGATCACGTTGTCTTCGACAATGAGGATGTTGATGGGTGGTACAGCGGAATCTAAGAAGCCAGAAGGCAATGATGGGGGTTCGATAGCCTTCTTCTTCTTTGTGCGGACAGAGGGTCGGGGGGAAGAGACGCGTGGGGGAGGGGTGGCCGTCCGTTCGACGGGGGGAGGGGTAGCGATCGGGGGAGCTGCGGGCGCATGGCTGGATTGGTCTGAAGATGCACCTGAATGAGTCCTTGAGCGTACTGGTCTGGGGTACTTGTGCGTACCGGTGGATATAGGCCCTACTTGGGGCGGATGACTACTGGCAACCGTGGAGACGGGTGACGATGTGTGCATTCTTTGCATGTTGGGGCGGTTTATGGGGACCCGCCTGGCACTGCCTGGGGAGGGTAATGGCGGGAGCTGACTCCCGCCCACTATACTCATGGAGGGAGGGAAGTGAAGCGCATGCTGTCCGGCCACAAGCGTGGATGTAATGGCATGGTGGGAATGGGAGGTAGATGCAGGCGGGTAAGGTGGGAAATAGTCGGTGCCGGACTCGTGTGGTCGGTCGTCGGTATAGAATCGCGGGTTCGGCGAGGCCTTGGGTGTCCTGCGCGAGGGTATGTCAATGAGCAACGCATCGTCAACAGTCTGGCCTTTCGCGTAGTACGAATCAATGACTTTAACAATTGGCTCGTCAGGCTGTAGGATCCTGCTCGTCTGTTGTTCCCGGTTACATATCCGTATGGTCAGGTCGGGGGCATCGAATTGGCGGCCTAGGGAGTTGGCGTATTTGCGTAGAATCTGTTCGCGAACATCGTCTACAAGATCGTCTTCATTTATAGTAATCAGTGTAGCCGATGCCATAGGCCGTTTGACCCAGATCTTAGTGGTGACCATTCCGGATAAGAGCTGTTGCGTATTAGGATCGTTGGAGTCTAGCTCAAAATCGCTTGTATTATCATGCAGAAGGGCCTGGACGAGGTCGGTTTGGTGTGGCGGCAGGATGCTCTGTCGTCTCAGCGGCCCAAGCGGACGGGTGGAGGACGATAGCGGAGATCTCAGCGGAGAGGCTGTGAGCGGCGTGAGGAGCGAGGCGCTGGCGAGACTGTCGTCGATGGTCCTGGCGATGCCGTCTCTCGTGTGGTCAGTGTGATCAACGCGGCTGAAGGTACCTGGAGGTTCGGGCGACGTGAGATCGGATTCGGGGCTGGCAGAGGGCAACGTGGGTGGGGTTGCGGGATGTTCGTGAATGCTGGGCAGTGCAGCACCATTGGTTGCGACAATGACGGTGCCGTTGCCCGTAGCGGCGTTGTGAGTAGCAGCGACAACTCCAGTGATGGTGGTGATGACAGTGGTCGGAGTGGTTTGAGTGGTGTTGTTGATCGTATTAGTGGAAGTGGGAGTGGTGATGTTAATTGGAGCCGTGGGGTTAGTCGACGAGCCATGCTGATCTTTGCCCAAGAGGGAGATAGCGTTGGTGCTAGAGTTCAACGCTTCTGGATCGGGGCCGGCTTGGAGCGATGGTGGAGCGTTTCTGGCTCCTTTTCCAACGCGAACTGGCGCTGCATCGGGGCCCGCACCTGGACTGTCGGTCATGTCGACCTTGTCTGCCGGGAGACCATCATTGTCGGTGCGATGGGCTCGGCCATTAGAGTAGACCGGCTTCTTCCGTAGCTTGTCTGTAGTTACAGCAGAGACATTAGTATCAGATGTCGGTGCAGGCGAACTCGCATAGCAAAGGCTGCTTCTGCCATGACTTTGGCTTTGGCTTTGGCTTCCGCTCTCGCTTCCGCTTCCGCTGATCGCTCCGTCTTGGGTCAAACTCAAGCCCAAGCTCAGGCTCCTGCTGCTCCCACGAACTCCGTGATCACTGCACTCATCCGAGGCGTCGTATCCCGGGTGCGTGTGGGTGCTAGCACCCGAAGCGTTGTCGCCCCCGAGGCTGTTCTTACTAGGTGATGGGGACTGCCGTCTACTGTCCCGTCGGAGCAGCGTGGCCTTGATCCTGTCCTTCAGATTGCCCATCGCCGGCGCTGGAGCTCTGGTGGAGCCGAACGCAACTCATAGCAGCTCTTGACAAAGCTCTTGAGCTTCTGGTGTGTCTGCTTGTCTGGTGCAAGCCTTGTAAGTACTTCCCGTCTCGTGTCAGCTTGTCTAGTGAGTGATTGGATTGATGGATGTTGTTCTTGTTATTGCTGTTTATCCCGCGATCACTGCACAGGGAGCATTGGCTATTGAGCACGGTGAGAAGAATGAGTTTGATGCTTCCACGGAGCTCTGTTTGAATGTCCGAGCTATGTCTATGTGTAGGAATGGGGATATGAATGTAGGTATGAATGCGGGAAGAGGATAAAAAAAGATGGATGGTATACTATGAAGGTTATACGATCCGAGCAGAGAGCATCGACTACAGGTACGAGGGACCTCGGAGGACATGAGCTTGCACACATCCATCAGATTGGGCCAATACAAAAGTGCTAGTGTGCATGCATGTGTATGTAGGTAGGTATGCTACCTAAAACGGTGGAAGCGGGCAGCAACACCCGGGATACTTGCTACTACTATCTACCTGTGCTACCATCTATCTACTTTCCTCCGCGGCAGGCAGGGAGGACTAGGTTAGGTTACGCCTGTAGCACACTACCTAAATACGGTAGGTAGGTATTTTATCTACTGGCATATCTATTATTTTACTACCTACTCGTTCAACGTAATCAGAACGACAGCGAACGCCAGTTTATTAATTACAGGTAGGTATTCCCCAGCCAAGCAGTGTAGCGTACAAAATTAATATTTCAATATTTCACCGCATACCCAATGCACAGCATACTGGGGCTTCTGCTGGGGTCTGAACGGGGCGGGCTGGGTCGCACCCTGTCGTTTGGGGCCGCGTTAATCTCATTGAGGGGATATAAGACCAGACATGCATTAGAGATCGTGATCACTCATGCATACGCTGCGACTCAGCCTGCGCGGGCAACGAAACAAAACACAGCACCTACAAAGTGGTAGGTAGGCGAGCTAGGTAGGTATACCGGTATGTGGTATCACCCGCACCACTTACCTACAGATACATAGATGTCAAGTGCATGGTAGCAGCCACGATGAACCCGTTTAGCAGGGGGTATATGCTGCGGTCGGTGGCGACACCTGCAAGCCGCTTTCTTTTACGGTAATTGCCAATACCTAAGAGCTGCCAAGAGAAGGTAGGTAGCTGCCCTAGGTATTACAAGAATAGGTCAGGGTTACTGACATACATAGGTACGTATGTAGATACCTATTGTGTCCTTGGAGGGAGTAGGAGTAGAAATATGAAGGGAGTTTCAATCTGGGTTAAGGAGTAGGTATAAAACCTCAATTTGAAGCTTGCGGCTACTTTCGGCGCAATCCATGACGGGGAAATAGATGGATGCACTGCACTACTTAGGTGTAAACCACAAATTTTATTTTTATTTTTATTTTTATTTTTTTTTTCTGGTTTGAGGGAGCGTGCAGTAAGCGTGGCAAAATCAAGGCAAGTTGGTGTGAAGATGGTAAACTTCATCCCTGCTGCCGACCGAAAAATAATTACTTGGCGGTTTATACCTACGCACATACATACATACCTACACGTAGTCTTAAACAAAGAAAGCTGGCCCTGAAGAGGTCAGTTTACTGTTTCAATATAGATAGCACCTAAAGGGAAGAACCAGTACCCTATCTACAATCAACAAGATATCCCATTATTCTGCGACATTTTCAAACCAAGCATAAGCTTGAAACAGGTTCTGAGCACTCATATACATCATCAGAAACGTGCAAATCATTAAGAGCTATGATATCGTAGGTACTCCGTAGAACAATCAGCAAGAAAATGGTGTTACTCAGTACCTAGACAACAAGCTGGCCAACCAAATGACCGGCCCCACTCTGCGGATCCACTAGCAGCAAGCGACAAATTATTAATCCGGGAGCCGATGCCAATTTTCCAAGCTTGCGCTCGCTCTCCATTCGAACAGGACCATAAATACCTACACCGACCAAAATTTCTTCCAACCTTCAATTCCTTGACCCTCGGGGGGTTGAGAAAGAGAGAGCGGTGTGTTGCAATGCCACCATTAATAACCACACCGCCGGCCGCTGCCTCCTCTATAATAAGGGCGAGCGCAGGCGCGACGACGGCGGCGGCATGCCGGGCAGCGCGGCCGTCGCAGGTCCCCGTCGTCGTCGCCGCCAGCTTCTCGACCACAGCGAGCCGGCCGAAATTCAGCAAAGCCCGCCGTATGTTCCGTGAATGGGAGAGTAAAGACGGACGCCTCTACCGCAGACACGAGGGTAACCGGCCGCAGTACCTGGCCTCGTGGATGGGCGACCCCTCGGAAAACCGGCCTTTCCCCCTCAACCCGCACTACACGTCCACCAGAGTCCTCGACGAGAAGGCGCGCGAGATGGTGTGGGAAAAGATCATGCGTAAGGGCGAGACCATCAAGGCCGTGTCGGCCGAATTCGGCATCGACATCCGCAGAGTCGCCGCTGTCGTGCGGTTAAAGGAGATTGAGAAGGATTGGATAGCCAAGGTAAGCTAGCTGCCTTTGCCCGGTCCGCCCATACCTCTCATTCCTTGGTTTTTTCGATGATGATTTCAACATACCAATTCGATAAGTCTTGAAGACATCTACATGGTTACAAAATGCTGTTGCGAGCCTCTCTGATCCCAATTGCCAATATTCCTCACTATACCGTTGGACACCTGAGTCTGGTGTTCCTCCGCTAACTCTCGCTTTCTTCCGGAACAGAACAAGCCATTAGCGAAGCCTTACGCTAGGGCTGTGATGGCGATGCTTCCCACGACTCGCATCATGGCTCACCAGGCCAATGAGCCGTTCGAGCCTATCAACGAGCTCCACGTACATCCCTACACCATGCAGCAGATCTTCTGGCCGACGTCTGAGTCGCGGCAATTCACGAGAGAGGATGCCGCTAAGGCCTTCCACCGCAATATGCTGTCTGCGGATAAGCGAGTGCCACATCCCGAGCTCATACAGATGGAGAGGGAAGTCGAGCAGGGCCGGCCGCTCTGGGACGCGTCTGAGCGCTTCAAGCAGGCCGTGATGGAGTCCGAGCGGAAGGCTGCTGAGAAGCAGGTAGCCAAGGCCGAGCTTGAGGAGAAGCTGACTACTCGTGTCAACACCGAGCGCTTCGAATTCCGCTTCAAGCAGTTCAACTCGGAGAACGTCGGTCCGAGTGGCAGATCTCGCAATGCGGTGGGCTGGCGATATGGTAACCCGCACGGCGATAGGGCTAAGGGTCACCAGATCAAGATCCCCACGTCAGTACCGTAATCGGATGTTTACTAAGTGGTGTTCACCGATCCTGGCTTGTATCAACAGTGTATTATGGTGCTTGGACATGAAACATCCATGGATGTGGGACATGTCAGCATCGCGGCATTGAGATATATGGAAGCGAATACATAACAGCACGCCGGCGTGAAGCCCGGCGTAGCAAACTCAGCTGGCATTCGACTACTCCTTCTGTGTGTATAGATGTCTTGTATCTTCCCTTCTATATTGGGCCGGATGTGTATAAAATATGCATAGATATATATACCCTTTCAATCCACCATAACACAGTCTATCGCCTCGCGCAAAAATCAGATTGTCTTGTCTTGTTGGTGAATAACTGCAACACGCTTTTACCATCGGAAAACCTCGTCTTCATCAACCTCAACGATCAGGTTCTTCCTCAGCTGGGCTATGCCTTCGGGGGTGAGTATGCCTAGGTCGAGAACACATCGCTCAACTGAACCGTACTGCGCCCTGATCCAGGTCAGGGTGCCTTGCATCGACTCTTTCCTAAAGCCCGGCGTCGTCAGCTATGTTTCCATGGTCCCGTGGATCTGTCATGTGGAAGAGGCGAAAGGCGACGCGTGGACCGATAGAACCAAAAAAGGTGTTCATGGGGTTGGGGCGATTAGGGCTATGTTTCTCAAAACCCCTCTGAGTGTTGTTTCGACATTATGTGGGATAGCTCATCGAGTCCCACTCCACAGCAATTTAGCCACCGCGTATGGGATACGGGAGGCATTGGAGGCGGGCCAAACGTGAAGACTTTCACCCTTTGGATGTGGTAAGAGGTATTGACCGTGAGAAGAATGGGACCAGGGCAGGTATTCAACACCCCCTAGGGCGTGGCGAGTGCTGCGGCCATATGTCTGCTTACAGACTTATCTTGCGAAATCATGGGTTTCCTTGATCCCATTCACGCTCACTTTTCTCTCACCGTATCCCTATCCATCTTCATGGACCCCAAACCAGGGATCAGCCCTGTTGAAGGCTTCCTGCCAAGGCACCGCTTCTGCCCCTACGGGCTGCCCCCAAGAAGCCTAAACGTACAGTCCGGATGTGGAACATGCTAAATACAAAGAGGCAAGGGTTTGGGCACACAAGTTCGTCAGGAGGGAGGGTAAGGACACAGGTGAGAGGGAGAGGCGGAGCGCGAGATGCACGTGAGAGAGGAACGTACCTAGCACCAACCATTCGCCGTGCCCCCTCGACGTCGATGCCGATCTTTGGGTTGCCCGAGATTTGCTTCACGAGCTCGTCGAGGCGGGACTGCAGCCCAATTTCGGTCAGGCTTATTCACGGCAAGACGCATAGATTAGCAACGTCTTACACTCAGTCGTGGCTGTTCATCGGGTCACATGAAAAGCAGTTTGGCGGGGTTCCTCAAGATTACAGTAAAGCAGTAGGGCAGACTCTACTCACCTGTATTCATGAATGACGGCGTCGTCCGGTACACCGCATAAGCTTAAAGCTAGTGCAACGACTACACCTGTGCGATCTTTTCCTGCTGTGCAATGGACAAGGCACGGCGACGGAACTAGCGGGGAAGAGGCAGCTGGGGCCGCAGCCAAGTGACCCAAGATGGTCTTGAAGGGCTGGAACTCATTGCCTGGGTCTGTAGCAGCGTTGAGGATATCCTTGTAAGCCTCGATGAAGCCCTGGCATCTGGATTAGTGTTCGGGCTTTGCTTGACTTAGCATCCTGAGTCAATTGCAGCGAGACTTGGGTACACAGATTGGGCTAATGACACCGCCACACCCTCAATACATCTGGGGAGCCAAATTGCGCTGGTATGATGGAGGAAGACACGGGGACGCGGCCTGCCATCAGGCATGATGTCACTAGACATTGGGCCAGGCACACTTTTCTGAGCCTTATAGTTCCATGTGAAATAATTTCTAATATCGCAGAGCGTAGACAATCAGAACCCATGTGATCGGGGAACCCGAAAGCCTCATTTCTCTCGGGTCACATTTTGAATTTGGACTTGACGACATTCCCCTTGGTATCACTTGCTACCAGAGAATGGTTCTTCCTAGGATGCTGTGCATGACCCTGGATTCCTACGCTAACACGTCGCCCGTCGGTTCGGTTCCGACAAACCGCAGATGGAACCGTTCCATGCGCTATTTGCAACGCATGCCCCAAAAGGCGCGGAGGAAGTACCGTACATTAGCACGGCGCATCAACAAGAAGTCCCGTGCCTCTACTGACATTACTGCTATAATTGGCACTCGATGAAGTCTCGCCTTTGCCACAGCTTGAAACGCTAGCGAGTATAAACAACGAAGGGTACATCAATTCCTAGCATAAGCAACAGATCGGCGAGAACGCAGCTCTTACGGCATAAAAAGTGTGAGAAGTGGCTCACCTCATCGCTCTCGGAAGCATAGTTCTTGTACCGCAGAGCTAAAGCCTCCGGGGAGTAATCCTGATCCAGGAAGACAGGAACGAACTTGCGCTCAGATCCTTCCCATTCACGCAGAGGAAATCCGTGATCAGAATCGATAGTTCGCGATATCTCGACGGCTGACCGTAAATCGTACACTAATTTAATACCAAGTTGATGGCTTAGTTGTTGGGCCCCAATGTCTGTCAGTTTAGAGGGCTAGTCGATAATCAAATGTCAACAGGGGGGTTCGCTAGTACTACAAAGGGATGGAAAAGACACAGCAGGATAAATCAAGACATTGAAGTAGAATCAGGAGCATATAGTGCCCGTTCGGGTAACTCTCGCTCCTAACATTGTCGAAATACAGAACGCGAAATCAGAAATTGGGTGCCGACCTCTGACGACCTGTAAAGGATTCCTCGTCTGACAGCCTTAACCCTCCGCTTCCCTTCAGAAGAGCGGTTAATGGGCGAATCGGATATCACCTCGTAGCCTCCGGCATCTCTAAAATTGGGAAGCCCTGGTATGGGAATGAAGGGAGGAGATGGTAGGCCAGTCGTTGTAGAGTCGGGACCATCGATTGTTGCCATGTTGTAGCCTGTCGCAATGATTAGCTCTCCTCTGTGCTTTCATGATTGTCAAGGGTCAAAAAAGAGGATCTGAGCTTATTTCATTGCAGGAGGATTCGGCTGCATGGTTGCAACAGCATCGCCAGCCATCAAGCAGGTTCAAGATCAGACACTCGGCGCTTATGACTTGCAGCATGGAGCATGGTTTTAACTGACAAGTTTTAGAGCCGTAGAATTAGACGGCAAGACGAAGAGGTGATTCTTGTATTTGATTGGTTTGCTGAGGTGCCCGGGTCAGCCACTTAACTCAACCAGTGGCTTGATGTTGCTATGAATGGAAAAGATGTAGGGAAGGGGTTGGAAACGACGTCCATCTGGACCCCTCATGTGAGCCTCGGGCTGTTAGGGTACATTGTATGAAGTTAACGGGGTACTGGTACCGACGGGTGGGACTCCAGGGCTGCATGTTTACTTCCAGGTTTCTTATCACTGTAGGTACTTCTAAGTACATAGGTACTGTGTATATTTTCTAAGTCTTCAATGTGAACGTCGGGGCATGAAAAGAAATACGTTTCTCTACCATCTACGTATGTACACATTTTTAATGTCTCAATTCCGTTTGAGATGGACAATGCTCAGGTGGTTAGGTTCGACGATTATACTAAAAAAGTAAATCTACTATGTAGGTAAGTAGTGGGAGGTTCATGTACCTAGATATAAGAATAAATGCATGTGCACATGTGGGTCGGACGTTGGCGTTGGTAGGTACACACATGTAAGTAAGTAAGTGCATGGCGATTTCCGAATTGGACCAACTTACCTGTAGTAGTTACTAGATTGGCAAGTCTAACCGTAAACCAGCTCTGTTTCACGACCACCAGTTCTCTCGCACTCCTTCATTGCTCCCCTCACCATGATATGTCCAATGGACGTCTTCATGCTAGCTTTTGTAAGCCAATCAGTCAGACAGACCTCCGCCATTGCTGCAGCTATTTAGAAACGTCTACAGACTACACGTGCCTCGGTTCCACAACACAACACAGTTAATCACCTGTGACTGGCTGTGTAAAAGCAGGGGCAATGAGGGAAGCGAGCCAGCCGGCCACGCCGTCTCCCTCCTGCATGCATCACGCAGCTTTCACGACTTGCCCCGGTGAAGCAGCCAAACCGTGGCCGTCTTCGAGACTCGAGGGTTATATTCTTCCTTAGCTTATAGTCTCTTCTCTTGGGGGCTACAGTACTGGGCTCTCCGTCTAGCCTGCGTCGGTCCCATCTCAGCTGGCTTCGAAATGAAGTGATCTCTGCGGTCTGGTGCGGTGTCATCGGGCAGTCGGCAGGCTGATCCGGCTGTACCAAGGTCGCATCGTTCTTATGTTCGGTCGTCTCAGTGGCAGACCTGATTGAACCCCCAGCCACAGCCCGCTTACCGATACAGCAATTCGATGAGCGTTATCACCCGAACCTGCTCCGAGTATTACCCTATCCTCAGCAATTGATTACTGCGCTGATGATCCCTTATCAAGCGGTATTCTGTGCTCGGATCAGCCGCAGAGCCTCACTTTACTGTCCCCGCCGATAAGTGAAGGAGACCTTTTCACCAAGCACAAGCACTCTCTACTCTTTACTACGTATCACTATTGGGACGCATCGACTGTTGTGCTAGCTGGTCTGAAACTACTGAGACGAATACCTACCAACACCGGCCGCCACCACACGGTCTACCCCTGTCTTGCGGGTTACATACTCTGCTTCTAGTTATACTAGGCCGAGTTGAGCAGTGGGCATGCTTAAACTGACCCCGCGGTATAATTATAGATGCCGCTTTTTTTGCCCAAGTCTGTCTATTTAAGCTGGGAGGAGTCCGAGCTCGCTTATGCTCAGATACCTCGTCCACAAAGGTGACGATTACATCTTAGCGTCTCAAGGCTAGTAATAAACACGCGTGTGGCTACATTCCGTACCTTAGTCAACAGTCATATTCTCATCACGGAGTCTAGCACATTTTGCTGACTAATATATCTCGGTTTAGACAATGGCCGAAGCTACGTTGTCCTTGTAATATGCATATGCAAGCTATCACGGGGCGCCACTCTGGAACTGTCGAGTATGCATATCTGCGCCATTCGAGCTAAGGCCTACTGAGGTACAAACCGTTGCTTGCACGATTTGCAGTGTGTAGGTAACAATGCGGGTCATTATTATCCGCGGACTAGACTCTGGTTGCAGGATCGGCGGCCAAGCGCGCGGCAGCCTTGTTTGCCTTTTCAACTACCACAAGTATTTGTCGTACCAGAGTACCGAAACCAACTTGCTTGACGGGGAAGTATGGGAGGTTTCGGATTGCGGCCCACTTCAGCTTCTTTTGCTTCCCTGGACACAAGTCGTTCTCACTTTTCAGTGGACGACAGCTTGCCCACCAAGTAGGCAACGAGGCAGAAGAGAGCGCATCATCGAGGGCAGCATGACAACACACTAGTACTACTAACCATCTCAAGAATTTAATTCTCATTGGCTCATTGCTCTTAATTCAAGGCAGCAGCAGAAAGGAGAATAAAAAGGTATCTCGTTTCGCGACTTTTCATTGGACATCTCTCTCGTCTATTTCAAATTAACCCAGTGCCCGATGGTACACTCCGCTTCATCGTCTTATCCTACAGAGCCCTCATAGTTTTTCCTAGCCCTATTTATTCCACCAGAATTAGCCCCTTACACGTTCGCCTATGTTATTTCCTCCCCTGCCTGACCACCTCGTGATGCTGCGGCCCGTCACGCACCCCAAAAGCCCCGGCAAAGAACTGTGTCATGAATAGCCTTATTCAAAAGAGATGTCGTCCGCTATACATCCACCCCCTTGTGCGTATGAAGGACGTACGGCATTATCCTGCCTATGGATCTTAGATGGATGGGCCGCGTGGGCCGCGAAAGAACGTCAATGTGGACGGATTGTACCTTTTCACCTAGCTAAGATGCTTGGGTGCTTTGCTTGCTTTGCTTTCGTGGGCTCCTTCACTGTATAAACACAACCGGTTCAGAGCCTTCACCACAAGTGTGGCAGTGGCGGTCACGAGTACCAAAAGCTATCGCCCGGCTCTCATAGGCTTCGTCCCTCTGACCCGTGGCGCCAATTACATAGGGTATTGGGAGTGGGAATTACAATTTGATGTACTCACCCAACAAACTTCCACTTTCAGGTTGGCGTTTCTCTATAAAGGATAACAGCCCATAGACCCAACGGCCTTCGAGCCGGATTCTAGTCCGCCCGACCTACCAAATCCTCATCATGCAAGGTCCTCCAAGTTGACCCTCAGCCAGATCACAAGGTTGAAATGAAACACTAGGATATGGACATCAGTCAACACTTAGAATCCTTCGCGGCTAGGTGGGATGTCGAAGATTGACATTGGCTATCTAATTTTGTTTAGTCCCGAACCATTCTTTCTATGTGTGGAAAGGAAAGATAAAAAACCGACAAACACTGAAAACCCCCAAGCGCCACCCATCCAGGCCCGAGCCGTTCTAGTATATCTTTCTTACCCCACGCTTCTACATTACTCATAGCGTATCATCATCACCGTTGCGCGTTACACCTAACAATAGTCCAAATCCTTCTCGGTCATCCGTCCCCATCCTGCCGTAAACGGAACCGTGGAGAAGTTGTCAGCAGCGGCCCTTTCCGACGTCCCCCTGTCATGGAGCAGGAATAGCTACTAGGAAATGAGGCCATTCACCCCGTGAGTTCCTATCGGGCTTTAGCCCATCGCCCAGATATGGCATTGGTCATCTCGGCGATGGCCACACTCCAGGCAGCTAGTGTTATAGTTGTAGGACAAGTTGCTGTAAGAACAGTTACACTGTCGGCTAATTAGTCAAGAATGAGAGCACGAGGTAAGAGCGCAAGCTCACGCAGGTCCACCTCCATTGACTTTGGTCAGTCGAATGGCCGCCACCGCAACCTTTGCTTGCAGAGCGTGATGAAGATGCGTGCGAATAAGCAGGAGAACTTTCGTGAGTTTGGTGTCCGCTGGCACCCCGGTTCTTGGAGCTGCGGTGCCCATCATAAAGTTCGTGGGAGGGCATCTCGGCGAAGTTATGGTAAATATAGCTTTTGTGCGCCTGCGTGAGAGGAGAAGACGAATGGATAGTAGGTATTTGAATGCTTTGTTGACGGAGGCAATTTCAACGATAGAACTTGGTGAGATCAAGCTGCAATTCGAGGGGCAGACGCGCCCCTTCAAATACTCGTTGTATGTTAGACACAGGAGGCGATTACTCCTCCGTTCTGAAGTCCTTCCAACAATCCTATCATCATTCTGCCTAAGGCGGAGTAGTTCTAGACTGTGTTTCGGTAAAGGTAACATTTTGAAGGTCATGTTGTAACAACTCTTAGAGCAGTTCCCCACCACGGTACCTCAAATTTCGTCACTGACTTCGAAGAGCCAGGTGAACGTGCCCTCGGTCTATCCTAGCAAGGTAGCAGCAACCGTGGTGGCGGCGAGGAGGGCCGGTTGTAACGAGCAACGGGCACACTTGCTTACTCGACAAGGGAACGAAGGGATTGCGGTACGATGTGTAGACCTGGTGGCCTATAGAGAAACGGTCGTGAGTGAGATTCGGTGAAGTTCTGGGACTTCAATAGATCCAATAGGTACTGCACTGCCGGCACAGATCCACTCATCATGGACCTCGTGAATATGCAAAAGTACATTTAGGGGCTCAACAGTGCAGACCGAACTGCTGGGACTCCAGGCGGGTATCCTGCACATATCCACTGTTGTATGCATATTGCATGCATCAACACATAACTAGCCAGTAGCCAGGTCCTCGGGAGAGTGGGCGATATACGAGAAGAGTATGAACGCTCCAAAAGCCCGGAACTGATGCCTGTGAACATCCTTAGCCGCTGTTGTCGAACAAGTACAGAGCGCCAAGATGACGCGAGTTGCTGCCTGATCGTGAATAGCCCGGCTTTTCACAGTCTGTACTAGGTAGCATAGCCATACTTCAACTTCGTGGCTTCGATCAGCGTCTCGGTAACTCCCAGTATTAGCTATTCTTTATTGTGGCGTTGCCTCAAGAGCCTTCAGGGCGTTGATGTTTTTTGTGTGCCTTGGCTGCAAAGTAAGCATGATTCCCAAGGGGTCCGTTCTGTGGCCCACCCCCTTTCTGCCCACTGGAGGGGAGGACGCGCAAGTCGGATTCTTGTTTCCGCCCCCACTCTCTTTTCCCTTTACAGTGACTCATTAAATCCATGATGAGAGAGATATTCGAGGCTCGAAGTCGGGGGTCTCTCACTTGAGCTTCGATCAGCCCGAGTGACGTGCTTCTTTTGCGGATGATGAGCCGAACCCGCGTTGAGGCTTTATGTTATCTTTGAAGATGACATCAATGCACGAACAGATATATTGTCCAGAGACATACTTACTATCTCTATCGAAGATAAGCCAGCCCGTTTCGAACCTAGGAGGTCCTTTTATCGCACGATAAAGCCGTATTGTCGGCTCGGTGTTGACTAGCAGTTTGCGAGTGGCTTCGTCAGTCAACGAGAAACGAAGATGAAACCAGTCAATATATACAAATTTAACAGAGTAGAGAGGGGTCGCAACCTTGCCCTCATGACTACATATATAAAGTCCTGTAGTTATCGGAATTCCCGGGTCATACGGCGAGTAGGTTGCAAAGTCCAAGTCCTTGTTGCCCGACCTAGCAGACAGGATTTCTTTAACGAGAGTAATAGTCACCACCATCACACGATGCGGCTGAATTTCGAATTCCAAAACTGTGCCGCCTCCGCTACTGCGGTGAGGGGAACTTTGCAAGTCGGCGATCCTAAGGTAGCCCTTTTGGGTATCGGTTGCGGCTTGCTTAGTCTCAGCATCGTTCTCAAGTCGAACCACGATAATTCGTTGCAGGCGGGAGTCGCGTGTCTCGAGATATATCCCATGTTGCCCACGGTTAACATCATGTTAACATCACTTTAGCAAAGCGGTGATAGCGAGATATCGGCGAAATATCAAACAACGAAACGCGACATTGGCAGTAGAGGCTACGAGTGACGATTTCATATGGGCATTAGGAAAGGGGTTTTAGGATATATGAAGGGCTGATGCCTGCTCTTTCATAGTAGGTATGCCATTCTGCACTTGAACATGCGAAACCCCGCACACACTTTATCGTGAAAAATGCCGTCCTTCACTCCACAGTCGGGCGTCACATGGATATTGATAAGGTAGGTAGTAGAGAGGAAATGCATGAAGCCGGATTTGAAATGGAGCATCAGAATTGCCTACTTGTTTATATAGACCTGCGAGGCTTCGAGGCGTTGCGAGGCAATCAACTCTCGTCCCGAAAGCCATATATTCTGTTGTTTACCATACCAGAGAATGGTTGACAAAGTAGGTATTCAGATCATGCTACCTAAAAGAGCCTTGGCGAGGTCTGGAGGGGTACCTCACGCACCTACATCCTAGGTATGATACAAGACACCCCGGCAGCTGGCTAGGGCAGTCTGCCAGGGTACAGTGCATCATCTCAGTCTCTAGCGGTGCCTTAGTTACATCTACACCGGCAACATCGCTACGCTAAAGAAAGCTTGGTTTTAGTGCAAGATTTAGCTCGCGCTACGTCATGGTTTTTGTCACTTTCCCATACAACCAGGTGCGACTTCATCACGGTTTCTTGGCATAATTTCATAGGTGACCATCGTCTCAAAAGCTTATTGCGATCCGGTCTTGGGGGAATGCCGAATGGTGCTCATCTAACAACCATTGTGCTGTCTCCTCGTTGTTTGCGCCGAAAACGTTAATTCATTTTTATAACATCAAACATTCCAATTCCCCCATTCCTGTTCTATTTTCTTAAAACTTGACATCACAATCGTATAGGTACTACCTACTCCAATTACGCACAACAATTGAGTCCCCCTTGCAACCATTCAAACCCTTGTCTACTACCCCGCGCTCGTGCTGCGTAATTGAAGAAGATGGGCTTTGTCGGCAAGAGCGTCAGCTACCTGCTCTTCTCCATTTTGCACTTCATCCAGTTCGTCCTCGCCATTACGGTCATCGGGCTGTATGGCACCGATCTTGATCATGCACATAAAAAGGGTGTTTATGCAGACGGGAAATGGGTACGTGAACTACGATGTACCTACCATGCGACATAGCATGCATTCCATTCATGATTAGACAAATAACTAACTTGTCTTCTAGGTCTACGCGGTCGTCGTTGGTAGTCTCTCGGCCGTGACCGCTGCCCTCTACTCGATCCCCTTCGTCCTCCGATCCGTCGCCGTGCCGATATGGAGCTTTGTCCTCTTCGTGCTCTGGATCGCCCTCTTCGGCGTGTTTGCCAGCTTATACCTGCATGAAAGACCCGAAGGCAACGGAGACATACAGCGCATGAAGAACGCAATGTGGATTGACCTGGTCAACGCGTTGCTCTGGTTGATTGGGTCCGCTGCGGCGTCCATTTACTGGTTCCTTCATCGCGAACGCAATACCCGCTTCACTGGCAGGGCTCGTGTTTAATCCTCATTCCCTCGACTTACTCGACACAAGATATGGCGAAATGGCGGGAGTTTTGTCGCGTCGCAAAAGTAATACCCGGCGAATTGGATGTAATACCTGTCAGGTTTCGGCTATCGGATTGGCGTTGAAATCAAAAAGCGTAGATCATGCTACTGCAAGGTTTCAGAAATACCATCAGGGAGGTCTCTGTTAGAGAGTTTTCAAAGTACTGTAATGATAATTAATATATCCTTTGGAATATCCGTATCTATTAAAAGGCCAAAGGTGGGACTTTTAATGCTCCATGCTTTGTGCCTCGTGAGCGTCATAATGCACCTAGGCATCCGCTAGGTACCATGTGGTACCGGTATTATTTCTACGAAACCTTCGATCCTATGGAGGTAGTTCACAAAATAAGAGGTGATGTTTCTTGTCGCGACCCTTCAAGACCTGAATGCACCTGTATCGATATAACACGCAACATATACCTTCATAGGGTCATGCTACCGGTATTGGAGTGAGGAGAGTTTGTTCAAGTTTTTGCGGCACAAGCAGGTAGGTGTGCATTAGATTCAACTGACCCCCGCTGGCTCATCAGCCCACCACCAATCAGCTTACACCCTGATACTGCTCCACGCACGATGTTTAAGGTACCCGCATCTACGTCATCGCTTCCGCCTACCTATTATCTTTAGTACTGAGTCTCTTCACACACTTCGGCTGGTTATCGTAACTTGATAAGATCCAAACTCGTCATCTTGAATGGAAAATATGTAGTTCAGGAAAGTCCCCCGGGAAAGCGTCGTACCCTTGCCCTATAATCCTCCACCCTTAGTATCGTTTAATCTGCCGAGCCTGCCCACCAGATACCTTTTTTTTTTTTTTTTTTTTTTTTTTTTTTTTTAAAAAATAAAAAACCCCTTGAAATACAAATGAAGGGGGACTACGTGGATGTTTTAAAATTGAAATAACAAAAACGGTTAGAAAAAAAAAACGGTT
>MU389378.1:205715-316949 GCA_022578775.1 Xylaria venustula | reverse complement strand
ACATAATATAACCAATCCCGTAAATTCTTTAAATTTTTTTTTAAAAAAATAAATATCAATTTAAAAAAACCCCCCCCCCCCCAACCAAAAAAAAAAAAAAAAAAAAAAAAAAAAAAAAAAAAAAAAACAATTTCAGAGCTTAGCGTCTACCTATATAGGCTACGACAGATTATCACAGGGAATAAAACAAAACATAACTAGGAGTATGCATGATAAATATAGCACAATAATTCAACGCTCAGTTGTGCAACTTCAAGCATTATGATAGGATAAAGGCCATGCATGCCCATGACTACATACGTGTATACTGTACAGTACTGTACTGAGGTATCATAAGGTAACGAATCAAAAAAAACAGTCACAAAACGCAACCCATGCGAAATGTTGGCGCAGCGGGTAGCGTAAAACCAGCACTGGTGCAACCGTCTTCGTCTATCCAAGCCCTCCAGTTATATAAATAGATAACAATAAGCGTGTATGAGAAGCCAGGTTGGAGTATAGAGAAGAACAAACAAACGGCCGCCATACAAAAGTCCTTCATGACCTCGTTGATGTCCTATACTGAGGGCCCGACCGGTTTCGGCTCTGCTGTCGTAGTCTCACCGGGCACTGTAGTGTCTTGCTCCTCTACTTTCGGTACCCCATTCTCGCCCTGACCGTTCAACTCTTTTGTCTGCCCATTGACATCATCGGGAGACTTGCTCGCAGCTGGTAACGTCCCGGTCGAAGGAGTACGGCTTGATGCGTCTGCAGGATGGTTCTCCTTGTTGCCGTCTACGTTACGGCGCCTCGGCTGTCCAATTTTAGACTTGTTGAGTAATTCCATCTCGCCCATGTCCACAACCTGGCTGCGGTTCACTTCGCTCATGGCTTTGCGAATCCGCTCTCGGCGTGCTTTACCACGGAGTCGACTCTGCGGCGCTGCGCCATCCACCCAACGCACGCTCAGGATCATAAAACTGAGGCCGTCGTGTATCGACTTTCGACCATTGTAGGTTCCGCCGAACTCACGACTTTGTATGCCGTATCGTGTAGAGCTAGCATATTTTTCAAGTGCGGGGAGAATCAACACCGTTACATGTAGATCGCGATCGGCAGGTACCTGGATCGGACCCGATGTTGGGACCGAATTCAGTACTTCTAAATGTTGTTCTGCCGGTAGAATGCGCTGCTTCGACTTGGATACTGGTTTCTGTAGTTCGAGCAAATCGACGTCTACGTCGTCCGGCCACTCACCACGAATCCAACCTGCATGAATGCATGCCGCCACTACATCCGAGTCATCTGTGTAAACATCTGTGCCCCACACCGCTCGACGAGTTGTAATTTCCTCCCGGGCTGACGGGGTCAGGTGAACTCTAGGTATCTTGACAGTGAGAGATGAGTTCTCGTTGCCTTTGATCACATCCATAGGCAGAGGTCGAGGCGTACTTGAGTAGCCAAATCTACTATGCGATGATTCTAACTTGGCCGGCTTCAACGAGATGCTGTACACGACATCGCCAAGATGCTTGCGAGGGCGATCAGCCACGCTATCAAGAACGACCTGTGACGAAACTTTCTGTTTTGGCTTTGGGATTATGGTAGGGCCCGGCGGGGGCTGCTTGGCCGAAGTATTGGGGTTGGACCTCGGTGGTTGATGGTGATGATGCGTGAAAGCGTAATCTCTGTTTGTAGGTGATGGTATTGGAGTCGTCGACTTTACGTTCTTGAGCGGGCCACCCATCCCTTGCAGTGGCGAAGATGTTCGTTCAGGTGCGTGATGGTGATGGTGGTGGTGACTAATGACCACTAGATTAGTAAATTGGAGCTTGGGGTACGGGAGAAGCCGATCAGACATACTGATGATGGTGATGGTGAGCATGAGTCTTCGCGCGCTTCGCTCTGCCAACAGGTGTCGCTCGACCGTTACTGTCTTCGTCACCTTTTCCATCCTCCTCCTTAGGCTTTCCACGTTTCCTTCGTTGTTTCGTGGTAGTCTCACTAGGTGATTCTTGATGGGGAGGTTCGACATCTTCGCGCCGAAGGCCAGGGTTCGAAAAGGGGATTTGGGCGCCGGATGGTCCAGGACTAGAGACACCAATGCCGCGTACACCGCTTCCTATGCCGGAAAACATGCGGCCAAATTCGCTCTTGATGCCAGGTTCCCCTGCTGGCCCCTGTAACATGGGTTGGGCGCCCTGAACCGCCTGGGGTAACGGCGAGACTCGTCCTTTGCGGTTAATTTCCTGAACCCCCAACAATCCTCTTTGCGGCCCTGCATGTGGAGGGCCGTCTTCTATGGGCCGAGGTCGCCCAACTTCGAAGGGAGGAGCGGCGGGGCCACCACTATACGCAACCGATGGAGGAGGGGGGCCCTCTTCATTGTGCCGGCCACCCAGAGGTGCTCCACGTGGCTGCTGATGCTGAGCATGTAAAGGAGCGAATCGGAGTCTGTCTGGCGACTCGTATGGATGACCTGGTGGAAGACCAGGCTGGCTCGTGGGGTTACCATGGTGCATTGGTTGGCTAGTAGGCGGGAATCGCTCGGGGGGCGGTTGATGTACGTAAGCAGGATGGTTGCCGTACGGGGGTGCAGTCGTCACAGGGAACTCCCCCGGGCGGTGGCCTGGATAAGGCTGGCCATACGCATCGGCCGGGGGCTGATCATATCCAGGCCGTTGTTGCCAGGCGTGTGGGTCACGAGGATCAGGCCGACCATAATTGGGAGGTGGTTGTCGAGACGGAGGGGGTTGAGGCACATGCTCCCCGGAATGCTGCCCAGGTGGGCGCGTCGGATCCGACGACGTTCGTTCACGCTGCGCACGTTGTAGCTCCATCTCGCGGTTCCTCTGACTCTCCCTTTCCCTCTCTCTTTCGCGATCCCGTTCGATGCGCTCTCTCTCCAACATGAGCGGCCGTTGCTGCTCTTCATAGATTAACCGTTCTCTTTCCCGTCGCTCCCGCTCCCGCTCCCGCTCTCTGAATTCGGCTTCTCTGCTCATAAGCTCTCTGTACTCTCGCTCTCGATCTCGCTCAGCCGCCAGGCGGTGCTGTTCTTCGTAGGGTATGGGACGAGGCGGTCCTCGCTCCGGGTTGTATTCCACAACACCAGGACGTCCTTCTTCGTGTGGCGCATACACAACGTCTCCATGTGGAGGCGGTGGACCACGCCCCATTTCTGCAGGTCTCTGAGACATACCATGGTACGAGCGTGGCTGACTACTAGGGCGAGGAGGTACGCTAGCAGTGCTCACACGAGTTGCAGGTTCCCTCCTGTTGTCTTCCGCAGATGGCATGGGCGGGGGGCGTTGCTGATAAGCCTGAGGTGTGCTGTACCTGGACACTTCGGGGGTGCCATAGATGCCCCGAGGCGGAGACCCAGCGGCGCTTCCCCTGTGGTCGCGTCCGTCGAACGGGGGTCGTCCCGGGTCGGGCGTCTGGGGTCGGCGTTGGTGGAATGCGCCGTATTCTGCAGCGTTCTGCATACGCGGTGACGCGTGGACGGAGCTAGCGTATGCGGGACCTGGGGTAGCAGATGTGGTGGCCGGGGGTGGATAGGGTTGTGCATGACCTGGTGTAGGCTCGCGAGGCGCAGGTGGGGGCCCGCCGAGCATTGAGGAGATGGACATGCTGCCACCGGTATTGGCTGTTCTGGCTATGGAGTTGAGCGCAGGCAATTCTCGTCCGGAGGGAAAGGCGCTGGGAGGGCCGAGATTCATGGGGGGCGGGCGGGGAGCAGGTGGGCCGCCGTAGGGCCCCATCTGGTGCGGTGGCGGTGGCTGCTGCGGCGGCGGCGGGTGCTGGGGGTGTTGTTGAGGCGGCGAGGGTGGTGGCATGGCACGATGCATGGACGGATTGTTTACAGACGACGAGCTCGGGTGGCGCGTGTGAGCCTGGACAGGGTGAGATGTGGGCTCAGTTGCCGTGTAAGGGGGCCCTGGTCCTGGCCTCGATTGAGAATGAGATGAATAGAAGGGATTCGCATCGGAGGGACGTCGCTGGTGATGTTCGGTGTAGGCGGTAGCAGGGCTCGTGGTAGCCGGAGCGGGACGAGGAGGATAAGACGACGACGATGAGGAAGTGGTCGTCGAGCCTGAGGGCGTAGGGGCGGGTGCGAAGGGCGAGCGCGTGAAGGTCGGCGACGCCGCATTGTTACGAGAAAAGGGGATCTGCGGCGGTTGTCTCGAATCCATGTTTATATTATGTTATGTACTGTACGCAGTCGTCCTAACGAGTTCTCTCTTCTATCACGTCTTGAAAACCACGGGCCCACGTAGTCATTTGCTCTTCTGAAGGCAAACAGTCCAGACTCTTCTCACGATTGACGTCGTGTTGTGTTGTGTCGGGTCGAGTCGAGGAGGGCCAATTCGATGAGAAGGACACAGGGCAAGTCGTTACTACTATGACGCAGGGAGCTTCGCATATCGAACAGGTTCGAAGGGACTTCGGAGCGGTCAGGGCGGCGGCAGCAGCAGTGATGATGCGGATTCCGCACTTGGTACACTTCGAGCTTGTCTTGGAGTATGGTGGATTTTCGAAGAAGGGGCGTGATGCGATGGCCCGGGCTTTGATCGAGATTAGATGCTAGATGCAGATGAGAGACAATAGTCGACCCTGTAAGATAACAAGTCCGGGATAGAATGTAGCAAGCTACATCGGCTCGGATCTGCTCAGCTCGTCCGGAACACACAGCGCATACAAACAAATGGCAGCAGGAGTAGCAGAAATTGGGCGTCAGTCGGTAATGTAGAAGAGTAAGTGTGAAGACGGTAAACGGCGGAGCTTTACCAGGTCGGGTGTGGACACTAGATTTGCGCGAGTGGAGATCAGTGAGCGTGTGGTGGCCTTGGTGGGCATGAGGTGGACAAGAGTGGGTGTCAGTCAAGCCGCTACACTACTGCGAGGCCAAACTAAGCAAGGATGAGCCTGGGTATATCTAGTCGTGTGTGTCTCTCCCCTCCCCACGGGCAGGGTATGTAGCCGCTGGGAGGACGGGGTATGCAGTGCTGTATGCAGCAGGTAGGTGAGTGTTACCGAAAGAGATGGATGTACTTGGTATAGTACACAGTACGTACGTATACGTGCGACGAAAGTGTGTGCGCGGTGTTGTTTGCGAATGTGTGATGTGCAAAAGGTGTGCGTAGGATTGAATGATGATGGGGATGGGAGGAGATGAGAAAGTCTAGTATGGTAGGTATGGCCTAGCGATGGTTTATTTTTTCTCGGGTCAGAAGCTCGGGGGCCTGCTAGTGTGGTTGTGCAGTAGCAGATACCTAAATAGGTACCTACCATGCATGTGCGCAGAGGGCAGCGGCAAGCATCATACCCCGACATTACATGTAGCGCAACGGTATCGCTACTACCTCCATGATGCAACATCACAAGCACAGTACCACCTACAACCTGGGTGCTTGGGATTTACATATTGCGCAAGTACAACGCGTAATGTATACTGCCAATTGAATACCAGTATCGATGGTTGCTTACTTACAGGGAACAGGTACACTACACTACACTACTGTACATCCAGGAAGGGCATCGAGCAAAAAGGTTTTACAGCTTTCCTGCAGTTCCTGTTACCCCTGTCGCTCAATCCCTGCTCCCAACCCTGTCCTACGCAACCTTTGTGACATCTTTTGCCAATTTTCCTTTTTCTTCTCCACAAGGAGCATCACACGCTAATACCAGAATGGCCAGGAGCTTGATAGCTCTGGTCAACACGCGCTTAGCCATATCGATACGCTAGGTAGAACGGGAAGGTTTAGATGCACTCACTAGCACATGCGCATAACAAGCTTTAAAGTGCCAAGTGCCTGGAGCAGTAAGAGGAGAAGTTGTCTACATGCATCACCATACCAAAATACGGTACTCCATCCTTAGAGCCCAGCATTACATCTACATTTTTCTATGTGTCTTTTGCGTGTATACTGCATGTTACTCAGTAACAGGGTCCAAGGTTGCTATTTATACTAGGTAGCTATATATACTTATATTATAAATATCTATAATAATACATGGATTTTTTGGATGCTGGGGTTGGGCAAGGATCTGCGTTGTACACTATCATAGTACGGTAGGTATTAGTAGGTACTTTGATTTTGCCCGGTAGTACACAAGTCGATTTCTGTACCTACATAACTCTCTGCCTCCGCATCTTGCTCCAACCACTCAACTAGCCCTTGATCAATGAAGAGGGGGAAATGTAGATGAAAAAAAAAAAGATAGTGGACACGACAGAGAGGCTGGGCAGAAGTGGATCGTCAAATCTCGTGCCACAAGAACTATGTAGGTAAGTAAGTACGTACGTGGTCGACTTATTCGATCGGCGGCTTCCAGTCGGCGGCATGTTAGCGCAAGGGCGCATGGTGTGAATGCGGTGCTGAGACCAATATGGCGCTCAATGCTCGATCAATCAGCACCAGGGAATCACACTTGGACCTCCAGGCCCTCAACCGATTCGACAGGTGAGACATTTACCCCAGCGAGGTGGTCTGTGTCTCAAAGCCAACATTGCATCGAGGCGCATCATTTCTGTCATTTCCACGTCGAGGTTTTCGGTCTTTTTGTTGATATAGGTATCACCGTCACGAAACGCAAACATCACTCGAAGCAAAAAAGCAAAGTGTTTCGAGCGGGTATGAGAAAGCTTCCTTCGCTTCTCTTCTGTAATACGAAGTTTTACGAGTGCGAGTATTGTGCCCCAGGCATAGACTGCGCATACCACCTGAAGGACGGGCCGCATGTAACGGGAACCCTCTGGGACGGTGTATACCCGCTTGGTTAGGTATGATTCGTGGCAGGGACTTCCGAATTTATACGTCTATCCGAGCACATCTGTCCTGGTATAATGATTGGACGTCCATCCGTCAAAGTACCGTACATACACACGTACTCGGTACATGGAAGGGAAAAGTAAGCGTGGGTGAAGAGGGTGGTGGTGGTGGCCGGCCTTGGGTGTCGCGAGTGTGCCCCCAATGGCAAATGGCACTTTTTGTTGTTGTCTTGGGTGTTTTGTCTTGAGAGTGTTTTGTGTCTCGAGTCACCACAACATCGGTGCCCAAGGCCCGAGGCCCAAGGCGCAAAGCCCGAGCCACTCGCCGCCGCCGACGCTGCCACTCACCATCTCGGTGGCTGCTCGCATGACCATACCCGGCTTCAGGCTGCGCGCGGGGGGAGGCGGAGGTGATATATGACAGGAGTCTGCGAGCAATCTGGCCGGGTCGCGACGAGACAGGGACGTGTGCTTGCATTTCTCGTCCGTCCCCTGTTAGTGCTTGCATGCAAGTCTAATGCTGCTACGGACGGGTTGACCTGCATTACCGTCGTCATGTGCACCCGCTTGGTAGCAGCCAGCAGCATGCGACCGGTAATACAGAAAAAAAAAAAAAAAGAGAGGAAATGCCGTCGAGTCAGAGGCGGCTCTGACCCTGTCTTGTAATGTCCCCTCCCTCCACGCTCGAGGTTTACTGGGTATTGCTCTGTAAACAACCTCCACCAGGTTGAAACTGTATTCCAGGTAATACCATGTATGCTATCTAAATCTAACAGGGCTGGTATGAGAATGCGATGATTAAACCTGTTACTGATTAGGTTAGACGTGCACAGATATACTTAGTACGGTAGGTATGGCAATACCTATATACATACCTAAATAATATATACCATAAGGTAGTGACAAGCTCTCATTCAGGAACGGCAATACAAACGCCACATGCATGGATTATCCCAGGCATTAATCTGATCCCATCAGCGCGCCTAGGTCCAAAGTATTTCATTGTACTATATACAATACAAGGAGGTATGCACGACAGAAACACGATGCTGATGCCTATCGAGCAGTTCGTATCAGATATCCCCATCTCTAAGAAAAAAATGAAAGCATGATTGGGTACAGAGAGTAAAGTTGGCACTTCCTCATCAAGAAACAAGCAACACTATGCTTATTCGCTACAGTCTCAATATAAAATAGATGACGCTCGCTAACCAAGACGAAAAGCCAAGAAAAAGACAAGAGAACTTACTGTGTACATATGCAAACACCAACTTAGTGCACTCGATGACACTTATACTAGGAGAGTAGGTAGTACATATCTATAGTGTATACAGCAAGCGAACTACTACGTATATGTACGTACTTACACTACATTAAGTAGTACCTAGTGTATCGTCGTGATGAATGCGGGTCTCGCTGATGCAGCTGTTTCTCCTGCAGGGATCCAGATGTAATGTTTTAGTGTCATGTATGTACAGCTGGCATGCGAACCCCTGCTCTCGAGATGCCAACACCGCCGCCCGAGATGGCCAACGACAAACGTAGGTGGCTATGGGAAAGACAGATCCTGAGACACAGTTCTGCTATATGTAGGTGGCCATCTGAACCCCTCCTCCGCCCACGACCATGCCGATTCCGAGACCAGCCCGAGGTGGGATATATGGATATATATATAATACACTTACAAGGCCAAGCCATCCCCCTCCTCCTCCTCCTCCTCCTCCTCAGGCTCCAACTACCGTGCCCCCCCCCCCCATATCTTTGATTGGATGGTGATTCTCGTTCGCTCGTTCTGCCTCTCCATCGTCACCTGCATCACTGACCGACTTTTGCATCTCGGCGACCTTACCGGGCTTGCTGCGTATATTATCATGTCTCGTATCTCTGTTGTTTCCCCCATCTTCCATCTCTTGGACTACGGTGAACCTCAGGTGGCTTTGACGGAATTCTATTGTCATCAATCACACAGCCCTCCATGATTTGCAGCAGAACAGGCTATGGATACCGATTCACAAGTGTGGTAGATGGATGTTTCAATGTTGGTCACGAAAACAATTAATGCCTCTCCATCCATCTGATACCCAGCTAACCATATATGTATCTCACACTGTAAATGTGCCTACCCAGTAACGTAGCGTCTTCGTGCAACGATGGCATAACCAGGGCCAGCCTTGACATAGGTAGGTAGCCGTCTCAGGTAGATATATATGCGCATGTTTGTTGCGTGTCTATATGCGAGCCCAGTGCGCTGGGGATAGATGACCAATTTCGATACCTGTGCTCCCGCATCATAATACCATATTGGGACATGCGTATAAATCTAAGCCTCCCGTTACTCCATGGATGTGTAACTACTCCTGCTTCCCACATTGGGGGGCTCGTCGTCCGCAGAGAACCACAGACTTCACATAATATAGTAAAAGGGAATCATGAGATAAATAATTCACTCTTATAAATTACCGTATTTATTTCCCTTGACATAGTACCATGAATGTTATCTTATTGGTAAATATTTATTGTATTTACCTACTGTCGTTGATTACCAGTGATTGATTAGTCAATCCATGTGGTTCTTATAAGCCTGGGAGAAGGTATCATAATATCATCACAATACCTGGAATCCTACACTCTCTCTACCAAGCAAGCGAACACTAAGCATGTTTGCGATTCTCATTCCACAAACAGTCTACTACTAATTTCAAGCTGTATGAGCAATACGAGTCATTGTGATTACCTCCCATAGAGTTCGAACCGTAACAATCTAGCAGAGAATAGGCAGCGGTATCTTATTTTGTCCAATTTATACTTTGTCCAATTTATATTTTGTCCAATTTATATTTTGTCCAATTTATATTTACTGGTAATCACTCATTATCAGCCTACAAATATTTGTTGTGTTAGGCTCAATGACATGACTATGGTATAGTTAACTCTCGGGGATTGTGCCTTTCTAGACAAGAACATTCTATGCTATCTAAATTTTCACGTGTAAAACAAGAAGGCAAGGGGAAATTGTCTAGGTTAATCGATTTATTCATTTATTATTCCCGCACCTCTTATGCATCCTGATCTTTTACAGCAGGAGCAACAATCTCACAGATAACTATAGGAAAGCACGACACGTCCTGTTCCTGTCTAATATAGCTGTAGTACCATCTCGAGGAAGGTACCACTACCTGCCTGCGTTTTCCATTTACCTCTACTTCTCTACCCCGGACACCTTTTGTTTTCTTCCCTCCCAACATCCCAAACATCAACAACCATGGCGTCTAATCCGAAAATTTGGGACGGGATGCCCTTCAAGAGGATGCATCAAGTGAGGGCGGAAGTCGACGAGGCCTTTGCAAGCCTTGCTCAAGCTAACACTCTCTTGTCAAATGCTCGGGAGACCACAGGCTGCTCACCAAAGGCTATAGAGAGCCTTGAAGCAGATGTCAGGTTCAAGTCAGCCGAGCTCGTATCTCTACAGAAGAAGCTTGCACCCCTAGAAGCAAACTACCACAAAGCACAATCTACGAAAAAAGAGAGGGCCCGGCAGAAAGAGAAGAGTCGGGAACAAGTTGCTCTCGAAAGGCACCAGAGGAAGAGTGAGATGGCCCGACAACAAGCTGCCGTCGAACAACTGCAGCTACAGAAGATCCTAAAGCTTCAGCCCGAGAAGAAGCGGAAATTAGATGACAGGCATGTCCAATCATTGCGATGCAAGTGCGTCTGCTAATACGTACGATGCGTTGCTATAGGGAAACCAAATCTTTTCCTGAGGGACAGGCTCCAGTTATCACAGAACCCATGATCAACACCGCCACGCTCGAGGTTAGTTCTTGAAGTCTTTTCCATCCCCCTTTTAATTACTGACCCCAGCGTGTCAATAGGTTGCCTTGCCTCCGGGGGGATGTACTCTTACTGCTGACGAGTGCCAGTACCACCACCTGGACAGACTCCGTCGCCAGTATGCTCATTCTTTTGGACTTTTCTGCGACGAAATGGACAAGTTCGGCGATACGTGCTTGACTGGTATATGCCTTGCATTGCCAGACATGCCCTGGTCTATTGCCGTGTCGAGGCTAGCGTTCCTGTTCAAGTCCACGTTAGATTCCCCTGGAAGCAACCTCACACCACCTGGCGACGACCGATACTTGTCCGCTGGCACAACGATCGGCTGCGAGCAACATGCACGATATATCCGTTTGCCGGAGCTTATGGTCATCCAGGATTGGCGAGACTTCATGCGTTGGGCACATCATCATAGGTTAGGTCCCTAGAATCCTTTTTATCCCCTGGGGTCTTGTTTGTCCCTTTTTCAATAATTTGAGACCTCGTTGCTCATGCATGCTCCCGAGACATCAACCGAATCACTACTCCTTCAGGTAATGACTGACTCCAGTGTGTCAAACAGTCATCTTTTCCATCTCTGTGGCCACCGCAGTTGTATCAAGTTGAGGCACATGTGTCTCGAGCCTCTTGATTGTATATCGAGTCGCACCAAATGTCGAACCGAACACCACGTTGGTAGTGTCCATACTTTCGACCAGTCGACTCCTGAAGCTCGCCCCCTGGCCCCGGTGAAGTGCAAGTCAACCGGTTGTTGTCCACCTTGTCTCCCTCGGCACCAGGCCTCTAATATTCTGCACTCCGTCGCCATTGAATTTGCAGCATTCCACCGAGTCTCATTCGGCACCATAACAAGTACCGCGATGACGGATCACCACGCCCCAATCAGCGAGAATCAGCTTGGTAAATTGGTGTACGACGAAGGCGTTGGACTCATCTTCCCATTCCACAAGTCCTATGGTCACATATTTGTGAAGATGGGGGTAGACGACTCCTTTGTCGAGGTGGACACATTGCTGCAAATTCCTTCGACGTACAGTTCGAACGATGTGCAGCCTATTCTTCAGAAGTTGCCCACATGGACCGAGACGTGTTTCAATGATATCTTGAATTCTATTTTCTGGTATGCAAGGAAACGCAATATGCCGTTCATTGATATGGATGGTCAAAACCAGAATGCCCGCTTTCATCGTCTGTCTCCAAGATACCAGTGCCCATTCTGCCACGGCTTTGACAACCATTTCAACTCTGAAACTCTTATCTCGGTTGACAAGATTGTAGGCTTCGACAATCTAGTCGAAGCTCTTCGGCACATGTTGTTCACCCACACTCAAGTGCCACTTGTTCGCAAGGTGAGGTTTCTCTTGGAAGAGCTTCGGGAGTGTTGTACTATTCGTCATGCGTGGATGGTACTCTTACAAGAAGAGTACGATACTTCGATTAATTTTCTGGAAAGGGGAGAAGTCCCTCCAGTGATTACCAACCTCTGTGAATACAGGGGTCTGGACTATCAGAGGCCTACGGAGGTTAACAAGGACTTGGTGGCATACGAAAGAAAGGAAGAGGAAGTGGTGGTCAAGGAAAGAATGAGCGATACGGAATGCGCTGACATCCTGGACGCCCTGATCAATGCAGTGAGATAGCTTTCTCGAAGGGGGGTTGAAGTGACTTTTTATGTAGTTACTTGTTTTGTCTGTTGCTGGCTGAACTCAACCGACTTGTTTATGACACACAACGTCATATGTCATATACCTCAACAATTATTATATTGTTGTGTCATGTATTCAACATTAAAACACTCAGCACAGATAGCATAAATGGACGAGATAGATTAGAAGCCACCCAGAGATGAGAGCTAATTGAAATAAATAATCAAGTAAAAGGCAAAAAGATAGCTCAAGTAACCTTAAACACTGCTTTAATACCTAACTTGTAAAATACAAGCACACTATCACTGCTTAATTTGCAGAATTAACAAATCAAAAATTAAAATTGTAAAACGGCACTTATAATTTATCTTAAATTTGTGAATGTTTTATATTTTCATTCTTTGTAGAGTAATCGCGATATTCATTTTAGACGGGGACCCCGGAACGGTGTAGTCGCCAGACGCTTTCTTTGGTTGTCGCTGTCGCCCAGGTGCAAGCTGAGGGTCGTACCTGTCAGATCGATCGGGTCTTTCCAAGGACGCCTCGTTCTTCATACCTCCATGTAGGTAGCCACGCTGTGGCTGACAGACAGGCCCAAACCCTCTCTCTTCGTTATCTTGTTCCGTTGGAGATTGGTCACAGCGGCCAGCAGCTCCGCCACTTTCTCATTGCCCGCCCGCAGCTTGTAAGAATGGCCGCAACCACTTCGCTTTGCAGTTTCGGTCAGAAACTTCACCTTCTGACACGCTGCTCAGATGTGTGACAGGATCCTCCATGAACGACATACTTTCCGCCTCCAGCCCTTTGGGCAAGCGCTTACTTAATGAGGGTTTCAACCCAAGTGGCAAAGAACTCAGCAGAAGTGAAGCGCTGAAGTGGACTATCTCAACACACCACCTCGACATTATGCGGCAGCTCATTGCAGATGGAACCGGCGTGAATGCTGAGGACAAAGATAGTGATAGACCGATCCACGATGCCGCGAGGATCGGCGCTTGCGAAGAAATGCGTGTATTATACGAGGCCGGCGCCACAATCGATATTGTGAACAAGTTCAATGTAACACCCTTGCACAGGGCTGCGCTTGGCAACGAAGAAGCTGTACAGCTTCTGGTCGATACGCTTGGCGCCCAAGTCGACCCTCGAGACTGTGACGGATGGACACCTTTCGTAACAGCAGCGACGCACAACTATTGCGAAACGCTCAAGCTCTTGCGTGGTCTGGGTGCTGACGTTCAGCGAGAGACAATGAGGGTAATACTGCTTTACACCATGCCTGTCTTCGTGGCCATGTCCAGTCTGCCAAGCTTTTGGTCGAGCTGGGCGTTCGCATAGACTCAGTCAGTGAGAACTTCTCGACGCCGTTGCATCACGCGGCGACATATGCTCAGATTGAAACAACAACGCAAGTCTTAACCCTCGGCGAAAGGCGGTGTTATCATGCTAAACTACCTTCTTTTTTCCTTTTTTTCCTCTCCAATGCTATGAGGAAAATAGTTTTTTTCTAGTTACAGATATCAGCCCAACGTATTCAGGTTGCACTGGAACAACGCAGCTGCCGCCATCGTATCCGACATCCACGGCGAACAAAAATACTGATTTGACCCGTAGACGCTACCTAGTTGAAGCTGACACCGATCTCTCAGTAAAGTCTGGTCTTGGACGTACTGCTCTACATGTCGCTGCCTGGGAAGGATACGGTTCTGTGATTAATATCTTGCTCGAGTCTACTAGATTTGATCTAGAGGCCAAAGATAATGAGGGAGATACACCGCTCTCCCTTGCCGCCTACTGTGGAAATACTGTGGCCGTCCGCTCGTTAGTTGACAAAGACGCTGCTCTACAGTGCTAAGATAACAAAGGCAATTCACCGCTGCTTAATGCCACACAGGGCCATTCACTAGAGGTGATGGAATTCCTCATCGAGAAAGGTGCACAGCTGGAAGTTAGAAACTCTCGGATAGAGACTCCGCTACTCCGGGCAGCTCGATTTGGTACCGTGGGAACCATCCGCTTGCTTGAGCGCTACGGAGCAGACTTATATGCACGATGCTCACTCGGATATAGTGCGTTGCATCAAGCCGTCCTCAACAGGGACCAAAGTCTAGTTCGTTACTTTATAACCGTCTAGACCTCGAGGAAAAGACAAAATGGGACCAGACTGCTTTAAGTCTGGCTGCAGAACAGGGGTTCACGGATATCGTCGCGTTGCTGCTCGATAGCCGAGCTAATAAGGAGACCGAGGGAACAAAATCAGGCAAAGAACAGTGGCGACTGCTCCGTTACGCTGCATTCAAAGGCAACAAGGCGGTTGTCGAACTTCTGTTGGGAGAAGGTACTGATGGTCTTGCTAGGGACAAGGGGGGGCACATCGCCGAATTCTATGAAATACAAGAAAACCACTTAGATGTGGTGGAATTGCTCCGGAAGAAGACACCAATCAGCCAGAATACGTTGCGACCCTTAGGTTCCCGACCAGCTGCAGTGTTCCTACGAGATATGCAGGCTGGCACAGTCCACACTGTCAACAAGGCGATCGAACGCGAGAGGGACTTCGGCGTAATGAGACTTCTGGAAGAACTGGTAGATGCGGACGCGTAGGACGCGAATGGGGTGACTGCACCATGGTGGGCTTGTTGGCATGGGAATGTGGACATGGTGGAAGAGTTCCTTCGTGGGGCGAACACCGAGATAGCTGTCAATGAGGGCCTGACCCCGTTGTCTGTAGTATCCTTGTGTGGTAATGATGCAGTCGTGAAGTTATTATTAGAGAAAGGGGCTAGTCATAACTCTACTGTTATGTACGGGAAGACGCAATTGCTCTTCGCTGTAGCTGGATAGAACGCTCTCGTGGTTGAGTATCTAATTCGTGCCCATACCGATATTTCTTACAAATCGCCAATAGTGGACAGCGCTGTCCATAGCGGAATCAAAGGGCCACTAGGAAATCATAGAGCTCCTGAACCGTCACCGAACTCAAAAAAGTGAAAGACTTGGGCCAAATGCCGGGACAGAAGGGTCCCCTACGCCGGATCAACGCAAGAAATCGGACTGGTTAGAGGAGGCCGCAGAGGACGGAAACATCCCTGAGATCCTGAGACTACTTGGAAACAAGGTGGATGTCAATAGTTCTTCGTCTGGAAAAACGGCCTTAATCTGGGCCGCGCAACACAATCAACTAAGTGTGGTCGCTTTGCTCGCCACTAAAAGAGCCATGTTGATGCTCGAGATAGAAACGGTCGGACAGCGCTTCACCACGCCGCGAGGATGGGCGGTACTGCAATCATAGAACTACTCTGCAGACTCGGATCCAAGTTGAACAGTCTCGATAACATGAAGCGAACGCCACTGTCATGGGCAGCTTGATATGGCCACGAAGCCGCCACCAAGCTCCTGCTTGATCTGGGAGCCAGAGTGGACATCCGGGACAGCAGAGGCCGAGTGCCTCTGTGGTACGCCGCAAGAGATCATGAGACACCAGATGTAGCCCAATTACTTCTTGATGCAGGGGCTAACATCAATGTAGCTGATAAGCGAGGGTATACATCCCTTAGCCAAGGCATTAAAGAACGCAATCTTCGAATGTCACGATTCCCCTTAGAATGCGGAGCACTTATGATTCCTGTCTCTGAAACCAATAGCACTCCGCTGTGCTTGGCTGCAGCCTACGGTTATGAGGACATCGTATAATTGCTCATTTTCTGATCGGACGCCTGTTAGCATTACTCGGTTCCTGCACGTCAGTGCCTACATCATGGACTAGGTTGTCTTTAAGGTCAGCATCACAAGGGAGACGGATGTCTACGAGATCGTGCGACGCACGGTTCAAGTACTTGCTGACGATGGTAAAGGAATTTATGACGCTTATCTTCAGAGTGGAGACCTCAAAGTGCCCCCGGAACACATAGACGACACTATATTCGGGGAGCTACTAGAGTGTTTGGTCGAGCATATCATGTTCCCAGATGACGACGAGGAATCAGACGACGGTGGAACCAATGACAAATCATGAAGAATTAAGCCAAGAGGACTCATCGACTTAAGAACCAAGCCAGGAATACTCATCAGATGAAGAATCGATCCAGGATCACTTGGAAGATGAAGAAAGCGAAGCCTCGATGACTCCGATATCGTCAAAGTGGTTAGACGAGTTAGAGGACGTGGCCATGGAGCACGCCGCTTTGCTTGCTTGGAGGTTGTCCCAAGACCACACAACTCCGGAATTGTCCAGGCATGTCCCATCTTATTTAAATCAAATGGGCGAAACACTGGGATAAACTGGGTGAAAACAGTGACGAGTACCTTAAGAAATACCGGGAATTAGAAGACGATCTACGATACGAGACGGATATAGTGTATACTTCAAAGGGCACCTTCGCGACCACGAGTGTCGGTGAAGCCGAGGAGGGGATGGTGATCGCTCACGTAGCGGTACAGTCGAGACTCTGCCTGCTGAGAAGGAAATATGACGAACAGGAGGTTTGATATGAGTAGGTCGATGATGTTTACCGGTCATTTAGGATCGAGATGCTCGAGAGGCTGCTCGGGGACGTCAAAGACTTCGAAAGGAAAATGGAGAAGATAGAGATCCGGTGAGGGAAACTCCAGCCCGTCAAGAACCAAGGTAGAGAGACTCAAGGAACCATATTTACCAATGTCAACTGCATGCACAGAAATTTTGAGAGGGTATACCGGTATAGAATGTGCCGCCAGCACCAACCCAGATGACAGTCGCTGCGAGAACAGTGCAATACAGCAGGTATTATCTTGCTCATGAAAAGGGAGGAAACATTTTTGATTGAATTATCCAGCCTGTTTACGCAGCAAGTTTTGCTATAAAGTTTGATCTGGACTGCCTTATTTAAAATTCTCACTCTCACCCTCAAACAACAAGGAGCCAGCCTTCTCGTGAGATTCACTGCTTTTGTTATTGCGTATATCAGTACGACTGCACAAATACTAGCTTAACACGAGCAAAATCTACGAAACATTAATTAAAGTGACTAAGTGATACAGCTTAGTCTTAACATTATCTACGCATGGTGTTTGTTATCGTGCTTGAGTACCTTATAATATATACACCCACTAGACAATTGAATCCGGACACTAGGCCGTTTCTCACCAAAACCCACTACTTTTACCAGTAAATAAAATATAATCCAACAGCTAAATAAAATAGAAAAAATAACCACGTGAAATCTCAGTCAATTATACTGTTTAAAGTTTTTTTTTTTATTTATATTTTATATTTTTTCATATATCACCATTTGTCATAGTTTTATATGCTTGTGAGAATGGTGAGGTTTAGGTATTTTTCGTAAGTGTCCGGGTATAAGTGGAGATAGAGCGTGTGTGGGGAGAAAAGGGACCTGGATCAACCTGGTCAAGTTTTCTTTGTACCACCCCGGCCACTGACGGGAAAGAAAAGCCAACCAGTCGGCTGGCTTCCTCGACGAACGTGAGAGCTCCCCTGTGCTGTATCTGGATACTCGCCTTTCAGATCGATCCACCGAGATTGCCAGTAATGCGTCGCTAATGGATACAAATACTTGACATCATTCTTTATACTATACTTATTTACATTGTCCGGGCAATGTCTATTTCTCCTCCCAATGACAACTCTTTTACACAGAACGCTATAGCACGCCCTGAGAATGCTGGGACATCTACATCTACGTCGCTAAATAGCATGCGTGAGCGCGAACGCGGACGTGGATCATCTCTTGGATTATTGCTGATTGCGATTTTACCCCTAGTGGTTTTCATTGCTTATCTTGTTGTTGTTGGGGAGTACACTATGGGGCAATCATTGCGGGATTTGTGGTTGCCGGCGTTGACGGCGACGGCGACGGCGACAGCGACTGAAATAATAGCAGCGGGCGTGGATACGGGAGGGGTGAATCAGGGGGGAGTGGATGTGAGATGGTATCCGCCAAAAAACACATCAATAAACGATCTCAACTCGGCGCTGCATGGGAGTGGCATATATGGGTTCATCTTCGACTCTTCGGATACCCCTGATGCCGAATATGGCACGTATAATTGGTGTAACATGCCGCATGTTCGGAAGGAGGAGTATGTTCGGGCTGGAGAGGGGTTCGAGTTGCGGTATGTGGAGGTGGTGAGTGAGGGTTTCTTCTAGATGTCTTCTTATTCCCCTTCCCTGTCCCCCCTATCATTCTGAATGAGGTTTTTGTCATTGGGATGTTATTGAACCTTGTCCGTGTCATGAGATGACTTGGTTTTGATTTCCAGACATATCATGGGCTATGCGCAGATGGATGGACAAGCATATATGTACCACAACTACTCATGCGATATGGAAAACTGAAATACATTACCGAAATGAATATTTAACATCAACTAACACCCTCCCCAGATCCAAAGACATCATAAAAGAACCCCCTACGCCAGCAACGCATTCCCCGTAGAAGCGTACCACTGGGACTGCGACGACCAGGGCCTATACTACTACGGTTCCCCCTTCGGGCAAGACCCAAGGCGTCCGGCCCAGTCATTCTGGGAAGGTTTCGAATCCCCCGTAAACCCATTCGTGCCAAGCGGGTGGATTGGCACATGCCAGTTCCCGCAGCTTACGGCGCCGGGGTTGGATGATGCATATGTGCACGGGAAGGATATTTATGGGGTGTATCATGATCTCCTCAATTTCCTTCCCTCGCGCGATGATGATGATGGTGGTGGTCGTCGTCGTCGTCGTGGATGGCCGGATAAAGTCGTCTACCGCGTCACGCAAAACGTCATCACAAGCCAGGTCGCCGGTATGTTAATCGGTGGGACCTGGGACACCACCTCCCCGACCCCTTTACTCATCGCGGCTGTGGGGGTAGACAGTCTAGAACCGCAGTATTCCTGCCCCGCAGCCGACGCCCTCTTCAACTCAATAAAGTCCTCATCCGACGCGCCGTGGCAGGCGCATCTAGACGGTGCGGCGGAGATATACCGCCAACTGGATTCCATCTCGGGTGTCGCGCCCACTGATGCTGGCTTCCATGCGAGTTTTGACCATTACTTCGATAATCTCTCTGCACGACAATGCCATGCGAAGCCACTGCCCTGCAAAGTCGGAACCAACGGCACGGATGAACCATGTATCGATCAGGCGCTGGCGGATACCGTTTACCGCCTCGGCCAATGGGAGTACTCCCGGATCTACCGTGATGCACCGCAATCCCTCGCGGCGTCGGTGGCGTCGTATGGCGTTTGGATCGCGGAACTGGCGGGACATCTACGCGCCGTGATAGAGAGGAAGGGGGACAAGCCGTTGTATTTCCATAACGTGGCGCATGATGGCTCCGTTAGTCGGTTGTTGAGTATATTGCAGATTGAGGTAATGGTGTGGCCCGGCATGGGGAGCGAGGTTGTCTTTGAGCTTTATGAGCAGAAACAGAAAGGGCGCTCGCTCTCTGATGATAGGGGCAGGGATAGGGACGGCTCGGGCGCGTTCTATGTGCGGGTATTGTTTGGTGGACGGGTGCTGAGGTCTTCGAGTCCGACTTTGGGGGTCATGGATATGGTACCGGCTGAGACGCTGCTGGCGTATTTTGATGGGCTGGTAGGGAAGGATGCTAGTTTGGTGGTTGGGAAATGCAACGAGACTGTGAAGTCATGATATGTGGCTGATTAGCTAATAAATGGGGATGATGTTGTTAGGGTCTACTGCTACAATTAATGCTAATGAAGAACAAATACCCATGTTGATAATGACAACCATAATAAAAAGGGGCAATACGCCGTAACATCATGATCATTGCTCGTGCTTATGCGTGCGCTCTATGCTATATACCACCCGCTAATTGACGCTCAATATCCCGCTCGACGTCGTTCCATCGACCTGTCTGCATAGCGTCCAGTTTTCTTAATTTACTCAGCCAAAGTACAGGGTCGTCGTCTTGCCCTGCGCCAAGCTGGAGATTGCGCGACGCCAGCGTGTACTCGAGAAGGGCCTCATACGGCCACTTGATATCCTCAAAGTCCTCAAGCAAATCCTTGATAAACTCGATTTCTCGCTCCAGATGAGAGATCCTCTGCTCAACTGTCAAGTTGGGCGCGATGGTGGGGACTCCTTTCGAGCCGAAGACCTGGGACATGAGATAGCGGTGGTAGTACCACAGACTCTGATCCTCGGGGCCGACATTGAGCGCCTCTTGTACGAGATTCAGCTCCGTGTCGAGAAAGGCGGCACGGGCTACGTCATCGGCGTCGCGCTCATCGAGGACGCGGAACATCAGACGGCTGCGGTTATGCCAGGCCGAGAAGTTGGACAAGTCGCCCCTGATCATCTTGGTGGTGTATGCGAACTCGTCCTCCACGAGGCTGCGCCCAAGCAGTTCGGCGCTCTCGAGTCTCGCGACGAGATGGCGCCGGTAACCCCAGGCGTGGAAATTACGCCGGTCCTTCCCCAGCATCTTGGATGCCAGAGCCAGCTCGGCCTCCCAGACATTACTCGCGATAGGCCTCGGCAGACGGAGGATGGCCTGCTCGAGAATCCACTTCCGGTACTTCCATATCCAGTAACACTTGGGGAACTCGAGGAGCAGGGGCATGGTGAATGTGAGCTCGGATTTCAAAACCTCTGCGTCGGCCTCGACGGCATTGTGGGCGTCAGTGTCAGCCGTAGTACCACTCTTCCCAGTCGTCGGGGAGGCGGGGTTTGGCGGGATCGCGGCCGAGGAAGGCGACGACGAGGTGTCGGAAGAGGGACTCGTAATGTCGGCCGGAGAGGTACTCGGCGACGCCCTCGAGGGCGACGATCCAGCCGACCGTCTGGACAATAAGCCAGAGGTTAGACAGCGGCGACGGACGTTCCATACCGTGTAGTACTCCGGGTTGAGGCGCAGCAGCTTGGACGTCAGCGGGAAGAGGTCGGGATCGTCCCAGGCGGAGCGGGCCGTCTTTTCGCGGATGGACTGATCGAGGTCTCGGTATTTCTGGATCCTCTCGAGGTCTTGTTGTCGCTGCTCCTCGGTTTTGGGGGCTCGGGTGACGCGGGCTATGCCGTGCTGGGTGTTGTGTTAGTTAGCCATGTCTATGATCTGTCTATCTACTTCTAGAGAGGAATATGTGATTGAATAATACAATTCTATAAAATGGAAAAGAATCAAAGGAAAAAAAAAAGAAAAAAGGGAGAACATACATTATCCATATCGGTTGTGCATTGGACTTTGTATCGACATTGTTACCGGCTAGATCTGCCGGGAAGGTATGTGATGTGATGGGTAGGTTAGATATACACCCGCTGGATTTCTTTGATGGAGGGGTTGCTAAGATGCTGCCTGCATGCGCTTATGCTACCTAGAGGTAAGTTGATCCTAGCGCTTGGTAAATGTACCACCGTTACAATGTATGTACCTAATGTAGTACATTAGATGCCTGATTTGTGGGGCTGCCACTATGTACTTAGCCAGGTACATCATCAGAAACTCCCAGCTTTATGGAACTCAACACCACAACGTCAAAAATGCCACGTTCGTTTCGACGAATATGAGACGGCAACGCTCTCTGAGCACTGAATTTTATGGCTCCATACCATGACCAATCGGAAGTATAGAGAGAATCACCAGCTTCTCGCTACTCTCATCTCAGAGGGATATCTACATTAGTCAAGGTTCTCCAGACAATGCGGCGTGTTATGACGAATTTCATTCCTCGAACCCATTCGTTAGCCAGCAGTTGAATCCCGTCGCCGAATTCGTGGTTGTATGATCAAAAATGGAACTGGCACTTGGATAGCAGAAAAACCTAATGATTAAATGTCAGGTAATACACGTTTCAACTTTCAAGGCTCCTACAGGAGCAAAATGCGGCAACTCATCCTAAGGCAAAACCTTAACATGTGAGGAGAAGGCACTGGTTCCAGCCTTCGTTGTCCGACAGCTGCACCATGCAGCAACATCAAGCGGTGTCGAGGCATGTTGAAAGTTATTATCAGGTAGGCACGCCTGCCGTCTGCCGTGGCTGGGACTGCTCTGTCCAGTCATACTTACATATAACACGGCACGGCACAACCTGAGCTGCCTCTCTCACAACACATGTCCCATTCTCCGGACCCTTCTTCTTCTCTCTCCCTCTCTCCCTCTCTTCCTCTCTCCCTCTCTCCTTTCCCTAGGTAAGGTAGGCAGGCCTGTATGAGCATTATGACTACATTAATAAATAGCCTCATTCTTTCGTTTCAGCTGCCCAGAAAATGCCTATCCTGTCCCCTGATCGATTCGTGCCTTTCCATGTACTAGCCTCCGATCGCTTCCGAGCCAACAAGCAGCCTCACGAGCTGACTCCTTCGGAACGTCTGTTACGTACCGAAGATGACGGCGTGGATGCCTTCTGCTTTACCCCCAGTCGGTCTGTGCCCACCTCGTCTCATCGTGTCTCCCGCTCCGATTGCATAGAGCGACGCCATGGCACCGTCTTAGACTTATACCCCCTCGATCGCCAGGTCAGCCATGGCGCTGTGTGGTCCGTGGGCGGCACTGCTCCCAACGGCGTGGCTGTCGACGGAGGACGTGGCCGGCTCGTCAGTTCGGGCACCAATGCTCGTCTGTACACTACTTCCTTCTCTAATCTGCGACCTAAGTCCGAAGAAGACCAGGAGAGGCATGAAGGCCGACTCGCCGTAGCGCTCAACCTTGACCGTGTTCAGCGAGTTCTCGACTTCGATGGATTCTCGACCTTTCCACGACGCAAGAAGAAGAATACACGACCATCTTTACAGCATGCCAAGACCGTCTGGACTGGATCAGAATGGGCCAACGACGCTCATTCCATACCTAGTCAGTCTATCTGCCACTTAAATCACTTAAATCTATGTCCACTGAGATGAATCTGACACCTGCTAGAACCCTTAAAAGCAGAGCGCATCTTGCCCAATGCGCCCTTCAAGTAAGTTCATCAATATTGGACAATATCAGGAACGGAATCGATGCTAAATCAAGGACTGCTCACTCTTTTAGGGTTTTAGATGCACCTGGTCTGCGAGACGACTTTTACTGCTCTATCATGGATTATTCCAGGTCTTGCAACACTTTGGCTATCGGCCTAGGTAACCTTTTGTATGGGTGGTCCGAGGCCACTGGCGTCACTCTTCTCAATGCTGGCCTCAAAGACGGCTCTTGGCTAACATCCGTAGCCTTCTCGTCCGAGAGAGGGGGCAAGTCCATACTCGCCTTCGGTCGGTCCAATGGTTGTCTCTCGCTGATGTCCCTATTCGACAGCTTGCTTCCTCGATTCGAGGCACAGCAGCCAGCACCTGTGGCCTGTCTTTGCTGGCGCCCAACTGTGACCATGAGACAATCGGTGAATCCGCGCAGTACCGACGCCATGGTACCCACAGAAGACCTTCTCGTGGGTGACGAGATGGGTGACATTTACTACTACTCTGTCGAGTGGCCCGAGGCCTGGGAGGTGGCTCGGGAGAATTGGCCCGGCGCGATGACACTGCTCGTCCGCATCAAAGTCCACTCGCAGCAGATCTGTGGCCTTGCCTGGTCACCTTCGGGCCATGATTTCGCGACCGGCGGGAACGACAACCTATGCTGTCTCTTCCAAGCAGACAAGGTTTTAGAGGCCGAAATGGAAGGAGCCAGTCCTTCGACTTCAGCTTCGGCTTTGGCTTCGGCTTCATCTCCGGCCTCGACTTCTGTAGCTGGAACATCCCAAATCGCGTCATCGAGCCCTAGCAGCACCGCGGCACCCCCCTGCTCCGGCGCAGCACCAGACTACCATACGATGCCACGAAATCTCGTCCGCTACCTCCCAGCCGGATCAGAGAAGCACCGCTGGCGTCATGCAGCAGCGGTCAAGGCCATCGCGTTCTGCCCATGGCGAGAGGGCTTGATCGCCACGGGCGGCGGATCCAATGACAAATGCATTCACTTCTACCACACCACCTCAGGCGCAGCCCTCGCCACGATCTCGGTGGCGGCGCAAGTGACGTCGCTCATCTGGAGCAAGACGCGACGCGAGATCGCGGCCACCTTCGGCTATGCGCAGCCCGACCACCCCTATCGCATCGCCGTGTTCAGCTGGCCAGACTGCCGCCAGGTCGCGGCCGTCCCCTGGGAAGGCGAGCACCGCGCCCTCTACGCCGTCGCGTACCCCGGCGGACCCTCGGATACGTATCGCACCAAGGAACGCCTCCGGAGCCGCACCGCCGAGGAGGGGTGCGTGGTCGTTGCCAGCAGCGATGAAAGTGTCAAGTTTCATGAGGTCTGGCTTGCGGGCCGTAAGGCTACGGCGCTGGGGAGCGGGGTACTGGCTGGGAGCGATATCCTTGAGATGGAGGAGGGGATTGATAAGGAGGGGGATGTCATTCGTTGATGGGCGTTTGCTTTTGTGTTGTTCACGTACGCATGTGGTGCTACGATACAGGCTGATATGACGATGGTGACGGTGGTGATGAAGCTGGCAGGGAGGTAACGGGTAGCGGAGCAGAGGATATAGACTACACCTCATGGTTTTGTTGGTAGTTGTTGTGGCGTTAGGGTGCTATGAGACTGTTATTGATGATACTATTAGCTATTACCATTAGTCGGATTGTGATTTGTGGCTTTCTGTGGTTCCTTGTCCAATGCTGTGCAAAACTCGTTTGGTTAATATCATACGGATTGTGTGATGCAAATTTAGACTAGTCCTGCTGTGCTGTGTACTGACAACCAGTCAGAGTTCATTGTAACATGGTAGCTAAAAGAGTAGACGGTCTGGTATAATCGATTTTGAGAGTTAACTAGATCCTGTGGTGAAGGTGTTCATGATTCTTTCTTCCCTTTGCCATACATAATAGTGTATCTCTGCCATCACCGACAAGCACGTGACATAGTAGGATAAAGACAAGACACCTACATCTCATTAAAAGGAATAATCAAAATATCCGCACAGAATAATATACGAGTGAGAAATAACGAGTAACGGAGACAGCAATGAGGATGTGGGCTATGTTGCTGTGATATAAAGGGGTTTCTCCCGTAGTTCGATAGATACCTACCGACGTAGCATTACAAGGTGTTATTCTAGGTAATGTATTCTAGAAATCAAATCATTAGGTATTAAACAAGTTTATATAATGACTTGAGGACTTTGTCACTGAATTTTGGATGATATTAAAGACTTTCCTTTTAATATCATGTACTTGTGATACGGTATATTACCAGTATTAGGTTTGGGGCTGTATTTAACATTAAGGCACCTGCGGACATCCGATATCTAACTTTTCATCCAGCTGCATAATCCCAAATTATGACCATTTCTAATAGATGTCGACTTTTTAATGATCTGAAATTTAACTTCAGATTTGAATTTCAAGGTGCAATGCTGTTTGTTGTATTGTATATAGTGCGGTCCTTGAGTACCTATTTATAGACGTATACCTAGGATTGTCTAGCTACGGAATAATGAGGAGAGGGCTCCAGAGAAGTGGGTTAGGTGTTCAACATCCCTTGGGTATTTGAGCCGATCTTATCACGAAGTTGTTCCAATTGTTTGTGTTTGTGCATTTCCAATGCTGGTGAAAGATAGATAATTTCTCATTGGACTAGGTATGTTGTTTGGCAGATGCAGGAACAGAGAGGGAGCGTTAGTACTGAGACTAGATTGATGACGTACATTTGGCACAAACGGGGACACGTGAGTGCACAATGGATGCGCATACCTACCCCTCTAGATAGCCCGTTTCAGCCCACCAAGTCCTCGGAGTGGATTATATGTAATTGAAATAAACGCTAGACCGAATTGGGGCAGATCACATTCTCTCAGCCCAACAAGCTAAAGTCACCGGGGCAGCTTTGGGGATGCCCCACCAACTACCTACATAGCTAAGCGGTAACCTCTCTCTCTGTTTCTATCGAGGTGTAGATTCTCACCTAGATACATAGCAAAAGTACATTCAATAATACGGCTGCTGCCTCCATTCGAGCATTGTAAGGTTTCCGTCCCTTCCACCGCCCCGCCCTACCACATTCATTACATACCGCTCATTACCAATCTCTAGTCCCGGCCCATCTCTCTCCACCTGCCCACCTGTCCCCTACTTACTTACCTATTCTACCTATTCTACCTATCTAACTTCAGCTCTTGCTCACCACCTTCTTGCTCTCTCCAACCACCGCCACCAGATACCAGTTGTTCTCCATCGACGACATCTATCTCGTCTCGTCGACAAGTCATTCGGTTACTTCAGTCATCGAGTGGCTCGGCTGGTCACCAACTAAGGTCATCCCATAAATCCAGTCTCTAACAGGTAAGCGTCCGCTTTATGTATGAGTCGACCCCGTCATCTGTCCTCGTCACCTGCCATTCATTCTCCCAATCGGTCACTCTGTATCTGTGTCTCTCTGGCATTTCATCTTCTCCTGGTACCATTGTCGTCGTTCTACTTGATGGAAGACGTTTCCAGTGTCTAGTGGTCGACAGTACCTACAACAACCCCAACATAGGCTCATCACTCCCTAAACCACCACCGACACGAGCATCGGAGGGACAAAGAGAGGGGTAAGAAGCACACATAAGCGATCAGCAAGACAAGATCCAGACACGCCGAGAGGACATTCGGAATTCATCAGTCGCTTATTACATACATACATGCCTTCATATATATCCTTCACACGACACACCAGTAGTGTGTTAGTCAGTCAGTCGGACTGCGCCTATCCAGACAAGCAGGCAGACAGCCAGACAGACAGACGACCAGACAGACAGACGACCAGGCAACATTCCATCCCACGTCACACACCGTCCTATTGTCTATTTCCATTATCTTCTTCTTCTTCTTCTTCTTCTCCTTCTCCCCTCTCTTTATCCTTATCCTGGCTATTGTCATCCCCTCGTTAAATCTTATTCCTGTTCTTTGTACCCTAAACAAAACCTACACCAAACCTTCTTTCTTTCTCTTCTCTCTTTGCCTTTTGTCACCCTAGTCTAGTCATCTACCAACTCTCTCATCTGCCTAGCCTTTAAGCCACGGTATTCAGCCTCAACCTCTATCCATATAACCCACCCCAGCCAACCATAATCCATCTACCTGCATTACCTTTCAACTCCTCGTCCATCCCGGCGAACCCGGCTTCAACCTTGACCTGTTTAGTCTTGTTAGGCTGCCTACGGAATCGTCAACGTCGCCAACTGACATCAGTGTTTCAGCATTTCTGTCATCGCCAATACCGTGCCTTTAACGAACCATCAACCGATATCATCATCCACATCAACCGCCAAGATGCGAAGCAAATTCAAGGACGAGCATCCCTTCGAGAAGCGCAAGGCCGAGGCCGAGCGCATCCGCCAGAAGTACTCTGACCGTATTCCCGTATGTCTCCCACGACTGTCGCCCACTCTCCTCTGGTATGCGCCGCTTGTCTCGGTATTATTATACTGACCTCGAGTCCTCTCCAGGTCATCTGCGAAAAAGTAGAGAAGTCCGACATCGCTACTATTGATAAGAAGAAGTATCTCGTACCTGCAGATCTCACCGTAGGCCAGTTCGTCTACGTTATCCGAAAGCGCATCAAGCTGTCTCCCGAGAAGGCTATCTTCATCTTCGTAGATGAGGTCCTACCCCCGACCGCCGCTCTCATGAGCAGCATTTACGAAGAGCACAAAGACGAAGATGGGTATGTGGTTTCCGACCTCGAACGTACTCCCCCCTTGTGATTTGCATCTGCTAACTTTTATGTCTCCGTTTAGATTTCTCTATATCACGTATTCGGGCGAGAACACTTTCGGCGAGGCCGCTTAGAACTGTCCTTTAGTTGCTTTTAAGGGTTCCTCGGCGTTGAAAGGTTCGACTTCATGGCTGCGACAATATGTGACGGCATCGTGCGCTACGGGTTATGAAGGGAAGATGGAGTGTCTCGGGGACCAACTCGCCGCGGGGTGTTTTGGACCTGTTAGATGATCTACACAGGCGAATCGACTTTATGCTTTCCCCATGTTCTCTAGTTCATCATCAATGAATATGACCAATAGCGGCATTCTGCCCACCATCTCACCTGTCTCCCATGAAACATAGAACGGTGTGCTTACCGTAATAAGAGTAACTGTACAGCTAGTGCATGCTGTACTGTAGGACGCCAATAATAGTCTATAAAGGTGTACTACAAAATCCCTTAGGTGACGTTTCTCTCACCTAACACTTCGACTCCTACATGTTCAGCTTCAATCTTTACGGCAGTGATAAGACAACTTCAAGATTATCCAGGGCTCCAAATCACTTCCGTTGAGATTTATAAGGAGACAACCAGCTGAATTCTTTTCAGACACACATGTCAGCGACTGAAATCAGAAACTACTAGCGCTCTTTTTAGACTCGATAATGCCGGGACGTGTCTAGATTTTAGGTAAATAGCCATTTATAAAACACGGGTTCATTTCTGCGCCCCTTTCCCACTGCTCTCGAACATACGAATGATATGAAATTGCTGAGGTTTTGACGTCAAGACGTAACGAATAACGAAGTAGTTTCACAACTGCTCCAGGTCAAAATGAAATGCAAAAGGGTGAAAAGTTTGAGATAAACTTTGTGCGTACTGCAATTGGCGAAAGAAGGGTTCTACTGTGGACAGAACGATCCCAGAACTCCTGGCATACCTACCCCTATGCGAGAATGATAGGATGGTACGTGGATAGAAGACAAGAGCAGCTAAGACGTGAAAACCCATTGTTGTTGAGCGCAGATACACGGCATTCTTTTCGCTGAGCAGCGAGGTTAGTACCTATCTCGGATTCTATTGTGTCTGCTAGTGTTAAACCACGATAGAGTAGTTGAATTTCCAAGCATATAAAACCCCTAACAGACTTGTGCGCGTGGTAGGTATACAGACCTCAAAACACACGAGAAAGACCTCTATTCCCAGTTGTTGTTGATCACGTCGACAATCACGCCGTGGTCTTCATGCTGTTTTAGTCCTGAGACGACGACGACGGCGACGATACCTTCGACACCCGCCACGCGAACTAAAAAGAAGAGAGTCAGTCAGTCAGCCAGTATCCGACACCTATGTTGACGGAATGAATGAATGAATATCCCCCTTCCACAAACCGGGCGTAAACAAGCAGAGGACATCACCACCATCACCAGGGATAAACTCACTAGGAACGCCACCCCCATGAATAGCATAACCCCCCGCCACATCCTCGCTCATCCCAAACTTCTTCCGAAACGCCTCCTCATCACCGTCATACTTGCAGTGCAGTTCCCACGTGCTGGCGCCGAACCGCAGCACCGCGTTCCGCTTCCGCTGTACCCAGAGGGCGTTATCCGGCGCCGTGCCGGACCCCACGGCGGCCTGGAAGAGGACGTGCTGGGAATGGGCGAGGGCGATGGAGATCAGTGTGGGCTTCTCGAAGGGGAGGAGGCGGGCGTAGAGGAGGTGGCCTAGTTCCCAGGCGTCTTGGGCTGTGAATGAGGCTAGGGTGAATGTGTTTGTCTCTTTTACTGCTTCTGCCTGTTTGATTTCGGTTTAGTTAAATTTAGGAATGAATGAATGAATGGATAGATATACGGATAGATGGATAGATAGATAGAATGATTGAGATGTGGTGTTTGGACGGCTTACAGTAGTCGGCGGAAATGGAATCGGCACTGGAACAGCCCCTTCGCTCTGAGCCGCGAGAACGGCGCGCAGTCCGACGCCCGACGATTCATCTCTGCGACGGAGAATCTTGACGGCCATGGTGTGTATAGATGTCGAGAGCGAAATAAGTGGTCAAGTGTGGTTGTCGGGCTGATTCGCTCAATTCACTCATAAACCTTATGTTATGACGAACAAACTTGATTCCTCCCTTCTCGAAAAGGCTGCAGCGTCTTTATCTTCAAATTCGATTTGATTTCGATGTATCCCCAGAAGAAATCAAGCTTCTGTCTCTTCCTTTCGGGGAATCAAAGTATGTAGATGAGGTGTGCAAAACGGGTAAGAAAAATGACTACTATATTGAAGTTCAGTGGAGCCAACGAGAGCCGGCCGAATTGGCGTCGAAATTCCATCTCCATCTATCTCAGACACCTTTTTGGTTGAGATGACGTAAATAGCGCAAGAGCATGAAATTGAAAACCATCGCTTTCGAGCAGGCTATGCAGACTTCTCGAGAGCAATAAAGAATAGAAGGCATCCCTGTGAGTTCTTAGGAGCAAGAATAGGAACAACAACACCACCACCACTCATGAAAAGAGGTAGGCATACACTTCACTCACAGCCAGCCGCACAAACAAAGTCACAACGGCATCGAAAAATAGAACACGTGAAACTCCGTCTAATAACTGTTGTTGTTGTTGTTGTGAAGATAAACTTTTCTAATATCGGAGCGCGCTGGGCCCCAAGCATTATGAATCCGCCCGCCTTCCTCTACTCCTTGCATCGCTTTTGCAAGTCAATGACACTAGAACGCCGAAAACAGACGACGAGGGCGAAGAGAAAAAGGTATATCGTACATAGGTGAATGCCAAGCTTCATACAGTCCTCATCATCAGCATTAGTAGGCCCATAAAACCACCACCCCAGGGCCCCAAGGCGGGGGGGAGAAATCCCGCCGATTATGCCACTAACTGCTACTTCTACTGGAAGCCACTCTGCTATTTGGAGAGAAGAGCTGCCGTACCACCCCTTTTACGGCTCATCTCCGGGTATGTATCCGACAGGCTCAGGCCATGGCGCCGACTCAAGGTAAGATCCTTACCGCGAGAAAGAGGCGGCTTTTATTTCCAAAAGAAAAACAAAATCATTGATATCAATCCCAAATGCAAAACGAGCAGCATCAACGTTGACAAGACAATACGTTGTGCGCAGCCTGGCCTCTCCCCCAACACCGTAGGGGAAATCAAAAAGGTAACTTCATATCCAGTCTGACGCCGATATGCTAATGGTGATGAGGCGATAATAGAAAATAGTCGTAGAAAACTTCATGCTGGGTTCGTTTTCTGGCGCTTATTGTGGGCCATTCTCGGAGTAGGCGGGTTCTTCTTAGCTACGCCGTTGACCTGGGGTGCCCCTAAACTGGCCGGCGTCGGGGCACCACTGTCCTCCTCTGCTTTTACCGTCGACGGTCTCCTGCGCTTGTTGCTTGCTGGGCTGGTATTGGCACTCGGTCCGCTTGAACTTGTCCCTTGCGCACTCTGCTGGAGCTGCATGCCGGGTGCTTGCATATGGCCCTGTGCCGGACTTCCCATGTGGGGGGAATTGGGAAGCTGGAGATGTGATGCAGCCGGTGAAGCGCCCATTGGAAACTGGCCAAAGCTTGGCGTTCGCTGACTTGGTGGGATATTACCCGCAGGATGGCCATTCATCATTGCTGGCTGAGGACCATTTGTGATATTGTTGACATATTGTTCAAGAGCCTGATAGGGGGAAAGCGCTGAATGCGTCTGGTAAAAGTTGAACAGTGGCTAATACAATAACAGTTAGCAACAGTCAAATAAAATGAAAAGCAGACAAATGTTTCATGTCTAGCTTCTCCTAAAGAGCTTGCCACTCGGGAGCAACTTACGTTCATTTGACCCATCACTTCAACAATCTGCGGAGCAGGTTAGTTCACAGCACAAAACGGCGCACGGCGAAGAAAAGGAGAAGAGGGGTTGTATGAGGAGCACATACTTCAAGGAATTGGAAAACTGGTTCCGTGATGCCCATATTCCCTTTGACGGCGGAATGTGGTATTATGAAATCGGGAGGCGGATTTGGCGGTGATTTCATCTGTTTCGACTTGCCCTTCTTGTTCATCTCGGGAGAGCCGTTCGCATCTTGTCCGTTGACCTTTTTCCATTCTTTCGCCCATTGGTGTGTGGGTCTAGCCGCATTAATGACCATCTTTCTTGAAACAAATTCCTCGTGACTACTCGTGTTGAACTCGAGTATCTCAAGCTTGTGTTCACCATCAAACTGTGCTTTAAGATGCCCAGTTGCAACCACCTAACCCGAGCGTGTCAGTATGTGTGAGATGAAACTAAATAGTCCTATCATCCTTGTACGTACGTGAGATTCTTCAAACCAGTATATTAAGTTGGCTCTATTATTTTCAATGAAGTGGCAGCCATTGGATAGCTGCCTGTCAGATGTACCTTTCTCGAACGTTAACTGTATACGTCGAATACCGCTCTGGAAGTGTGTATGAAAATATCTGGCAAGAGCAGGTTGCACTATCTCGTACTGCTTGTGTGATGACGGGTCTTCTTCGCTCGATGACTCGGATCCATTTACAGGGAGAGATAACCGGAAAACGCCTCTATGTGAGAAAAACCGGTCCACAAACTGCTGCCAATAATGTACATCGTCTTTACTGGCCTGATTTCCTATCCGCATTAGACGCAAGTTCACACTGGAATTATATTGACTGACACAGACCTGATTGTTACTTAGATGCTCGCTAAACTGCATCAATTTCAATAAGCAATGCCCTTTCATCTCGTTCTTTTGCTGTTGAGCATGTTGCATCTGATAAGCGAGTTGTTGCTGTTGATGGTGTTGCTGCTGTGCCTGAATCATCTGCGCAGTGGGTTGCTGCTGTTGGTTTGCTTGCTGATTCTGCGCTTGGGGCTGTTGTTGAGGCTGCTGTGGCGGCTGTTGCGGTGGGTTGACTTGGGGTGCAGTTGGGCCTTGCGTCTGCGGCTGGTTGGCTTGGGTGCTCGCAGGTGTAGCGGCTCTTTGAGGGCCTTGGGCTCCAGCAGCAGCCGGTTGAGGTTGATGTTGACCTTGCTGTGGCTGCCCTTGCGGCTGTGGCTGTTGTGGCTGCTGGGGTTGCTGTGGTTGTCCTTGAGGTTGTTGCGGCTGGGGTTGAGGCTGTTGATTCTGAGCAACCGTTGCGGGCATCTGCTGTGCCATAGACTGCGCAAGTTGATTCTGCTGTTGTTGTATTGATTGTATTTGCTGTGCGGTCATGTGACCGGGGTGACCGGGTTGGCCTCCCTGGTGCATTGCATTATTCGCAGCTTGGTGTTGCTGTTGCTGTTGCTGCTGATGATGCAGTGCCTGTTGCAGTGCGAGCTAGAGGTTGGCCGGGTCAGTCACAAGGTATGCATGATAGGGCGAGTACATAATGTAAATTGGAAAGGGCTCATATGTGAGGCGCTTACTTGTTGCTGCTGGTGCTGCTGTTGTTGGGCAGCTGGATGGCCGGCCCCTGGAGGAAGATGGCCTTGGGGAAGGTGCCCCGGTATCCGTTGTTGCATACCACTTCGTTGTAATTGCGCATACTGTGCCGGAGACATGTTGCCCATGACGGGAACTTGCATGCCGAGATTCATTTGTTGTTGCATAAGAGCAGCCTGTCTCTGCTGCTGCATGATCTGCTGCTGCCGCATGGCAAATATATTCGCGCCCATTTGAGGGTTTTGTTGGCCCGCCACTGTAACCCCATGTTAGCAATGAATAAGTCAATCACGACGCTCGACAGCAATATAGCGAAGAAAGAAGAGTACTCACCGTAAGCCTGTTGTTGGAACATTTGCGGGTTGAGATGTTGGAGGGCGTGGGCGTTAGGGCCGGCACCTTGAGGCATGGCTCCCATCATTGCTACGGGATTCATTTGTCCACCGGGGCCGGAGGCGGCCATTTGAGCGGCCATATGAGGTGGCATGCCGGGCTGAGCGCCAGGTTGGCTAGGGTTATGAGACATGCCGGGAGCAGCCATAGGATGGCCGGGATGGACACCAGGATGCTGTTGCATTGATGGGTGGAACCCGGGAGCCATACTCGCCATCATGTCTAATATTGTCGACTACCCACAGCGTGGATATCGACCGGATACTTTTTGCGATATACCATGCGCGAATGGAATAGCGGTCAGGGACGTGGTGCGCCAGAAGCTATCGGACGATGGGTTTGAACGCACGTGTCGGACCTTCGAGGATCACTGCCTCCCGAAACGAAGGAGAAAAGACAGCGCGAAATAGGTCGCGACAAAGACTGCAAGGGAGCGACACTGGTCTCGGCCGCGGTGAGTTGCGAACCTGCTATTTAGTGAAGCGCCAACACGATAGACCGAAGGAGCGGTGTGGCCCAGGGTATCGTGGGTCAATTGCTGGCAAGCAAGGTCTGATCAGTCTCACTGAAAGACAAACAAGCCGCGATGGAAAGGGACGCGAGTGCTGCAGAGAAGGCTCGCTGCTACAGTCGACCGTGCGGCTCCACTTTGGGTGACAGTCGATGCAAGTAGCAAGGGAGACGCCCGCAGAGAGGGAGGGAAAGAAACGAAGCAAAGATGGAGACAAAGTCGTCCTCGTCGGCGTCACGAGCTCTGAGCGATACAGTAGCACATGGCCGGAGTAGGAAAAGAAGAGATGGAAAATGCAAAAATGCAGCAAATTCGCGATGAGGGTGCGCGTGTACGCGACGGTACTGGACCCGAGCGATCGCCGATGGACCACGACCAAGACCACGACAACCAGACGGTAGACACACACACACAGTCGGTGCTGCTGGCAGGTGGGTAGTGCGCAGCTGTGGCCTGGAATGACTGGCGGGCGAGATCTGCTAGAGGCCGTCTCGTGGTGCGCTGTCTGTCGCGCTGGAGAAAGGCGGGATCGGGTAGCGGCAACAGTACGAGTCGATGCCGAGGTGGTGACGGTCGAGTCGCAGGCAATTATCGCGGGAGATTGTCTCGTAGGCGGGTGTTGACCCGCGTGATGGGTGGTTACGGTGCGTGCAGCAAGCAACGGCGGCGGTTGAGGACCGTCCGAGGGTTTGGAGACTGCAAAGGGGTGTCGTCGGATTAAGCTGCAGATGGATGGAGACGGCGGTCGTTAGGGCACACGCGCGGGAGGCGAGCGAGTAGCAGCGACACGGTAGTATTGAAGGTAGCAGCAGCAGCGGGAACAGCAAGCGACGGAGGAGGAGGCGGCGGCGGCGGCGGCTTGCAGAGACGATCGGGCGGTCGGGCGGGTGTGTCGAGCCCTGGGAATGGCGCTGGGATGGGATGGGATGGATGGCTGGCTGGCTGGCTGGATATGGCTGGTTATGGATGGGGAGATGGTGCAGGACAAATGTGGATAATGATGGTCAGTTATGGGACAGGTCTGGATAGGTCTGGATAGGCAATAGGCAATAGGCAGACGAAGGGCGGGCTGAGTATGGGCGGCGTGATTAATCAGACAGATTGACGGGCAGCTAGACTGGGCAGAACTACTGAACGGGCAAGTGGACGGACGAGACAGGACACGACCGGGCCAGCCTAGAGAAGAAAGTGGCAGAAGCCTGGGTCAGTTCTGGGTGTGCGATGTGATGGGCAGGCCAGGAGACCCAGGATGTCGAGGAGCAGGCAGGGCACTGGGGCTGGTTGGGTGGATGGGTGGATGGGGTGGATGGGTGGGTTGGGGGATTGGGGGTTGACAGTGTGAGAGCTGCTGCCCTTGGCCAGTCGTGGAGTCTGGTAGTGTGGGTAACCACGCCATGCAGATATACCATGTGCAGATTGACCTGGACGGGACTAATTCTTATAAAGAGGTACTACCATCGCTCAATATGTAATAGAAGAGGACCTATCCATCTACCAGGGTGGGCATGGTGGGTTAGCGTGCGGTCTTAGTGGACACTAGCTACAACGGGATAAGAGCTAGCGCATCTGAATCAGGCAATCTTGCACAGTGCTTTTCTTGGTAGCTTTCCATACCTATATCAACCCAATTCACTTAAAGATGTGTTTAGCAGCTCGAGATGAAATCAGCTTCCAGTTGAGATTTTATATGTCCATTTAAAGATTAATAGCTAGCAAGTAATTAAGTCTTGGATAAAGAAAATTAGAATACACCTGGAAAAAATCAGTGCCGGTACAAACAAAAGAGAGAGAGGGGTTATCTTATGTTTGTCTTTCACAGGTGAGAAAGCGATCATCGCAATACCTACTATATCTCAAATAAGCAGATATTTCAATACCTATATAGTAAGAGATAGGTATTTAGCAATATACTTTTTGTTTAAAGAATAAACAATCAACTTTGCAAATTTATATTGGCCTATGCATAGTTTATGAAATGCCGATTTCGATATGCCTGTCGAGTTGCCTACCCGATCAACAAACAATATGCCAGGTGAAACTAAACATGAGCATGTGGCTTCGCTTGTTAAGTTGTGATAGGTCGCAACGAGAGCGAGTTACACACGTTGTATGTAAGGGATTGCCGGTAACAGCGAAGGTGGGCTGACCGCATTTCTTGTCAAAAGTGTACTGTAACAGCGAGAGCAAAGTTTGGGAGTGGGGACTCTGACGTGCATTAGGGTGTGGTGTCCAATGGGCGAGCTTCAATTTCGCGGATTCCGGATTATATATAGTTCCTGACGCCATTTATAGACATTTCAGGTCCACTGGGATCTCAATGTGGAAATATGTACTTACGTAAGACAATTATTGGAAATCTGCCTTTCTATCTCTATCTCTATCTCTATCTCTATCTCGTAGTGTATTTTCTTTAAGCTTGTCTGATTGGTTTTCAATAGGGTGGATAGCACGTCATAAAACTTTGCTCTCTGATGAGAATGATAAGGTAGAGGCAGTTCAGCTGAACTTATCTCAGCTTAGGTACCTACCTACCTAGGTACCTAACCTCTCTAAGCTCCGTACCTGAAGCTCAAAATAGATGTCCCACCTTTTACCAGCTGCCCACAGACACGCCACCTGGGATCATCAACAAGGTTCTTCCAGCAGCCCTTGCTCTTTCTCCACAATTTATCCGTCGGTAGAAAGCTCCATGCGGCCCCCACTCCGAAGATTTTCTCTTGCTTGCGCGCGGCTCTGCTTTCTCTCGTCCGTATAAATTTTTGATTATCTGCTCATCTCGTACTCTGTTCTACCTTTTTACACATCACATTTCATCCACCAACACGTCACGACCAGAAGCATCAGACTTCCACGCGATGGTGTTGTTCGCTGAGCTGGTTTGCTTTTATTGATATTGGTTGATTTATTGACTCGCATTTGGTATTCTTCCACGCTCTCGCGTGACTCATCTGTATGGTAAGTCTCAGACTCTTCTTCCATCCCTTGATTTCGACCTTTTTCAGGATGACATCCAACAAATTGTCTTCTTTTCCCAACAGAATCGTCCATGAAGAAGTTTCGACTGTTCGGGCTCTTAGCCTGTTACTTGCCAGTATACTTTGTCTGATTTGATACCCGTGTACTATATTTATATGTACACGATGTCGAGAGGTCTTGCTACGCGTCAACATGTGTAACTATTTGCAGTCTCAGCTGCTAACCTGTTGTATCTTCAGATTCATAAATGTTCCGTCACAATACCTTGATGGCTGCGGTGTGGTCTTCATCATAACTACCTAGCGTGTTTTTTTCAGGGGTGGGTAAGCTGTCATGTGTCTCTTGACACGCAATTATCTACTACCGTCTGCTTTGATATGATTTTGGATCGCGGTTGGCACTTTTGCGTCGAGGTCTTCGCTGGCCTATTGTCAGGTGCATCTTGCTGTTAGGCCATGAACAATGTCGACAAATCTTAAGATTAGGCTAGAAGAAATATATACCATCTATAACCGTACATCTGGCCTTGCTCTCTCCCTCCAAAACCCGACAACCTCATGTAACAGCGCCGGATGCCATATCATGAACTACACCAAAAGAGGCTCCTTGTGTAACTGTAGGCCAACCACACAAGCTTTTCGTCATTCACGCAACATAGAATGCCATGTAGTACAAGAAATGATCAACTAGGTGATTCTAAAGTTCTTTTATAAGCAGTAATCGTACAGTAATCAGAGGCTATGAGATACCGCAGTATAGCAGCCCTGACATGTCATTGCTTTCTAGATCAATGTCAGTCAAGCCACCCCTTCCTTACTGTATGTATTCAAAATGCTTATTCACATGTTGACGGCCAAATCCAGCAAGGTAAACGCCAAAACAATTTCAATTTCGCCATGATGGATCTATCATGATAAGGATAAAAAACAGCTCAGCTCTAAACACTAAACACTAAACTCAGCGCAAAACAAACAAGACAATAAGGAAATAAGGAAACAGCGAATCGAACCCCTCTAGCAACTGTTTTTTGAAGTAAAGTTTTTCTCAGCAAAAACTCCCACTCACTCACTCACTCAACCCACTGACTCACTGACTCTTTTTTTGAGCAACATCCCCATGAGGTTCCCACCCAGGAGGCGCCATATCAAAGCTCTCAAAGACAAAAGCCGGGGCAACCGTGCATCCAACCAGCGTCCACTCCCCCAGACTCTTCGCATGCTGCCACTCGCCCTTCTGCACCACGACCTGCGGCCTCTCACCCTTCACCAGATCCTTGCCGAGCACAACATCGCGGACCGCAGACCCATCGTCCCACGCCAGAGAAAGCTGCAGCGGGGCACCCGCATAATGGTGCCAGACCTCCACGGCGTCGAGCACGCGGTGCCAGTGCGAGAGGCCGGACTCGCCTTTCAGGAGGTAGTAGATGCAGGTGCTGTGGGCGCGGTTGCTCGGGGTGTTGTCTGATGTGGTGGTGGGGAAGGTATCTTCGTCCCGGAACGTCTCGACGAAATACCCCTTTTCTGGATGGGGTGTTAGGTTCAGGGCGTCGATGACTTGCTCGGCTGTCAGATTTTCGGACGACGACATCTTTCTAATAATGCGCTTTGCGAGACCTTGGATCCAGGCTAAGAAACTGGTGAGTGTTAGTAGCACGGCTCTTGGGAGGTTCTGCATTATGGCGGTGGGTTGATGGACAGACAGACGGACAGACGGACAGACTGATGCGGGAAGAGTGAGTTCAACTGATTGCTAGATGGGATTCGACTAGGATGGGACGGATAGCGATATTGCCCTGCTTCGAAAAACTATTTTCTGGCTTGGACTGGACGGTAACAGAGGTTTAAATACTTTTTTCTGGGCTGGGGATATTTACTTGTTCCAATGTTTCTAGCGGAGGTACGTAAAGAAAGGTATTGTAGTGACTTCGCACAATGTAACGAGAGAAAGGAGGTTTGCTTTGAAGAAAATAGACAAGTAAATATTCTTAGTTTAAGAAGAATTGGTCTAACAGTGAATTGTTCTACTTCTTTGCCCGTATATATAGGAATTGGATTTGACTCGTAGAAGGCTCACAGACAAAGGGAGGTTGATTGAGACGGGTGAGAGTGAACTTGAGACTCGGGCGGGGAAACGGGTCCTTCGGGATCGGGGCGAGCCTACGCACCGGTACCTATTGAATTAATTAATCATATGTAATGCGTGATTGCGACGCTGTGTTACCGGCAGCGCAGCGATCTACATTAATCGATAGTGTACCAACGGGATGGCTTGAATAGACAATGATTTGGGTATTATATTTCTGGTTCTTTTTTGTCGATTACTCACCCATGTACATATGTAAGTAGACTGCCATTACATACATGAATGAATGATACCCGTCCATTTCGCATATGGTTCTCATTGTTGGTATTATTTACTCTATAAGAAGGCACATCAAATAAACATCGATTGGAGCTATGTAGTAATGGTATTCACCATCAAATATAATAACAGAGGTGTCAATCATATGGCAATAGAAGCGTACATCCCGAGCCTCGTAGGTATCGTTACTCCGTTACTCCCATGACTCCGTTACCCCGTTACACCGACTCCTTCTTGCACCCCTTCTCGCAAAGCGCTACCACTCGACCTATTGTCTGGCCGTTTAACCCTGCCACCTACCATACCTCTCCTATTTCGACCAGTCCGGCCTCTGCCCAGCCAGTTCAGTTTCAAAAGCCTGCCGAGCTCGGATACCATCTTACTGGGTTCATCCGCTGCGCCAACCCCCATCATCGGGCCACCTCCCATCCCCGAGCCGATGCTGGCGAGGACACTCATGCATTGTAACAAACGACCGACCATGTCCGTTACTTGCTTGCTGCCCTCAACATTCTGTTCACGCACAGTGCCCAGCATTTCGCGCCCGTCTCTTGTCTGTGGCGTGAAGGGGCGAAGAAGCGATCCACCACTTGCTGATGCCGGGTCTGATACACCACTGCCGAACGACACATTGCTAATCGCACGGCTTCTCGACGGGTTAGAATCGTTCCCAAACACCGTCGTCGTGGTCGAGTTGTAGCTCGCTACGCTCGGATCGAGAGACATGGCCGTGCCCGGCCGCGCTCCCGCGAAGCCCCCATCGGATGGCGATGTGGATAGAGAAGCAATGCTATCACCCACTACAGGAGGCGATGCTAAAGCAAGCGAGGCGAGGGAGGACGGCAAATGCTCGAGTGAGAGTCGAGAAAAGATCGCCTTGAGCTTGTCGTAGCGCGGCAAGATCAGGATATCACGGTAAGCCGTAAGGACCATTCGCCGCACGTCGAGCACATTGCTGGCGGGTGCAACCTGTGCTTGTAAATTCCCAGTCCCTGGCGTGCTCGACACGGAGCCAGCCACCACGCCACCCCAGAATTCGCGTGCCTGCTCTGGACTCAAGAGCGGCCCGACTCCAGAGAACTCGAGGTCCAACGGCAAGAAAACCGCCTGCAAGTACGGAAGGATGTTCGTGAAGGTAATCACCCATAGTTCGACTAAAGCAGGAATGACTCTATCTTCTGGGGTTCTACGCAGAGTATGGTCGAGCGACGCAAACCCTGTCGTTAGGAGGTCACGTAGGTCATCGATAATGATAAGTGCGGAGCGGCGTTGTATGCAATACTGGATATGCACTGTTACGACCCGGTTGAGATCCTCTACTGGCAAACGCAAGTCCTCTCCTTCAAATATGACGAGTAGTTTTGCTTTTAGGTAGGGCCAAGCATCGTCAAAAGACATATTGTTCAGGCCGTATTTAGTTGAGTCTATGGGTTCAAAAAGATATGAACCGTTGTTAAGTGATGTTCCAAGGCTGCCTGGGTTAGTCCACTCAGTTGACAAACCAAAGGTTGAGTCGTTATCATGGCGCATGATATCGCTGAGCTTCTCTTCCTTCCGCTTCTCACGCAGTGCCCGACCACCATGACGTAGATCCAGACCACTAACGCTCTTCCCTAGGGCACTATTTGGACCAGGGCTCGGAGGCGGGTTGAAATTGTAAAGGCTCGAAGGCGCATTAGGATCAACAGGAAGGGAATTGCTAGCGGCAGACGAGAGGGGTAGATTGTGGTCGTCTTTATTTGTCAATTTGTGCTTCTGGCGGGACAAGAAATGATGGTGTTTCTTTTCCTTGTCTTTCTCCTTCCCTTCCCGCTCAATAGGAGAATCAGTGGCACGAATCGTGGCCGAGGATGAATTGGCCAAATTGTAAAAAGACTGCGAATCAGCCAGGCTCGTGGTGCTGTAGTTTCCTCGCTGGAGAGAAGCAAGCGCCGATCCAATCTTGCCAGGACTAGGTATCGGCCGGTCCTTGGACTCACCCTTCGTATCGATCTTCTTGGGACGGGAGAATAGCTTGACCTTTGACTTTTCGGCCTTGGCGGGCTTCTCGGGAGGAGGCATAGAGGGTTCTTGGATAGGGGGGACAGGCGAAGTGGACTGAGATGGGGTCCTGGGGAAGGCTACATTTGCTGCAGCCGTGGCGGCAGCAGCATGGCTACCTAAGAGGCCATTATGATATCCCAGACTGCCGAAGCCGTTGTCGCGCGGCCCGCTGGCCTCGGTCAGGCTGAGCATAGGAGGACTCCGTGGACCACCGGTAGGCTTCGGCACAGGTCTTTTGGCAGGGTCAAGTGCTTCGCTTCCAGGGAATGGCACCGTCTGTGAACGGTGACGAATGTGCTGTGGCGGCTGCTGCTGTGAGGGCGGCTGTTGATATTGGGTTTGATGTTGTTGATGTTGCATGGCAGCTTGGGCAGCGATCTGGCTGGCAGAGAGCGCGGCGGACGACTGCGACATGCCGACCTGCGACAAGTTGGACATGCTTGTGGAGGGCATGCTGGGCTCGAACAACCCCGGGGTTTGTGAATGCTTCCGAACATGGCCAGCACGCGCAGGCGGGAGCGTCAGGGGAGAGGCGTTGCGGATGCTCGCGCCATCGATGGGAGTTCGATTGGGACGAGAGAAGTTCTGGGGGCTCCCACGGCCTGGAGAATTCGGGAATGTCGGGCTCGTGAGTATGGGAGTCTGGGGCGTTCTGGATTTAGGGATGGTGATGGTATCGTCGGTCGAGGAGGTGTCGATTCTCCGAATCATGGGCCGCGCTGGTGGTGCAGCGGCGGCAGCATTAGAAGCCGTATTCGCAGAGTTGGAGAAGTTGGAGGAGTTGGAGGAGGCGGCATTGCCGATGGAGCCCGGCACGAGAGGTGAGAAGCTCCCCGGGGCTCTCTGCTGCGATCGTGACGGCTGCATCGTCTCGGGCGCAGTAACGAAACATGGGTTGTCGAAAGCTTGGCTACCTGTCTGAGGCGGTATCGGTTACATCTTGCGTCAGATGTGTGCAGCAGAGGGCGGCTTCTCCGAGTCGACCGACTCTTTACAACGACATGATCGGGTATCGTCGAGGGTATGAAAAGGATACAGCGTTCGAGGTGGGTAAGTGCCGGTAGGTAGTCAAGTTTGGCAAAGAGGTTAGGTCAGCCTACCTGCTAAGGTATTAAGTGTAGATGCATCTTCGGCAGATAGCGTGTGTAGACGCATTCACAGGGGGGGCTGGCCCCGCACTCTCCCAATCGTCTGGGGTTGGTGGGGACCCTAGACCCTGTAAGATACAGTAGTGGAGGTACCTGTCTGCAGGGATACTTGGGTCTATGTTACGGCCTATAATTTGTATTGACAACGGTCCTCTGTGCTACCTTTCATAAAATCGCTGAGATGCTTACTAAAGCCTACCTTTAGTGTATATCACGACAATACTGTATCAACTGATTTACTCGAATATCCTATCTCGGATCTTGGAAATTGGGCTGGTTGACTGTTCGTTAGGTTTCTCTATTCTAGTTGGCTTACTTTCATCGTTGTCATCGTGGATTTGCATGTTATGGAAGATCTACGTAACCTATCTGATCCACGAAAAAGATATATTTTTATGATCTACATCCTAATGAATCTCGAAATGTTAGGGGAATTAATTGGTTTGAACATATAAGTCCTGAAACATATCATTGTCGGGAAGGTTTATAAGTAATTATATACACAATTGGACCAAGAAGCTTTAATAGTTTAAAAGCACGTTTTATCAATAAGGACAGGATCACTGTGAATAGATTATGATGTCAATATGTAACAGATTTAGACTTATGAAAAGGGCGGCCAGGTTTACTGATATATCTATATATTCCCACAATCGTTAACCAGTTCTTGAACCTTTTCGTACTACTTTTGTTTGATTTAAATAATTGACTAGTTGAGATACGTTACTTGCGTTTCTGTCTCGTCGCTGGCTTTCACTTGCGTTGATACCGCCTAATCGTTTCGGGTGTCATAGGAGCAGGTCGCTGAGAGAGTGGCTTGTTTAGAATACTATCAATCTCCTCGGCAGTGAACAAGTTGTATTCAAACATCATGATTTCTTGGTGGCTTTGCGCTTTCTGGAGTTTCTGAATTTTTCTCCGAGGTGCTTCATGGGACTCTTCTGCACTTCTCTTCGTCCCTGCACTGTGTGTACAACCCATTACTTGTTCTTTCAAGAAATGAGGTTTAATAGGGGGAAATGTATAACTCACAGACTTGAAGTACTTGGATGGTCCCGGAGATAAAGATATTGTCTTCCTTAGGGTCTGTAAGTTTGGTATCAGCGGCTGGGGGTTATTAGCTGAAAAATCTAGGCTATTTCAGTGGGATTGAACATTGAGTTGTAAGACAGAAAAGCACAAGAAGGTGAAGAGTCAACGTCGTGTTAAATAATGCATTATATCCTCTGACTTTCTTTCATAGCTGGCAAAGCCATAAAACAAAGCCACAACCAGGTAAAGAACAGAATTGTCCAGTCTTTATGATGCTATAGCGATAGCGAACTGTTACAATAACATTGCTGCTTGAGACAGGATATCGGCTTCCAACAAAAGAAGGCAGAATATACGATTCAAAGCATAACATAATATAAGGTATTTTATTAAACCTTTGGAATAAAAAATGAAATCAAAAAGTATAAGATTAACCTATAGACATTAATATTTTGATTTGGCGCAAACCTGCTGAAGTACGAGGCTGAACCTAAACCAAGTGGGGGCCAAAAATATTTTCAAAATCATTAGCTAGCGATTGTTTCGATCAATCGACCTCCGGGTTATGAGCCCGGCGCTCTTCCACTGAGCTAGCTAGCTTATAAAGTAAATGTTATTTGAGGCAGCCAACGATGAGTACCTCAGAGATTACTTTCAATATATAGCAACATCTAAGCCTATTCCTCCTCTCCTCTTCACTAAACCTTTTTTTTTATAGAAAAATCCTTTGAAACACCCTTCATTTGCTTGCTCTATGGCGATTATCTAAATCTGACCCATCGTAACTGTAGCCCGTGGTCGAGTCACGAGAAACGGACCCTGGTACATGTCTTGTTTCACCCGTCTCCTGGCGTTTGAGTTGTGCAAGTGATTTGAAACGATATAATGAAGAATCTTAATTCAGGATGTTTTAGATATATAGGAGCCTTTATGATGCTGAGCTTGTCTATAAGTATTTGACCTATGGGATGTTAGTCAGCCGAGTGAGCTCATTGGACACGATATTTGGTGTCACCCGTACGTTGAACCTTTCGGAATCGGATTATTTCAAAACAGCAGAGTAAAATCTCCCCATTTATGAGGCCGATGTTAAGAGACGGTACCGTATCAACCCAGTTTTTTTTTTCGGTCAGCTTAACTCTCATCACTACTGAAGCCCCCAACCACCGCCAGTTGGTGTACTGACCAGGCGGGCTGGTGGTGATTTACTAACTTGGGGAGACATACTACTTTGTCCCTGTAACCACACAATCTCCTCAGTGTTTTGGCATGCGAGCCTTTATAAAGACAATGTCGTCGAAAAAGGTTTGTTTGCCTTTATAGAGAGGCCAGTAAATTCAGGGGCCGAGCACCACACCACTTCGCCCCCAACACATCATCCTACTTTATAATACGACGTGTCATCTTACTGCCCAGTGTCTAATACAGACGGCAAGACTGGTTGTTATGCTGAAGGCGAAGACATTGTCAAGCATATCGACACAAAGAATCTTGGGGCACCCCAACGACAGCACGAACCTAAACCCTGGCTAGCTGAACGTCTGGGGCCGCTTTAAGATTCCCAACCCCGGGCATACTAGGTAGTACTATGACAAGTACATCTATATCGGAGGGCCAAGTGGCAAGAGCCGCAGACAATATTGCAACTTCAGTTGACAGTTGTATATGATTACCTCCAGCCTGGACTTCTCTTCCCCTAAGTTCAACCTTATCTTCTTACTTCATCTTGTAACCCTTACACAATCCCCTTGTTATTGAGACCTTGATCTTGCAACAGAGAATCCGGCTGGGAGGGCTTGTCGTGAATAATGTGATCGCACACTCCTGCTGCATAGGCATGTGGTAGTCAGCTCAGCCGCAAGCCATAAGTAAGCAGTAATCCCTACAACGCATGAGTGAGCTATTATGAGGCAAGGACATGTGGTGTATTTAAATGCTACTATGGGTCCCAGTGTCCTCTATTCTTGTTTTTCGCGATTGCTTGCTTATCCTCATCTTCAGCCGCTTAATTACCCAGTGTACGCAACAATGAATTATCAACAGCCGGCCGGGTTAGCTGGCAAAATGAAATGGCTAGTAACGCGATATCCGCAGCCACCGGGGAAATTGATTAAACTAGGAAGCATACTGACGGTACATACACCTCACATCTTACCCAGCCTTGGAGAGGAAGACACTGGCTCAGATTGCGTATAGGACCCCGAAGACCCGGAGACATCGCTCAACCGCAAGAGTGGCCTTGAAGCGGTCCCCGAGGAGGACACAATCGACGCAACTGCTGCGGTGCGTCAGCATATCCATTCCGAACTGTCAACCAACACTAGCGCGCTTCTCAAGATTGTGCCGCCGAACACGCCCCTTTACAATGCCGGGCTCAAGGCTGAGGGACGTACTAGCCAGGAGGTCCAAACAACAGTCGAAGCGATGAATGTCATTGCGGAAGTGTTCCTCCCAGGAAAAGAGTACATTGATAAGGCGCTTGCTACCCCAGAGGTAACCGCGTATGTCAAAACGACAAAGTGGGCCAAGTCCCTTTATATGATTGTGGGTGTCGCTACTGCGGGCGAGATCACGGTCACGGAGGAGGGCTCTCGTGAGAAATCATTCTCGACATCTGCAGAGGGCAGTGCCGCTGGCACGGAAGAGGCAGTTGAGTTTTCCTATCAAAATAAGGGTCAGGGTGGTTCCACGTTGAAAACAGACAAAGCCACGGTGCGTTAACTAATTCCTGGCGGTCGGGTCTCATTCGCTGTCCAGTCGAATTACGGCCGACGATGCATATTTCGTTTATCCTGCCCCTATTCTCCCACTACTCACTCACCACCCTGTTGTGCTCAAAGGTTACTGACTTTTTGACAGGACTTTGCTTACAGAGTACGACAATTTGAGTACTGGAAGGTGACCGGCAAGTTCTCAGACAAGGGCGACGTCACTGATGGGACGATGTTCGGAGATAAGAGAGATGACAAGGGTACGTTTGATGATGAAATTGTTCCTGGATTCAAACGCTGGGACGAAGAAGACATTGGCACACCTGATTTATTTACTATATCGTTTTAACTTATGTAAACAAATTTGAAATATTTAGAAGCCATATCATTTTTCCGCTACTTACATCATTATATAAAACGTAGCATCTGCGACCTCATTTGAAAGTTCTTTTCTTTGATATCTTCGGCTGTGCTATATAGTCTGGCAGTGTAGAACTGAATTATAGGTCTATCGGGATATTGCCCGGCTCGAAATAGCTTGATAGACTTAAAGGTTAGTAAGTTATTGAACTCTGGAATCAATCACACAAACCTACTATAAGTGGTCTTCCATCGCGAAGAGATCAAACCAGGAACTGCGTGTATTGGATTTTGGTTATAAGTTACTGTATACGATTAATTTGTTTTTCTTAGTCTATAGTTGAAGCCATACTAATATTTACTTTGTTAAAGCTTCTCGGATGACCTTCCAGCCATGTTTTCTGCTCCCCTCGATGGTCTTCTCATCTCCATCTCCCGGAAAATCTTTCCAAAGGAGCATTGGATTGATCCAAAAGTATTTGTCGTCCGACTTCTCACTGATCTTCTCGAAGATCTTCATCATCCCCCAGTTCTCCTTCAAATAGCCTAGGTCGACCTTTACAGCACTTTCTTTCCGCTCTTCCTCGCCTCGGATTTGCCTCGTGAACGCGAGTATGAGAGCTGCTATGGCGACGGCCACCGGAGTTGCGAAGGACGTGCCTTTTACAAGGCGGAAACCACCACCCTTTTCGGTAAGCCAGTGGGCTGGAATGTCCTCACCGATAACCATGAAATTTGGATTTCCTTTAATACGCTTCGGAGAGAAGCCCGAACTGAGTTTCCCGGTTTCTGTGCAGGAATGGATACCTATTGCGTCCACCGATGCCCTTGCAGGCCATGCAGCCTTTGTGTACATGGCGCTATTAGCCATAGCCGCGAACACTAGTATCCCGTTGTCTTTACATTTCTTAAGCCACTGCTCAACTACTTTGACATCCGGGGTTACCTTTTTAAAGCCGAATGACATTTGTTCAATTGCCCATTCTATGGCCTGTTAAAAAAATTCATCAGCGTCAGTTTCAGATTGTTGCGATGAAATCCAGTCATACCTTGGCAACAACATCTGCCTTTGGATTGGCGACATCAGACGATACCTGCTGTGCCTCCTTTTGCTGATTTGTGAGTCCATACTGACGATTTCCCTGGCATATGCGGCCAACAAGAATTTCTGCCCTTGGAGCTAAACGGAGAATTATACTGGCGACTTGAGTTCCATGACCGTCCACATCTTGCAAGTCGTCCGCCTCTCCAATGAAACTTTTAGAATTTTTAATATTCATGCGCTCCTTTTGAAGCGGCTCATGATCAGCGTGAATCGGCTGTCCGTCGGATGAAATTGCTTCAGCCCGTGGGAAGTTGAAGTCTTCGTGTTTGAGATCTATCCCGGTGTCGAGAATGGCAATCTTGACGATTTCGTCCCCTGCCTTGTACTTTGTCGTTTCTTTGAATTCAAACATATTCTTCCATATATTGTTCAGCTCGGTAAAGGAGCGTGGATCAGTCCAGTTCGGCCTTGTGTAACATTAGACTCCAGTACGAACAACGACCAGAAGGACTTACACTGTTTCAGGACCCGAAAATAGTTTCCCATCATGTGTCCCTTCATCAGTGGGATTGGGTGGAACCAGCGACTTGTTCAATGTGCTGCGGTTGGCTTTCCTGGAATTTGGATTGATGTTACTCCCGCTAGAGGTCTCGTTGAGATTCCCTGCACAATTTCCTGTATCAGATTTAGACTGAGACGTGGTCGCGCTATGGGTGCGATGCTGAGGAGTTTTGCTGAGCTGTATGACCCCTGAATTGGTCGGAGATGTAATCAAACGCGAATGAGTTGGATTTGAAGCGATCAATGTTTGTTTCCTACCAGTCAACGGAGGTTCTGGTTGTATATCTGATGACCTGCTCGAAGATATGGCAGTCGACGCCAAATTTGAACCAAATCCGGTCAAAACGACTTGTTGAGCCACACCAGCTTTCTCGTGGAACATGTCGTTGAGAGGATTAACAACTTTATGCAAGAGGAATTCTCTTGCTTGATTGTCATCCTCAAGCCCTGCAGATTCACGTACATCCACACAATGACTTACTATCTGACGCAGAGGTTCCCGGTTGGTCCACCCGCTGTGTGGCTCCCTGCAACAAAGTCGATTAGCCACCAAAAAGTCCGTATTAGCCACAGGCCTGTTATTGGACATGTCCCCAGGACGTCGATGGTTCTCGATGCGTAATCCCAACAAGATCTCCATCAAGACGATTCCTAAAGCCAGAATTTGAGGATGACTGTGATGCAAGCTTCGATCGTCATCACCGGGCTCCTCGATTTCGCTCAGCAAAAATGGTCCATTCATATCTAGTTCTAGGTTGGGCGTTCCATGGTTAGATGTCCAAACGAAGCAGATGTTGTCCTTGGTCCAGTGATTTCCCATCCAACTCGAACCATAAAACTGCCAAGCGGCTTTCGCTAAAGTAGATGAGAGAAACAGTTTCCTCAATTCAGATTGGGCCAAATCCGGGTCTTCCACAAGCGCGGCTAGAGGCACGCCAGGATTATTCAAGATCCATCTCGTTTCGCGTGGAGATATCTTTTGATAGAGCAATATCTCGTTACGCACTTCAAGTAAAAGTAGCTCTTCCATCACACCCCGGCTAATATATCCACAGAAATCACTCCCTTTTAAGCCTTTAATTCTTCCGATCCGGATACCTGAACTCATAGGAGTTATTGCCCCAGAAACAATCGTTGCGCTACATATATTTTCATCAGCACAATCGTGGTTATTGAGGTTGAAAACATCTCACCTCCGAGGCAACACCTTCACCGTGGCGTCTTGCCATATTCGTTCCTCAAATCTTGTGCCTAGACTTGAATGTATATGTGCAAGAAATAATATATTGATCTGAAGAGATTGGTGTTGTTCGTTGTCTTCTGGGAATAGGAGCGCTGTTCGAGTCACTAGGCGTTCACAATCATTGGACTTCTCATCGAGGCATATTTTGTGTTTTAGCAAAGCTTGATACAACATCTCAAGGTGCTCATTAAAATCTGAGAACGCAGGTCGGGTTATTTCATCGTCGGCTGGCTGGCTGTCCACCAGTGCATCGAGCTGTTTGATTACATCTTTCCGAGCTTGTATCCAGCGGCTTTTCTCCGCAAGGGTCTTCAGACCTGGCAGTTGCTCATGCCCTGGGCCTCGGCCCAGGCGCTCCAGGTGTGGAAAGTTTCTCGTTTGCACTGGGCTTTGGAATCTCGTGGGCTTCTTTGGGAACTACAATACTATATGTCAGAATCTTTTCCCCTTCTGCTCATCATTTGACTGTCTGCAAAACCTACAGTACATAGATATTCAAGACAAACAAGAATATCGGCCACCTGAGACGCTGCCTTGGAAGACTGTGGACTTCGTAACCAGTTGCAGACGTTCTTAAGTCTTGTCTCCACAGCGCGATAGAATTTCGGAACGTGGTGCGCGGCTGCTTGTTTCATTGCCGATCGCGCAGCAATGCTTGCAATCTTCTCGGACGCCCTGATTGCCAACTCTGTCTGAGGGTGAGAACCCCTTGACGTGCGTGGCACGTGCGTTGGATGAAGCGTCGCCATCGAGTTGTTTCAAGCGAACCCTCAAGGGATAGGAAAAGAGGGAGAGTCGAGCAAGCTGAAAAAGGCTCACGCAGCCGGAATCGACTGCCTTGGTGTTACAAGCCAGCATGGGGGCTGATTACGGCTGACCCTAATCCTTCTTACCTCCCCGAACTCTCAAACCCCCTCACGCGCAAGACTTGTTCGTCGCTTTCTAACAATACCTAGCTCAAAGATGAACCCCACCGCAGCGATTTGTCACGTTGTGCGTCGCTGTAGACAGCACATCGAACAAGAAGATATCTTCTCTGGAGATTCGCATTGGGCACCCAAAGCAGTGGCCTGGACGGCTAAACTTGCCCAGTCTGAAGTCTTTTTGACTAATCTTGAGCTAAGAGGAGACGTGACCCCGCATCTGCTCTCTGAATATTATCATGAAGTGGAAAATATATTGTCGGATCTTCGGTATCTGATCACAACATGTACGTTGTGAGGATGGCCAATGTCCGACTGAATGAGCTAAAAATATCTAAGCTATACTGCTGCACGGGAAAATCGGAGCTCAGAATGAGCAAGTCAACAGCAAAGTTGACACGAGCTCGCAGGCAACTGAGGCACGTACCCAACTGGGAGACTGGGCGTCGCTTGGCGTTGCAATCGACTCTCTCTTTGACAATCTCTCCGATGCAACCAAAAGATTATCCCAGACGATAGCAGAATTCTCATATGATCGAAGTAAACACCAGGAGCTTCGTGATCACCTCACAATCTTGACCCTATGGACTAGCTACGAACAATCTTTGTATCAAGCATTGGTGGCCAAAGTAAGGGAACAGAAACTACCCTGGACAGTACCGATAGTAATCCGACGGTATCTGCTGGACCCCAAGAGGCTTACAACTATCCAACAACGTTTGATTGAGATGAACGTATTGCGGAGGGAAAGGCTCCTTCGGATCAAGACGAATGGGACTGTAGCGCCATTCACAGAAGGTAAAGAAGTTGAACAGAAAGTATAGGATACTACAAAGCTAATTCTGTCGGCAGTGGACTTAAACTCCAACTTCCAAGAAAGACTGACAGACAAGCCAACGGGTCTACAAAATACTAAGGATATTCCTCGCAATGTTATAGAAGATAACATTGGCTTTACCAGTACCATTCTTGCGACCCCGGCGTATACTCACTCTGTTGGTCCACGCGGCACAATCGACTACCCTAGCATGCCTTGTAACGAAACCTGTCCCATTTGCGACCATCACCTTGAGGCGAATACTTGGCCAGGGCCTAAACACTGGAGGTAGATAATCTTCTTCCCACTGATTACTCTAGATCATTGAAGCTAAAGGTTTTGGTAGGAAACATGTTGATGGCCATGTCACTCCCTACAGCTGTATCTTCGAGGAGTGTTCGTGGCCGACAAGTATGTATGCTTCAGCGAAGGCATGGATTGCCCATATGGAGCAACATCATTCCGGTACACAATGGATTTGTTATGCCTGCAGTCCCTCCGAGCCGCGTATCTTCGTCAATCGCCAGGCCTATCTACATCATTTCAGTGTGACCAGACAGCATGAAGGCCAAGAGAATGAATCACAGCTCCGCCAACTAGTAGAGCTCACTATGATACCGGCTCCCTTGAACTTCACTAACTGTCCGCTGTGTCGCTGGTCTGAATCCGCAGAGCCCTATTCGTTTCAGCTAACGACCATCCAAGATCACATTGCCAACCATCTTCACGCCTTCGCCTTCCGTTCTTTGCCAGAACCCGAAGTCGACCAGTCATTAGTGCTTAGCAAGGAAAGCGCCGTTGCAGATGACTCATCCCTTAACAGTTCGTGCTATTCTTTCTCCAACAACGACTCTGAATTCTCGGAGGGTTCAAGTAAAGCCCGTAATGACGACGAGCATTTGGGTGTCGAAGAGGATTGGTCTTATATCAGTAACAGGCAGCCCGTGGTGAATGAACCACCGCTAGAGCTTATCATGAAGGACTCGAGCCGATCTACTCCGGACCTAGTCATGCAAGAGCCGGAGTCTCCAAACACGTCCCGAAATCAAGCCCAAATGCCGACGAGGTCGATCCTGTGCCACTTTTGCCAAGCAATCGCAGACTTCTTCTATAACCTCGACCTCGACTTGGCGTCCAAGGAGTTTCCCTTCCACCGCACGCGGCGCGATGTATACACATCGGCTCGATTAGGGTGTCCACTTTGCACAGAATTCATGAAATCCATTATTGAGGGGAGCGAAGAGATCCTAGACTTGAGCAGCGTCGGGCCCGAGAGGGACCAATCGGCAAATACAAGCTTCACAGTCTTCTTTACAGGTATGCAGCAGGACAGGAGACTCGAGCTGAGAGATGTCTGCGATCCCTCGAGCCCGATTTATAAGTTTGAGCTCTACTGTGATAGATGTAAGTTCAATAGTAAAACGATCAAAGTATTTTCACCCATAACTGACCACGTCATCCAGCTGCGCCTGCCAAACTGCTGCAGTGGACTAATCTTCGATCGACGTTCCAGGATTTCGGGTCGCCGAGCGCTATCGAATTCATGAAGAAACGTTTCTCCGTATGCCGCCAATCGCATTACAATTGCAGTGTGTACAGGGCGTCCCCACCAGCTCGCCTGCTGGACCTGGGTGACAATGAGTTCATCGAAACCATCAGAGTTGTCAATCCCAAACAGAGCGGCGGCCCGCCCATTGAGTTTGCCTTCCTATCTGCTACTTGGGGCTTATCACCAGCGTTCAGGTTGACGCAACAAAGCTACGCTGAAGCTAAACAAGGGATTATCCTTGAACGAATCCCGAGAACGATAGGAAATGCAGTCTACCTCACGCGAGCTCTGGGATTACGATACTTATGGGTTGATTCACTATGCATTTTACAGGATAGCATAGAAGATTGGCAAGAGGAGGTGTCCATGATGCCAAGCTACCTATCTAGCAGTGCCATTACGCTTGCCGCGACTTCATCGGCTTCGCTTGCTGACGGCTTTCTTCTCCCGAGAGCAATCAGTAGAGGTTTCATTTTCCCAATGAAGAATCCAGAGACTATCTCGCATCTCGAGGTTCTCTTACGGCCATCGCTGCCTTCGGCGTGGGAGTCTCTGCAGGGAGATCCACTCATGAAACGGCTGTGGTGTCTTCAGGAAGTGACTCTCTCACCGAGAGTGATACATTTCGGCTCTTCCCGTTTGGTGTGGAGCTGTGGTACAATGACATGCGCCGACGATTCTGATACGGACAAGTTACCAATGTGGAGTGAGCATTTGAAGCTTGACTACCCCTGGAAGAGCGGGAATACTACACCCACGTCAGCTGTATATGAAATGTGGCATAATCTGGTGTCATATGCCTCTCGTCTCAAAACTACAATGAAGCGCGATCGGTTGCCAGCGTTATCAGCCCTAGCTAGCATGGCGGCTTCAAAGCTGGAGGCTGATATCTATCTGGCTGGAATCTGGCGGAATAACCTGGTTCGCGATCTTTTGTGGCGCAGAGAGAGTCAAACATTGCGAGATCTGGACATCCATTGCCCCTCATGGACTTGGGCCTCCTACGGCGGAGCGATTACATTCCAGTTATTGAACGCGGAATCGAAATCTGACAGTCGTTCCTCCACACAACGATCCGACGGAGAGGGTTGGGAGACGAGTAAACGCGGGAAAGTATCATTACTGGATACCGTCGAAGCAAACTTCATACCAATGGCAGAGGTCGTCGATGCAAAAACCTCCTATATAGGTAGCAACCGGTTTGGTGAAGTCACGATGGGCACTATACACCTGAAGACTTTCTATGTGCCGTACGCAAGCATTGATAAGTTGTTTGGCGAGAGCTTGGTATGTAAACGAACCATGGTTGATGTTCTTGAAAGGAATCCAGACCGGTTCACAACTTTCGATGACACCAGCTTCGCAATTCTCGGCCGCTGCGGTGCTGATATGCCGATGAGTGAGACTTGGCACGGGCTTCTACTGAGAGATGTGGGAGATCGCACTTATGCTAGGGTGGGTGTTTCTGCGGTAGGGTTAATGGAGGGTTTGGACGATAACCATGTGTTATGGCGGGATCTCGAAGATTTGAGACAAACACGGATGATTGTTTAAGGCCGTTGAGGATATCACCTATAGCCTGCAATACTACGTGGTTGTTATTCTGCTTCATTGGCCGTTTCTTAGCCGTGATAACCCACCTGATACCCCTACAGGAACACTGTATCACAATAACATATGTACAGATGCAGCGGAACAAAGGACATCGTTTAATAAACGCGTATAGAACGCACTCTTCACTGGTATTATTCCATACTGTTTCAATAGTTCTGACGATAGTTTTAAAATTCTTTGATACGGAGGCGAATAGCTATATCGACCGTTCACGCTATAGGAACGGCCACGGTGATCCAACTCCCAAGAGTCACATCGCCTAACGTTCTAATCTCCCGAGCCGCAATTCGCTCCCTTCGCTTCAACATCATGTGTCCAAATGAAGTGACCGAAGCCTGCGCTTGGAATATAAGCAAGCCATCAAATCATTCCAGTTTCTTGCCAGGGACTGGGCAATTAACGGCAAAATAGCGGAATCTTCTAAAGGGGCAAGTTCTCGACCGCATGACGGATCTCAACATGCTCAAGACTCAGTAATTTCCATCGCCCAGCCTTTTCCTATTGACAACAATGCTGCCATGATGTCGCTTAGTTCGGAAGATAGGGTTATTCAATGACTAATGGACGTTGATAGTCGGTCGAGGCGCCCGTAACATTTGACCATTAACTGTGTCCTGCAGAAATGCTCTATCCCAATGTCGAAGAAGCTATCGAAGCCCCCCGACCCAACAGTCATAAAATACTGCTATCTTGAGTTAAAACCATGCTGGTATCGTATATCAGTGTTGCTATATCCGGCTTCATATTGCCCTTAAACTGGTAAAACGAGCTCCCCATTACATGGTATCATTGACCGGTATTTCAGGAGTCATGACCACTTGATAAGACAAACACATATCATACGAAAGCTATCCCGAGTAAACAAATGGCCGCGATAGAAGCCAGATTAACCTAGAAATATTAAGCCAAGGCTTCATGCTCTAAAGGAGACGTGGCCTTCGAAAATAAATGACTGGACGGGGCTTATAAATACTCAGCTCTGGCTTAGCTGACACGGAAGACCTGAAAAGACTCGTGGAAACATTAATTACAAGGTATGATCGAGAAGTAGCACCACTTAAGTTGTCGATTCAAGAAACGTCCGAAAGCCCTTATTCCCTCGCTGAAACACCGGTATTTATGCCCGCAAATAATAGCTGATAAATATGCTGTATAAGTATGATGAATTATAAGCGCCGCGGGGTGGAGTCTGGTGAGATTAATATTCTGATTCGCCCCTTTTTGAGTAGAAAAAGATACGTAACTCTCCAGATCGTACGGGAGATGCTTATAGAGAAAATGGTTAGGAACTGCCATTACTACATATGCTCAGTTACGTATTAGCAAGTGAGACTGAGAAGAGGAAAATAGCTCGTCGCTATATTTTAGACTGTCGCTCCACCAGGATATACCTACTTATCTAGTGCGACGATTGAGCAGTACTGTAGATAGTTGATTTGTAAGAGGAATAACAATCAAAGCCCGGACAGCGTTATTCTCGCGTATGCATGATGCATGCAACCATCATGATGCATACGAGACATACATCAATGCACATAAAAAAAACTCAATATACCTTACCCAAGCGCCGACGTCGTCCGGCAGTTATGCAACGCTAAGCAAGACGAAACAAGGGAGAAGTTAGAAGTTCGGCCGATACGCGCCCCTATTAGCCGGATCGAATTGAATTAGTCATCGTAGACGGACCGAAAAGGGAAATCAGCTCATCACTCACAGCGATGCTAGCCAGCTCAACATCTGCCCGCGCTTAGAAATACCATACATTTAAGTACTTATACATATTTTTTTTTAGGAAGGGGTCAACTGCACGGCGTAGTGCGATGGTTAATCAGAGTTGTTTGCCAATCAATTGCTTGGTAATATGGAGCGGGAGGGGGGAATTTGCGACACGCTGTGTGCAGCCGCACATATAAACCTGTAAACGTCATGCGGGAAAGTATGACGAGCTTGCCTCTAATTCAACATCATCATAACACTTTCTCGTCATTGTCGCTGTTTCTCATACTTGAATAAACAGAACCTTCACACCACAACCTCAACCTCATACCTAGACACAAGAAAACGCATACCCAACAATCACAAAAATGGCTTCCTCTCTAAAACCACTCAAGGCCTACGGCATAGCCGGCCCCAACCCGCCCAAGGTGATCATCGTCCTCGAGGAGCTCGGCCTGCCCTACGAGGCGGCCCCCATTGCCTTCGCCGACGTCAAGAAGCCCGAGTTCCTCGCCATCAACCCCAACGGGCGCATGCCGGCCATCTACGACCCCAACACGGATCTGACGCTGTGGGAGTCGGGCGCCATCGTCGAGTATCTGATCGAGACGTACGACAAGGACAACAAGATCAGCTTCCCCAAGGGCTCTAATGAGAGCTATCTGACGAAGCAGTGGCTATTTTACCAGACCACTGGTCAGGGGCCTTACTATGGACAGGCGGTTGTGAGTTAACTAACTTCATTTTTGTTGTAGTATTGCCTGCATTTTGTTGTAGGGAGTTGGCGGAGTGGAGATGCTGATGATGATGTTCACAAAGTGGTTCACGAAATACCACCCCGAGAGAGTCCAGAGCGCCATCGACCGCTACGTCAAAGAGATCTACCGTGTCACCGCTGTAGTCGAGGGTCACCTCGCGAAGCAGGAAGCTGGTAGTGACGGGCCCTGGCTCGTCGGAGGCAAGGCTACCTATGCCGACATCGCCTGGTACATGTGGCAGGCCCAGATCGGAGGCGCTCTAGAAAAGGATGGTAAGTTTTGACGGAGTGTTTGTCTCATTCCGCTCACACTTCTCTTGGAAACTAGTTTACTGACTATTCTTACTCTAGTTATCTCCTGGGACGCATACCCGCACGTCAAGAACTGGCTCGAGAGGATTGGTTCGCGCCCGTCTGTTCAGAAGGCGCTGGAGCTCTCTAGAAGCGGACATTAAGGTATTTCCTGGAATAGAAGTCGGTATGTATAGATGTGATGGGATGGATGAGGCTATCTATGATTGCCAAGTCTAGGGGATCCATTACGTCTGTAGATTGTATTGGCTTGGGACGCTGGAGTCGAGTTGCATTGTAACGGCATCATTGTGATAAGCATAGTTAGTGCGTTGGGGTTTTACGCATGAACAACATGGTCTTCAAACCGTATTCTGTGCATTATGGTGGTCACTCTTGGGATTGGCACATAAGTGTGGTCTAACGTGAACCTGAGCGTCAGCCGCTTTGGCATTTGAGTAAGAGAGTGTGCCAGTTCCGAATATAGACAATGATCCTAGATCATATCTGAGACAAGTAAGATACCGTCACTATTTTCTTCGTGTGTACTGTTGATTGAGTTTATTAATACCGGTAAACGGTGAGTATTAATGACTGTCTGTGTCATTAAATCATCAGTATCTGCCGGTATCTACTGCTTTGTGTACTCACCATATCCCACATTCCATATGAGGCGAAAAAGAAGAGCAAGATATTCGCACGGGAGGCTATCGTCTTCGGACGAAGCAGTTATCACAGAGGACTTTGAGCCTGGTCACTCGAAACTTGGCCAGGGAGCCATCGCATTGTTCACATTGATGAGTCGTCATCAGGAAGTGCAAGCCATCATATGTTGTGATCTTGAGGACCTTGGCTAATAGTATTCGGTAGGTGGGACTTGCACGTTCCAGCTGCAACATGACAGTCGACTTGACGGTCGAGAAATCGGGCAAGAGGCCAACAAGTTCGCGAGCACTGCGGTTCACGACCGTTAATCGTAGTAGTGTAGGCATAGTGCAATGCGCCAGGACCACCATGATGGCCTCGTTGGGTAATATGGCTAGCTTGCCTAAGCCTGTGATAGCCTCGGTAGATATCTGCACATGAGCGACGCCGTTGTCGAGGATCAAGGGGCGGACAAGAGCAAGATGGTGGCGCGTGACAGCTCGGCGTCGCCTTGCGTCTTGATCCATCGACCGCCTCGGAAGTTCTTGATCCTCCATAGTTGATGCATTGAGCCAGGCGGGAAACATGACAGAGGTTGTCTTGTGCTAAGTATGTCAGTTACAGGTAGCTGGAGAGAGATGAGCGACGGTAGCAACTATCGCTATCGCATTTTACGCATGTAGATAAAGATAGCGAGTGTTGTTGGCTGTATATTTCCTAAGACATTCTCATCATTCAAGCCTGAGGTTACTTGTTGATACCTATCGAGCCTAGGTATCTCATTATACACCTCTAGATCTTTACCCCTCGATGCAAGTTGGTAGCCTATAGTATACCTAGTAGGCACTCATGGGCAACTCATGGCCCCCACGTTTCAGGCAGAGACGTGCATGCGACCCCTGTAAAAGTAGCGGACAGCCTGAGGCTACCTACCTGTAGTAAGGTGCCCTGTACTTAGTGAGATACCTCTTACTTCCTGTGCCCAAAGCCTACAGCTACGATGGAAGTCGCATTCAAAAAGATCCACAACACCATGTCATTAGTAGTCCCAGTCCGCTGTAGGTAAATAGTGGTCGCAGATTCACCACCAACCTGTACTGTACCTCGCATCAACGTTGTCGTTTTACGTTATGTCCCACTTATGACCCGAAAGCCATGATACTAGCTATACCTAGTTTTCTCTGGGCTGCCGTGACCAGCCCGAATGCATGCCTAGGCGCCATACACACATACCTTTCTTTAGTCGTGAACGAATAGGACACCTGCCTTCAACCCCGACGTGGTATCGTCGCTCGTCATCTGTCTGTCCTCCTGATATCCACCATTCCGCACCTACATCCAGCCTCCCATCCCTCCTCTTCCCGTGACGCCGGTCTCGCCCGACCAGCCGCCTTGATTCAATCCAGCGACAGAGGGGGGAGTCACCGGAACGACGACGACGTCGAGCTCGACGAGTACCCAACCACAGCCTCGCGCGCCCAGAGAGAGACAGCCAAGAGGGCCCGCAAGAAGAGGTGGCTCGACGAGCAAGACGAGATGAAGTTCTCTCACAGCGTCCAGTTCAATGCTGTTCCGGACTGGAGCAGCCACTACATCGCCTACAGCAACCTCAAGAAGCTGTCAGTCTATTCCACTTCTCTCTCATATCACGTCATCAAGCCAGTGACTGACTTGTAGTCCCCACAGCATCTATCAGCTCGAGAAGACGATACACCAGCCCGGTGTCGCCGATGTAGAAACGAGACCTCTCCTTCGAGATGAAGACCCCGAGACTGTCTTTTCGAGAGCCCTGGATGTTGAGCTGGAGAAGATCTCTTCCTTCTTCGGCGTCAAAGAGAGGGAACTGCTTGACGAGGTCGACGACCTGCTGCGCGACATCGATGCATTTGACGAGACTGACCCGGGCGGACAACGTGACCCCCCGCGGCCCAGCTTACTTCATTCGAGCACCGATAACATTAGGCGCACCGCTGGTCCTAGGAGCAACCGCAGCACCCACAGCATGCGCTCCACCGACGATGGCATCGAGGATAGCGACGATGACGACGGGGACGAGACGTCGGCACTGAACAAGAACCGTCGTTCCAGCCTTGGCAGCGCCCACGGCCGGCGCCGGACCCTCGCCAACCTCCGTGCTCCTACCGACATGACCGCCTCTACAGAGCTCACTAGGTCCATGCGCCGGCAGAGTGTAGGTTTCGACGATTATGCCGAGACGGCCGAGCTGTTCTCAGACGGCATCATGCTCAAGAAGCGCATCGTAGGTCTCTACGTCCAGCTGTGCGAGCTCAAATCCTATGTACAGCTCAACAGGACCGGGTTCAACAAGATCCTCAAGAAGTTTGACAAGATTATCGACAAGGAACTCCGCGCTAAGTATATGGAGACCACTGTCGATTCGTCGTACCCCTTTTTACGTGACACCATGGACCAACTGGAAGGGAACATCGCTGAGATGGAGAGAGCGTATGCCAAAATCGTGACTCAAGGAGACGAAGCCCTTGCTAAGAAGGATCTGCGATCGCACCTGAGAGAGCATGTCGTATGGGAGAGGAACACGGTATGGCGAGATCTGATCGGTATGGAGCGACGCGCCGAAGCGGCTAGTTTTGGCAAAGGGCTTGTTGGTGCGCCAAACGATGGCATGAAGGTCAGACTACAAGGCGACGACGCCCCCGTCGTCCCGACTCGAGAGATTGCTACGCCTATTGGTCGTTTTAGCTTTCCAGCTTGGTTAATCGGCTCATCTACGTGGACTCTACTGGGCATACTGGTCATCTTTGTTCTATTTTTGACCATCCCCCTCATAGACAAGCCAGAGCAGCAGGCTTGTTTAGCCATGCTTATTTTTGTTAGTCTGCTATGGGCTACCGAGGTAAGCACTTCCTTCTTGTGCGTTTCATGGTGACAATGTCCTGATCATGACAGGCTATACCCCTATTTGTAACGTCACTTCTTGTCCCATTCCTCTGTGTTGTCCTGAGAGTGGTCAGGTCCGACGACAAGCCACACACGAGATTGAGTGCGGAAGAGGCGACGAGTTATATCTTCTCGGCTATGTGGACGCCTGTCATCATGCTACTCTTGGGTGGATTTACCATTGCCGCAGCTTTGTCCAAGTGTAAAATTGATAAGCGCATCGCTACATTTGTTCTGAGCAAGGCGGGCACTCGACCGCGAACGGTGCTCATTGCCAACATGTTTGTCGCTGCGTTTGCTAGCATGCTTGTGAGCAATGTGGCTGCGCCGGTTCTTTGCTTCAGTATCATTGAGGTGAGTGATGAAGTCAATCTGGGCATAGTGGTCAAGCACTGACCCTCGGTAATAGCCCATGTTGCGCAATCTACCGTACGGATCAAATATGTCAAAGGCCGTCATCATGGGAATAGCACTCGCCTCCAACATTGGTGGTATGCTGTCACCCATCGCATCACCCCAGAACGTGGTTGCTCTGGGCATCATGGAACCCCCACCAACATGGGGTCAATGGCTCTTCATCGTCATACCCGTTGGCATCGTCTCTCTCTTCCTCATATGGATCTTGCTGCTACTTACGTTCAATCCTGGGAAAGGCACAGTGATCATACCAATCCGTTCAGTCAGGGAAGAGTTCACGGGGTTGCAGTGGTTTGTCTCCCTCGTCTGCTTGGCTACCATCGGCCTCTGGTGTGCGAGCCACGCGCTCGAGGCCACGTTTGGCCACATGGGTGTCATTGCTATCCTGCCCATCGTTATCTTCTTCGGCGTGGGGATCCTCACCAAGGAAGATTTCAACAACTTCCCCTGGACCATCATCATCCTGGCAGCGGGCGGTCTCTCACTAGGTGCTGCAGTCAAATCGTCAGGTCTGCTTCACACGGTAGCGACTAGGATTTCAGCCGAGGTGCACGAACTGGACCTCTATGTCGTTCTTCTCATCTTTTCGGGCTTGGCGCTTGTGATCGCTACCTTCATCAGCCACACGGTGGCAGCGTTGATCCTCTTACCATTAGTCTACGACATCGGAAAGGCGATGGAGGAGCCGCACCCTAATCTCCTGGTCATGGCAACGACGCTCATGTGCAGTGCCGCAATGGGACTTCCGACCAGTGGATTCCCTAACATGAGTAAGTGGTTCTTGATAATCTCCCCTGTACCTGTCTAAAAGCTAACTTTGAATCAGCTGCCATCATGAAGGAGGATGCCACCGGCGAGCGGTATCTCACGGTCAAACATTTCATCAGCCGCGGCATTCCCAGCAGTATCATCGCTCTCTGCGTCGTTGTCACGATTGGATATGGTGCGATGCGTGTCATTGGGATGTAGATGGATTTCGGCTTGCCTATCATAAAAGTAGGTATCTAATACAGGATACCGGGTAGTATCGTTTGGAATTTGAGTTATTGGGTAACAATAATGCCTGTATGGATTCACATAGAATATCTAGATCATTATCCCACTTTTGAGTATATATACATTGGTATTTATAGAATATATATATATATATATATAAAGGTTGTGTCGAGTTAAAATAAAACATGTTGGATTGTATTTGATCAGCAATTGCAGTTTACATGTAAATTGTATATAACCTAAGACGTAGTTAGGCTATGACGTAAAGTTCCAACATGGTAGATGCTGTTTAATGAGTAAAGGAAAGGCAGTAAATTACTACAACGCTAAGCCTAATCGATTGTATGTTGGCCATATCCACAGCACAGTCCTACCTATTTAGGTAACTTGTCTCTAGATATCTGTATCTAGCATCACTACTGGTACACCTTCCCCAGACGGTGTACCGGTACCTCTCCTCTCTTGTCCAACAACATCTGCGCCTATCGCATGGAGACTCCGTACACAGCAGTCTGATCTCCTTTTGCAGCACCAGACGACCCCTAAGGACCCCTCGTTTTCGATGAATTCCCAGCGAGCCTAACACGGGTGCTCCGCAGGGGGTGTTGCTGCCATGCTCTCCGCATTCACAGCTCGCCCCATCATCGAGCTGAAGCAGCGAGACAAGTCCAAGATCGAAACCATCTTGGCCTATGGTGAGACCTGAGACCTGAGATCTGTCGCTCGTCCGACACAAGAAACCTCCTGCTAATGCCGTTATCCAACCAGGTGACCGGGTCCTCGTCGGCCTGAACACGGGCGCTCTCCGTGTCTATCGACTCAACGAGCTGCCCGCCTCGCCGAAAGCGCCGTCCAACGGCAGCACCTCGTCTGAACCCGACAGCCAGCAACCGACGCAGCCACAGTCCCCGTCTGTCCACGCTCAATCGGCGTCGCAGTCACAGCCCGCATCTGCCAGGAAACCCACCGACTTGCTACGTGAAGTCGAGCGCTTCTCCACCCGCGCCATCGACCAGCTCGCCATCATCAAGGAGGCCAACACCCTCGTCTCCCTCTCCAACTACCACATCTCTCTCCACGACCTCCAGTCCTATGACTTGATCGAGACCCTTTCGCGAACCAAGAATGCCACCTGCTTTGCTGTCACCAGCAATATTGTTAAGGATCCTGCTACCGGCATCCCCGAGATCATCAGCCGACTTGCCGTTGCTGTGAAGAGACGTCTGCTGCTATGGAGCTGGCACGAGAGCGAGCTGCACGAAGATGTGGCCGAGGTGGTATTGCCGGAAGCCATTCGGACCGTCACCTGGGCCAACGCCACAAAGGTTGTGTGCGGGATGAATGCTGGCTATGTCCTGGTCGATGTGACCACCTCTGAAACTCGCGAAATAGCAGGCGTCGGCGCCGCTGCCGCTGGCGGGCAAGGTAGCCGCTTCGGCGCTGCGAGTATGGGCTACATGGGCTTGGGTGGTTTTGTGCCGAGACCGCTGGCCGCACGACTGGCAGAGGGTGAGATGTTGCTCGCTAAGGACATCCATTCGCTCTTTATTGACACGGATGGGAACCCTCTCGAGAAGCGCCAGGTTCCCTGGCAGAGTGCGCCCGAAAGTATCGGATACAGCTACCCGTACTTTCTCGCTCTGCAACCACCGACTAAGGGTTCGTTGGAAGTTCGCAATCCAGAGACTCTCAACTTACTGCAGACCCTTGAGCTCGCCGGTGCCGCGCAACTTCACTTCCCACCTCCTACCGTCAGTCTTGCGCATGCCGGGAAGGGCTTTCACATTAGCAGTGACCGTGTGGTCTGGAAGATGGATGCGACGGATTATGACACTCAGGTGCAGGAGCTCGTGGAGAAAGCTCAATATGACGAGGCTATTAGCGTTTTGAGCATGTTAGAGGACGCGCTACTAAAAGACAAGATTGGGACGATGCGTGAAGTAAAAATGCTCAAGGCTGAAACACTCTTCAAGCAAAGAAAATTCAGACAGAGCCTGGATTTATTCAACGAAGATGATGTGCATGCCCCTCCAGAGAGAGTCCTTAAGCTATACCCGAAAGCCATTGCCGGAGAGTTGTCGGATGAGACCGATGAAGATGGGGACGAGGGGACAACGGAAGACTCTGACAATAACCATGACGATACCGAAGTTGGTGCTAACGGTGACAAAGAAGCAAAGGCCGACATGGCAACAGATGCTGCCACTACAGCCAAGGTACCTGGAGCTGGAGGATTTGCAAAGTATTGGATAGGTGGTGGTCATCGTAAAACCGATTCCGATGCTGCTTCTATTGTGTCCTCTAAGCAAGGTGTCGCTGACAATGATGACGCTGCTAGTATCAGACCCAAGGCGAAGGGCTCAGAGAATGCTAGGCCCCTGGAAGGGAAAGAATTGACCAAGGCGGTTCGCGAGCTAAATAGTTTCCTAGCTGGCACCAGAGCTCGCCTGCAGAGAGTCATTGATCCAGAGACGGGCAAACTCCGGCCACGGAAAGGCTCACCAAGCTTGGCTCAGTCATCGAGCACGGATGAGAACTTGAATGTTTTACTGACCGACATTCGCTCCGAAACGGACGAACAACTGGAGCAAGAGCTTCGACGTACCTTTACCCTTGTCGACACGACCTTGTTCCGTGGCTACATGTTCTCTCAGCCATCTCTCGCTCCGTCCCTATTCCGCATACCCAATTTCTGCGACCCAGCCGTGGTGAACGAGAAGCTTCTTGAACATAACCGTTACAACGAGCTGGTGGATTTCTTCTATGGCAAGAAACTTCATCGAGAGGCCTTGACACTACTTAGGAGATTTGGTGATGTGCCTACCGATGGAGAGACGGCCAAGCTCAAGATCAACGGGCACGCTGAGACCGAAGTCGAAATCCCCGAGCAACTTCGCGGACCACGGAGGACGGTTGGATATCTTCAGAGCTTGCCGCCCGAGATGACGGATCTTATCCTCGAGTTTGCAGAATGGGTTCTCAAGCGAGATCCTGATTTGGGAATGGAAGTGTTCCTTGCTGACAGCGAGAACGCCGAAACCCTTCCACGCGAGAAAGTTGTCAGCTACCTAGCTAGCATCGACGTCGACCTCGAGATTCAATATCTGGAACATATCATCGATGAATTAGGAGATGGTACACCGGAATTTCATAACCGTTTAGTCGAGCTTCTGATCAACGCTCTTAAAGACGATAATGAGCGGGGCCCTAAGTGGGAGGGAAGAATGCAAAGACTGGTTACATTTTTGAAGGAAACTCATACGTACGGTCTCAGCCGTGCTTTTGGCATGATTCCTCGTGATGGTATGTCCGCTGCGCTTGAGCGTCCATGGTTTTTCATACGAGTTGCTAACTTTACTGGCTAGACTCGGCTTTCTACGAGGCCCAGGCCATAGTGCTCAGTAACATGGGTAATCATAAGCAGGCACTCGAGATATACGTCTTCAAGATGCAGGACTATGTGAAAGCGGAAGAGTACGTGTGAATATACATCTTTTACCACCTGTTACTCTGATATAGAGATGGTTATGCTGACTAAAATTCAGATATTGCAACAACATCCATGCCTCACCCAGCGGACGGCACGATTTTGCAGAGAAGATTCTCGTCGTTGATGATCAGGACGATACCGATGCCTCCACGGCATCAATCTACCACACTCTGTTATCTCTCTATCTGACACCACCGTCACCGCACAAGCCTAATCTGGAACCCGCCCTATCCCTCCTATCGAGGCATGGCTCCCGCTTACCGGCCACATCCACGCTCTCGCTCATCCCAGACTCGCTCCCCGTGTCAGAACTGGAATCGTATTTCCGCGGCCGCATACGCGCCGCCAACAGCGTCGTCTCAGAAACTCGCATCGTCGAAGCGCTAAGAAAGACGCAGCTTGTAAATACCCAGGCCGTACTCCTATTTGGCGACGGGATACCCGGTGGAAATGGAGGACGCAATCGCCGTGTCGTCATACCTGAGGAGCGGGTGTGTGGTGTATGTCATAAACGGCTGGGGAATAGCGTCGTTGCTGCTCTCCCGGATAACAGCGTTGTGCACTATGGCTGTCTGGGGAAGAAACAGGGGGGGCGCAGTGCTAGTCGTTCGCGCGTTGCTGGGTCTTGGGGGAGAGTTGGTTGAGTCGGTCGTTTCATTTCATTTCCTCGACCAAGATATATAACAGACAGGAATCATGGAGGAGGTGCGCATTGAGCGTCTTACTTGGGGCACGCTGCTGCATTGATTGCATTTGGACGGAGCTATTTGTTTTTTGTTTTTTTGTTTTTTTTTTTTCTCTTCTTGATTTAGTGTTTAATTGATACCCGTTCTGGTTGTCGACTTATCCATCTGTTGTACTCTCTCTCTTCATATCGTATAGCATGAGTTGAACCGCGTTCAGTTGAATGGGGCTTAACCGATCTTGTGGTGTGATCCTTAGTAATCGTTTACTGCCCCCTGTGGCCTGTTTTCAGGTGTTCGGATTACGGAGTATCTGGCTTGGCAGGAAGATTATCAAGGTATGAGGATGTTAGGTGTAGAGTTTCTGGTGTGATGTGGATTTGGGGATGATTCTGGACGGTCTTGGTACCATGACTGAGTGCATAATGTTGCGTGCTAATACGTTGCGATAGCAGTGATCGTGGGTGTATTGTGATGTGGCGTGGTGTGTCCTGGGTGCGGTACGGTGTTGTGCGCTATAATGTACTCCGTTGCCGCGATCACACGCCCTGCTTCTTTCTTTCTTTCTTTCTTTCTTTCTTTCTTGGGCTCGAGGTAGTTGAGACGCAGTTCGGGAAGCGGATAGGAAGAAATGATATAGACAGATAGACAGATGGCTGGGTAGACGGATAATCGTAGGTATCGTAGTATCCGTGTCGAGCCGAGTCCTCTTTCCTCGTCTCGTCGCATCCCGTCGCATCCTATCATGATATGTCTTCTCCTGTCCTGTCCCATCTCATCACCTTACCTCACCTCACCTAGCCCCATTCCCATCAACTGATACCTCCCTTGTCTCGCTCGACTCAGCTAGCGCAACGCCTTATATCTCACCTTTTTCGTGAAGTGTACTTCAACTCAGCGGGCAGATAGACAGCCTCACACCTCACACCTCATCATCCTCAACAACTTCCTCCCCATAATTCTCTTCCTCAGCAGCCTCGTCAACCGCACCGCCTTTTCCTGCTTTTGCCGTCTTAGCAGACCCAGAACCAGAACCAGAATCAGAACCAGAGTTAGAGGCAGCGTTCGCAACGTCTCGTTCCATCCGGCTCGTCAGATCTGCGTTTATAGCATCCTGCAGCGTCGTCGTTGCGGTGCGGAGGGCACGGAGGTAGGTTGTTTTGTCCTCGACGATGGATTTCTTGTCTTTGGTCGATTGTTCCTGGGCGGGTTCTTGTGATTGGGAGAGAGACAGTGGAAGAGAAAGAGGGATCGCGGAAAGCGTTATTGGGTTCGGCTCGTCTGGGAATGTGTATGTTGCTTTTAGGTGGACTGTTGTTGTTGTTGTTGATGGATCTGACATATTGATCCTCCTCGTCCCTATTTTTTTTTTTTTTTTACTGTGTGTCGTTGTTCGATATCGAGTCGTTGGAGTAATGATATTCGGAGATTGGGAATCAGTGTTCCTGTTGGTATGATCGCGATGGTTGAGTGAGCTTAATGTAAAGTCAAGATAAATCGATGGTGGTGGGATGGATGTCGAAGGTGGGGGCGGGGTTCAATTTGCGATAGTGAGGGGCATGACGCTAGTCTTGCTGGTCGGGTGGCTAAGGCAGTCTAGGGTAGTTTCCCTCGGCTAGGAGAGGGAGGGTCCTACCTGGGAGTTGCCGTTTTTACTCTCTGAGCCCCCTCTCCCAACGGAGAAATACCCTACCTCTGAAGAGAGCTTGTTATTGTAAGTGCGTCCAACTCATGTGATAATATAGTCACTTGGCAAGCTTGCTAATATTGAAAACCGACACATGGTGCGTGAGGTGTTATGGTAATTTTTACGTGATCTTCAGTGTCACTACAACTCTTCAATCGGGTATTAGAACGAATCTTTGATTCCAACCGATGCCCTTTGTATTTCTAAAGAATATAGTTAAGAAGAAAATATTCACGTTTTGAGCTGAAATTGTATAGAAACCCTTTCATTTGATGCTCAAGTCACATTCCATGTGAGAAGGTGAGCCACGTCTCGAGGGAGAATGTATTGTTCACATATCAGCATCGACGACGTTTCTGACTGGGAAGCTTGCTATGTGGAGCTTCTGCTGCCCATTGATCATGACAATCTATGTTACTGGTGTACAGGAGATAATATCTGCCGGTGATCTGCAAGCCCGATTAGCCATCGACTTCATTGCACATTCCTTAGTCCATCCGTTCTCCAATATCTGTTTTAGCATAAGTGTATATATGTTTACAAGAATGTTATGAGTTAGCCACAGGAGGCTATATATCGTTCCAAATCTGCGTACAGGGACTTGACGGGATCATCCGTGCTCGGTAAAACAATGGATGGGGGCCACGGCGTACTTGGTCCCTGCCATTCGCGGATTGGAAGAGATTTGGCAAATTGTTATGCAATGAAGCCAACAATAAGGTCGAGTAAATAACAGTTACGACGCCGCGATTTGCCTTTCGCCCGGACGGGCTCATCTATGCTTCCTACTTATACGCGATATTAAGAGGAATCACAACTTACTTACTCACAATTGTCCTTCGCGCAAATTCCATATAGCGTTCGAAACTACATATTTTTGCCCCATTATCATTGACCTCTACCTATATTGGCCGCATATTACTTCTTACGCTCTACTACTTTCTTGACGCCGTTTCTTCGCAATGTCGAATCAGCCAAGTGACGATAAGCTTAATTTCGAGACATTTCACAATGTCATCGATGGTCAGCTCAGTAGCACGACTAACACTCGTTATTCGACCAATCCATCAAACCTTGAGAAGAACCCTCCTGTCCCCTTGACTACGCGTACTGAACTTGATGCCGCAGTACAAGCTGCTAGGCGTGCTGCGGTTTCCTGGGCGAAGGTTCCATGGGAAGATCGCAAAAATGCAGTTCAGGCATATGCAAGTGCACTAGAAAGCAATCAGGACAGCTTTGCCAGAATGTTGACAAAGGAGCAAGGCAAACCTGTAAGATGGCCTCGTTACCTTGATGTTAGTCCTATCTAATCTGCAATAGTTTTCTAGAGCACAGTTAGAGGTGAAAACGGGCGTCCAATGGCTCCGCGACTTCTGTGAGTTATCTCTGCCGGAGACGGTTCTTGAAGACAATGAGAAGCGCCGTATTATCACACGCTACCAACCTCTCGGTGTTGTTGCTGCCATTGTTCCTTGGAACTACCCTGTGCAGCCGTTAGCCTGTGGGAAAATTGGCCCAGCGCTCTTGACGGGCAACGTACTGATCTTGAAACCTTCGCCCTTCACACCTTACTGCAATTTGAAGTTAGCGGAGCTTGGCCTGCGCTTCTTCCCTCCAGGCGTTCTTCAAGCTCTCAGTGGAGATGACAAGTTAGGACCATGGATGACCGAGCACCCTGGAATCGACAAAATTGCCTTCACAGGCTCAGCTGCTACAGGGAAGAAGGTCATGGAATCTTGCAGCCGAACCCTCAAAAGTGTAACGCTGGAGCTCGGTGGTAATGACCCAGCTATTGTATGCTCTGACGTCGATCTCAGTGCAATTCCAACTATTCTCGGGATTGCATTCGACAATGCAGGTCAGATCTGTTGTACCATCAAGCGACTTTACGTACATGAGGATGTATATGACGTTGTCTTAGCTACGGCTCTTGCTGTCTTGCAACACTTCAAGGCCGGGGACGGCTTCCAAGATGGCGTGTTCATCCCCCCAATCACCAACGCTCAGCAGTTTGAGCGTGTACGGGATCTCTTGGCCGAGATCAAAACTTCTAAACTCAAACTTGCAGCTGGCAGCACCGAGCCAATGCAGGGAGCAGGAGAAAGCAACGGGTATTTCTTCGCTCCAACTATCGTTGACGATCCCCCCGAAGACTCTAGAATCGTATCCACGGAACAATTCGGTGAGTGTCATTAGCGCCAATGGTCGATATTAAATAGCTAACAATATTGACTTTTAAGGCCCAGTGCTTCCGTTTCTCAAATGGAAAGATGAAAGTGACGTCATTGAACGCGCGAACAACACTCAGTACGGACTAGGAGCATCTGTATGGACTCAAGATATGGAGCGGGCGGAGAGGATATCCACCCAGATTCAGGCCGGTACAGTCTGGATCAATAGCCACGCTGAGATAGGGGCGAAGATTCCCTTCGGTGGTCATAAGAGTAGCGGATTGGGAGTCGAATGGGGTGTCGAAGGCATGAAAGCGTACTGTAAACTGCAGACTCTCCTGACACGCTCGAAGCCTTGGAATGGACAAACGTGACGGCTTATCTATGACCTACATGTCATATGTTGGACTCCTTCGACTGAACAATGTTTATCTTACATCGTAGTCACTTAATTACGATACTTTCTCGCTTGTATTGCAAGGTACGAATTCTAAAACTCGCACCTTTTGAACACATACCCTTTAAAAATTCTGTTCTATTGTAGCGAATATCCTGGGAAGTGTATTCAGATTCAAAATAATTCCCATCCTTGGTCTTAGAGATTCTAGTATTCCCTTTTCCATTAAAATAACCACTGATAAGATGAAGTTTAAGGCAGAATTAGGTGCCATAGTAGATAATATGAATGCCTAAGCGGGTTATATACTCACGTGTTCAACCGGACTTCCTTTAATAGATCATATTAACCACTCAAAATAGATTAGCACAAGATATTATTTTGATTTTCGCCCACTTTGCAGTACTCTCGACAGTCGATATATTTGCCCTCAGTCGTGATATTACAGCGGGCCAACATGCTACTGACTACGTATTTGAAGTCCCTCCTTTGTTGCGATCTCAGTCGTCATATTTGTCGCGACATTTTTAGCTAGTTGAAGGATAGCCCTGTTTCGGGCCGCTATTCCTGTCATGAGCTACGAGAATTCGCAGCCGGTTCTTTCGAGCCTTCCAGGGGTGTGTCGATGTCTCTCTTGGTACCCAAGTCTTTCTCCCCATGATCGATCCCGAAGTCAGTGTTGATCTCCTGACGCAGCGGAATCTCCTTGATAACAAGGGCGAGAACGAATCCGAGGAGACAAAACCCAATAGCAATCTGCCAAGAGAGTTTCAGTGCATCGGTATAGATGCTGACCACGGTAGCCTTAAGCTCGGGATCCGAACTGAAAGACGGTATGAATTCTTTACTCGCGAGTGAGTATGCCCCTCCATTAGCCAGTCGAGCCCGTAACTCAGGGTTTGACAGCCTACTGAGAAGGTTGTTCACCTGTGAGTTGAAAACAGCACTGGGGATGGCAACTCCCCAGATCCCACCGAAAGATCGCAGAAAGCCCCAGGTCGCAGTAGTCACTGCTGTATCTGCTTCAGGAAGTGGTGCCTGAATAGCAGGGAGGGTTGTCGTAAACAAAACCCCCAATCCGGCGGCCACGAGAATCTGAACACCCGCCCAATAGCCTGCAGTTGTGTGGGAATCGAGTCTAGTCAGAAGACCGTAACCAAGAGCGCACAATGCGAACCCGATAAAATGCCAAGGTCGATATTGACCATATCTTGAGAGAGTGGTACCGGCTACCATGGCAAACGGCAAGGTGCCAATAGCAGATGGTAGAAGCCCGACTCCAGAATCTATAGGCGTCTTCTCAAGAACTGATTGAAAATAGACTGGGAGGTAATATGTGATCCAGTATGTGAGAATACCGTGAAGTAACGTGAGGCCAAAAGCTCCAAGCGAGGTTCGGTTGGAAAACATGCGCATGGGCATGGTGGGCTCTGGGATCAACTTGCTCGATTCGAGGACAAGAAAGCTGGCCAACCCAACTACCCCAAGGATCAAAGGAACCAGGGCCCTCCCTGAAGACCACGGCCATTCGACCCCGCCATACGTTAAGGCAAACAAAATGGCGGTAACAGAAGCAATAAGGAGGGAATTTCCGAAGATATCAATACGCCTGAGCGTGTTTCTAACAGTGTCCTTGTTATACTTAACCCTAAGGAACAAGAATAGGAGGATAAGGGAGAAACCTGCGATCGGCAAGTTTAGATAAAAGATCTAGCGCCATGTGCTTCGCTGAGCGATAGCACCACCGATAACAGGACCAATGGAGACGGCAATAGCAAAAGCGATAAATATGACGCCGATAAACTTCGAACGATCACGCAGCGGTACCAGATCGCATACGATTAGTTCGGCGAGGACATTGATACCGCCGCCGCCTATACCCTGAATTGTTCGGCCACCAATCAAAGTGTTGAGATTTTTGGCTGACCCAGAGACTACGGAACCTACGGCGAACAGGACCGTGGCTAACAGTGTCAGGTTACGGCGGCCGAAGAGGTTGGCGGTCTGTCCATAGATGGGCTGGAACGCTGTCGACGTCAGGAAATAAACGTTACTAACCCATGGGTACGCCGGGCTGGCACCCAGATCATGAACTATAGATGGGAGCGCAGTCGAGATGACAGAAATATCCAAAGCTGACAGAGTAGACGTGATTGCAAGGCTTCCAAGGATTGTCTGTGTAGCAAATTAGATGGCAGACAGTAAATGGGAAACTTATCATGCTGTGTCAAAACTCAAAAGCGGCTGACAATGACCAGACCGGGAAAATAGAAGAACCTTCGGCAAAAGAAGATAATATCTTACCCAAAAGCGCCAGCCATAATGAGGTGTCTGGCTAGCCGCCGAAGGAGGACCAGCAGCCATAGCGGAAATAATCAAACTAGCTCTGCCAGGTCTGATGCTGATGATGTTCTTTTAACTGTAAGGGGCGATTACGCGATGAACCAAGACCTGCCATCTCCCGTGTATACCGGAAGACATCAGTATAAAACCAAAGATCGGAGGGTTTTCGATACAGGTAATCATATTGACGGGGAGGAATCATTCCGGTTTGCATCGTCTCAGGATTTAATGATGCCTTATATTTTGACTTCTAGCATTTGTTCATCCGATGTGAAATTGATTGGCCAAAAGGCCCCGACTGTGATACTACGGTTTCATGGTCAAGCACACCTGCCGTCGTAACGGCGCCGCTCTCGGGCACCGCGCCCGGAGACTTTGCTTAGACGACGGCATGACTTCATTCCGACACCTCGGTGTTGGCTGCATGTTTCCTCTCTTGCATCAGTTAATAAATCACCAACAATAAGAGAAGGAAACAATTTTATTACATTCTATCTTCCATTATTAAAACACTCCGCTTATGCGCTGGTGTACATTATTAAGCAGATGTAACAATTCGTCAAATCTTCTGTGCATCTCTGGCCGGGAACAGGGGATAATCAAGTTGTAGTTCTCAACCCCCCATCGCCGAGCCCAGCCACTTCTCAGATTCTAGACCAATGTAATCCCTTCCAACTTGGATTCGTCTCCTGGCCACTAGATGAGCTATAGTCAGCTTCGCTATTCCTTATGTGATATGTGAGTGATGCGCAAACTTGCAGATATTAGACCAGCTTGAAAGTCTTTGTCTTTGAATCAGCCGAGACAAAAGAAAATTACCGAGAGAAATACTTACCGCCTCACCATACATGATCCCGTCCACATATAACGGTGCCACGAATCTGTAGTTACCATTCCCATCTGGCCGTATCGCAATGGGGAACTCGCACCCTGCTAGAAGCGCAACGATATCTCCTTCTTTGCGAAGATGGAAGCCTCTTGCAAAGTGACCGGTGTCCAAGACCATAAGCGCGTAGTTTGCCCATATCTGTATCTGTTTCCAAATCGACTCAAGCTTATGCGTCCATCTTAGAGACTTCTGCGAGTGCGAAGCAGCTAGTAGAAACACCACATTTGACACTCTTTCTGTGTCAGATCTTGTATTCATAAACGGATCGCGGGGCTCCTTTTCGAGGATTGGATCGATGAGTTCTGTTTTGATCACGGCAGACTCGTGTATTTGGCACTCGGGGTATAAGATTATATCCAAGCATTGAGTGAATGACTCAATCTCGTGTCTCTCTTCACCCAGAATTTGATTCTGACGGTATGGAAGCAGTAGAGTTCGCCTTACTGCGTTGATGTTAGGAGTGCCACCTGGGTAAGTAGACGAAATAGCAATATACCGGGCCCACCTCCGGCAAGCCTGGATAAAGCCATGAAAATGCTTTGAAGGTCTACCATTTGTATGGTTGTCCCAGGCCCCAATTGTTGATGAGACTGTGCAAAACTGAACTTTTGCAAAAACTATGCCTCGTACAGTGAGCTTTCCGAAATCAGCAACCTTACTTGTTTTCAGTCCTGTGTTTCCTGCAGCTTTATATCTATCTTGCGATATAAAACTTATGGCGTGTGTTGTGGGTATATCATATTCAGAAAGCGGTTTCGTCGACCAGTCCGGTACCCAAGATGGGAGGCCATCAATAATAGAAGCCTCTCTACAACATAACATTAAGGTGCCTAACGAAGCGGGACTTCTTATAATTTCCCTTGATGCAGTTTCAAAAGTCTCTGCCACACTTTTCGAAGAGTTCGGCGGAGGGAGATTTAAGCCGAGATAAGTGAAAATACTGTGAATCCCGAATATCTTGTCCTGGGGATTCGTGGAATCGAAGAATGCTATGACACCCAGAAAACTTTGCGGGTCCAGCAATGTACGAAAGTGTTCGGTGTTCAGCCATTCACGAGGACGTTCGTTCTTCGGGGGTCCGACAGCTTGTCTCGCCAGCTCACCGAATCTATATCGGGCAGTATGTATTCTAACCAAATCTCCATTCTTCTGACTCAACATTCCAATGAACTCCAGACTTCGGGATTACATGCAGTCTGCAGCATATCATAGTAATCCATCTGCAGACAGCCATAAGCTATAACAAGATTTCCGCTCGTTGCGAAAATCTCTTCTTGCAATGTCCACTTTCAGCGAGTGTTAGTTAAATTGCCAATTATCAAGCAAGACAATACTATATTCTTTTACTAGGCAGTCGCTCTGCCTACAGCCTGCCATAGAATGCAGTTGATTATATTACAACTTACTATTCGTGAAAACCAAGGATTTTTGATTAACTGATATAAAGCTTCTCCCAATCCAGCGGATTTATCCTTTTCGACGCCTATTCATACGTCATGCGTTAGCTACGATTCTCAAACGCATAAGACCACTTGCCTTTTAGACATTTAATATAAGCCCTGACCCCTTTATCCGTCAGCCCGATGTTTATCCCACCCATGATGTTTCTGACTGCATTTTCGGCACGAGCTACCACGTGGATAAAACGCGAAAGCCTGATCAGTTTCGGGGTCGAGGGATGAGGTTCTCCGACCCAGACAATAACTCGACGGGCACATCTATCTGCAGTTCTCTGTTAGGAAATGTATTTATACTTTTATTTGCCGTTCCAAATCAGACCTCAAGACCAAAAGCTGTGTAAAAAATATCACCCATGAATGCTATTTGGCAGTCCGTCTCTTTTATACTACTTTGCAGGTCTTGTCGTTGATCAATGCAGATGGCATCGACGAACAGCCGACGCCTCTTGGAAGGTAGTCGCAAATGAACCAGGGCATCGTAGCAGTTCGGCGTTACTAGGAGTTCTCTCCCATGACACGAGATTGGAACAGTTCCAAAGCGCTCGCCCTATACATATGACAAGGCTTCGTATGAAGATGACGGTATTATGTTGTCTAGGTCCACCTCATTTAGTGTACACTTCACAGGTGCTTCGAGCGAAACGGCGGGCTCCAAAACCATGATTCGAATAGACTTCGGCAGAGTAAGGGGTTGGTGTTCGAATGTGGATCGTTGTGCGGACGCCATGGTGATGAGCGCGTGTGGTTTGAATGCCACTGAGAATGACTCGTTGCTGATTCATGCGGCTTTATGCCAAGTGTTGATTTTTCTGAAATAATACAGTCAAATTTCCCTTATCTATGGTGAATTTGCGAGGAATAACAGGGGTGATACAGTCACGTAATATCTAACTCCGCCCCGACAATCATCGCCCTCATGCTTACCTAGGTCCTAGGTACTAATCTACAGCCTGCATGATCATTGAAGCTCAGCTCTCAGACAGAACAAGCGAGCCCAACCATTTTACGACCGACATCTAGGCTTGCAGTTAAATTGGCGCCAAATCACGTCGATTGCGAAAGTGGAAATACTACCTACTGCGACATGACGACACCTCTCCAGCACGAACCAGGGCACAAAATGTATAATTGGAGGATACCTTTACCCCGAAAATACCAACTCTTATTGCAGTCTTAGATAACTTATACAATTTGACCTGACGATACATACTCTTGTACACGCTATTATCGCACATACCAACAGCCGCATACCACTACCGCTAATTAGTATGCAGAGTGAAAGTATAGTTTCGAGGGGCAAATCTTGTCTTCGCCTGAATTACTAATTGGGTAGCAACTCAGAGTTCCTTGAAGAGACATTTCCTGAAACAAGCAATTCTTGGAGATATCGATATACACAACATGCTTGTTTCGTTATTATTGGCGATTCTTAGCTTGAGACTATTCAGAACTCACTTCTTCAACGCCTGTTGATGGAGCGCAGCCGTTTGGAATACCGGCAAAGTGTATGAATAGCCTCAAGTATGCAGAAGACGGCCAGGAAAGCTTTCGACTGAGTAAGAACCTGGTTCGCCATTGCAGGTTATCATTAGACACAGACTACCTCGAAGCCCTCGAAGCCCTCGAAGACCGTGGAGTATTAGTAGGACTCTTTTGAAAATTAAATATGAAACCATAAAGATATATAAGAATACGTAGCCCCCTGTATAGACAAAGTATGAAACACATAAGCTCTCCGATAAGTTAAACCTTGTTACCTTCAAACTTCAAACCATATTATCTTCTGGTCAGTAAGCATGAAAATCAAGGTTTTACTAAAGAGAAGGCGAAACCCTAAGATAATTAATTTAGGAGTATAAAAGCCTCCATCCTTCCCGAGAGCGTCTAAGCGGGGTAGGAATTAATGTTACAAAACTATCACACAATTTCTCTAAGGAGACCAAAATCATTGACAGTCATATATAACTGTACAAAATCCTCCTACAAGACACCCATCAACCAAAACTCTACGCTCTCTGTTCCCAGAAATTTCCACACCGATCCTAGGTTTACACCGGCAGACATGGAGATAGACATGGAGGGACTTCTGCGTGGATCTGCCTCTTTCTTGCTAGGGAGGGCCGTGGTGAACGGAATGCTGATATTTTTAGTCGATAAACTGATAGTACAGCGCCGCGACGTGATAGTACCAAAGGTTCGTCGATTACAATCGGCCTTCAAAATTCCACCCTTTCTTTTCGTGGTTAGCGACACAGCCCCAGGTATTGAGCAAAAAGAGTTACGAGCGGGAGCCGAGTTGGTTACCTTCGGCGGAACAGCATGTCTCGGTATTTTTGGCTTGGTTGCGCTGCATGGGAAGGTCAAAAGCGTTTGGGGGGCCGTCTTTGGGATCGCGTTCCCGGTCTTTATTGTCATCTTAACCTGGGCCTTTTTAATATCTGCAAGGCGGCGATTCGATCGAGGAGACAGGAAACACTTTGTGGAGGGGAACAGTGACAGCCCAGGTCTATCTCTACAGGCGGCCGTTGCCAGAGCCTTATTTCTCCGAAAGTCGCAATGATGCAGTCGACATTTGTATGACGGTTAGCGAGGAATATCTTGCTCTACAGCAAAAGTCATCAGTATTTTCATGTCTCTTTGAAAATAAATTATAGCTTCATCTATGTGACAATGGACTTCACCTTACATGCGAAGCACGCAAATAGTCTACTCCAGAAAAAGAAAAGGGAGGGAGGCAAGGGAAGCTGTAACTATTCTCTTTGTGTGCGTGCCAACTGAAGTCGCGCATCTGGTAAGGTGCAGGCTATATCAATCGACCTCCTATCTTCTTTGCGCCTGTCAAAATAGTAGGTATATGAGCGTTACATTCAGCTTGACTACTACATAACGTAGGTGGGAGAGGCCTCATATGTATACATGAACAGGATGTATGTGCCCTTTGCCCGCTAAGTGTGTCAGTACATGATGTGACTTCTTGACTCAGTTCACTTTCAACAGCGCCATTACCCAGGCCGTGACTTGTGATGCCCAGTCCCTGATGACCTGTCACAATTGTGACGGCCTACAGCCCTAGGCCGCAGGGCGCCGTACGGCCCACATCCAAGAACCTATTGGTACATTTCGCGGTCGCGCGTGCACCAAGATATTCTTCTCTTCCTTTCCTTTTCCGCCAGTTTGTTCTCTCCTAAAGAACATAATAACTGGGCTTTGAACTAAGCCGCGAATTTCGTACAGCCATCACAGGAAAACCGCTTCATCAGCATTCAAAATACACAGTCTCCTCTGTTCGATATGCCTAAGCGCAGAATAATCCGGGAGGCAGACCATGTGAAGCGTCCGGCTAAGAGCATCAGGACCGAGTTAGGCCGACTTCAGAATCCTGAAGAGCACGAGGAAATAAGCACACCCACCATCCCCATGATTCTTGTTGCAGGAATGGTGGGCGGTGGCGACAGCGACATTCCCGAGGGCATGCATAAGTGAGGGGGGATCAACTTTCTGGTCGGAAAGCGCCTTGTTGCACCTGGCTCTCTCTGGTGAGCACATACATACCTGTCGATACCTTCCACATCCCACCCATCTAACCATGGCATGAAGGAACCTGGTCCTACCCATGTGGCCTCCTCCAGCCAGGAGAGCGAATCATGACATGTGCATCGCGCGTCGTGGGCGAGCAGACCGGCCTCGAGGTGGAAGGCGAGGACATCATCCGCACCACTGAGAATGTGATCGAAGGCGAACACTACGTCATCCTATTCGTGTTCTGTGGGTTCCCTGATGACAAGAAACAACTTTCAACGGTATGCAAACATGAAGTCCCTAATCTTAGGCTATCGTCGTAGCTAATCAGAATGACTGAGGTTAGGAAAACAACCCCGAGTTGACGGACTGGCGTTGGAGCACTCACATTCAGCAGGACGCTGTCAAAGAAAGCCGTGGCAAGAAACCGGGTAAACCCGTCTTTGCCCCTCTAGTTAGCCTGTATGACAAAGGGGAAACCCGGTGTATCGATTGGGACCGCGAGCCCGGCATTACAATTCGAGCGACTGGTATTAATATAGTTGTATGCATCGTAACTAGGTCTGGTAGACTATAGACATCATCTTCTCTGCGATCAAGAATATATCTCATGGCTGAGATTAACATGGACGGGTCCTTTAGTGAAAGCATCAGTGCCGCTGGTCCCCTACTATTTCGTGGGCGTAAGTTGGGAGTGTAGTACAAAATTGTTACTTGGAGACCTCTGTGATTAGGTTCAAGGTGAATTGTATTAGTTAAAGGAGGATGATAGATCGACTTAACTCTCCCTCTTTCTTCCGTATCCCGGTATTGAGCTTCTTCCTTTTCGTGTTTTCCTGCCTCTTATCACAGCTAGTGTAGCTAACACAGCCCGTGATTCATTCCGCAACCGACCGGTTTTTTTCATAAGAAGGAACATTCTGATAGCATCTGGACGCCTGTTTGGGGCTCGCGAGCCAGTCTTAGGAATAGGTAGCTCATAGTATATGTCAAGAAGACCTACTACCCTATCGTGTAGTCTTACATAGTCGCAATTCACAGAAGCTTCAGGTGGGACATTTTATATTAGCCGTATTCTATTTAGTCTCGCTAAACCAAGGCCATTGTATGCTATGGGCAATTATACGATAGTAATAACGCTCGCCATGTCAAAACGGGGCGCAATCACGTCGTCAAGCCAGCTGTGGAGCTTCATCTCACTTGCAAAACCGACAGAAACTATTCCGATACGTACATATGTTCCTGGCTTTCCATCCACGACCTTCGAGAATCAAGAGAAGCAAAAAGCACGTGACAGTGCCTTTACTCCCGCCCTCTCCAATTTCTATGACTTTCAAAAGCGAGACAGGAGCTATCATACAGCCGTCCGGATGGCCCTCGTCGGAAGTGGAAAATTCAAAAGTGGTCTCTGTGTATTTGAAGTTTTGGAGCAACTCGAACCTGCTATCGTACTTTTGTAATTTGTCAACTCCGAACGTACAGGGAGGCCGATTATTGTCCTGGTATTTCTCTGCATTGACTAGCTAGTCTGTCTCGATTTCAAACTTTCTGGGTGTCAGTTGTCGGTAAAGAAAGTGGTCAATGTGATGGTGTGTGGCCTTACCCAATGGTCGACTATCATTGCCTTCCGACAGGTGTAACGAGCATTGATGAGCTTGCATTTTAGCTGTAGGTATGCAGCTGCACATTCGAGATCGAATGATTTGTTAGGATCTTTGGGATCGCATCTAGACTCTTTAATTGTGTTTGGAAAGCTTTCAGGGATGTAATGACACCTGGTGCTGCGTGGCCGATACCCCCTGTTAGAAACTTGACCCCATCAGGCGTGTCAATACTCGCCCAAATCCATGACGGAGCTCTCCATTTAGTCGGGCGGGAAACAGTTGAATACTTTCTAGGTGTCCAGAGTAAGTCTTCGCCCAAAGTCTTCTCCCGCACACCGGCTAGATATCTCCCCGTTTGGATCACCAATGTCTTGGGCACACGCCAAAATAGTCGGCAGCTTATCACTGGACTTTGTAAGGCGAAGCATACTATAGCCCATCACTACCTTTTGCCAAGAGCCGACCAGGCGATGTTGGCCAGGATTATGATACTTCGACTTGGCCGCCAACTGCTCGCCATATAGATCCCCACCAGGATGGTGACCACATTCACAAATCCTTTGTTCTCGACACTCTAGCATGAGCTCGTTCTTGTAATAATGACACCACAGCCAGAAACTGTACAATGCAGTATCTTGGATTTGCAGACAAAGCTCCCAAACTGTAAAGTTCGAAGGCAAGGATGGAGAGTAATATCAGGAACACGCTATCACGCATCGACATTATAGATACTTAATGGAGATTAGGCCATTATTGTACACGTTCATACTCCCCCAGGGCCGCTCGCTAACTACACGCCTATACAAGTATATATGTATATCAGATGAGTATGAAATACTACACTTTATACACAAAGCCAACGTTTGGTCTAGCCTCAGATACGCAGAAAGCCTGATATCCCTTTAGGACAGCCTCCATACCCTCCTCAAATCGCGTTCCAAACCCAGGAATGCTGACTTGTCGAAAAGATTGAAGCGACCGAGCTACTGACCTGAAATATTCAGCCTCTCCGCACTTTTTCATGGCTGCATCCCGTGCGTGGGAAAAGTTGAATGGCACTCCTCCTAAATTGAGTGCCGTGTTTGTCGTATCACCAGACTCCCCTTCTAGTACCTCGACTCCGACCATCGCGAGCCTGAACTTGGGATAGACGGGCTTCAGCGTGGAAGCCCACCTGCAGCCGGCACCTGCACGCCCGCCAAAATCGAGGAGCACTACGTTCCTGTCTTTCGAAACGTCCCAAGACGCCAGCAATGACTCAGGGTCTTCACTCGTTAAGACACTCTCGTCGTAGAATCCTGTGCCCCTGACGAAATCAATAGAATGTTCGCTCGCGACACCGACGACCCGTTTGGGTTGCGCGGCGCCAGCTCCAGGTCGTTCATTCCGCAGCATCCAGGCGAAAGCCAATGCGATCTTCGACCCGGGTGCAAGAACGAGGACGACGGCGTCGGTAAGATCTGTCGACTCGGTGGTGAAAGACTTAGGCAACCCGCTCAAGGGGACGCTGTGTTCCGGGTTGGGCGCGTATGCCCATTTGTTCAGCACGAAGGCCGACTCGTGCATGACACGGAACGCGCAATCGAAGGCGAGCGTGGGGGATTTCCTGTCGATCTGACCCGCTAGCTCCTCTTCTGGGTGGACGATGTACCGGTTATACACGGTTAGTAAGTGCTGGCGGGACGCGTTTGTGGCGAAGACGTGACCTTGCACCTCAGGTCTGGTCTCAACCGTGATATCAAAGGGTAGCGTCCCGACGGGGAGATAGCCGTAGACGTAAGAACCTTTGCTCACGCCCGCGAATGTTGACTCGATCACCTGCCCGTATCCCCAGATGTTGATGCAGCCGTATTTAGAGGTGTCATTGTAAGGTGCAGGGGTAGTCGGGGGCTGTGGATAGACTGTCCACGAGGATAAGACATCGCTTTTGGTAGCATTCGCTATTGTGTTCAGGGAGATTGTGAGTACAGTTGTTCTGATGCGAAGTGAGGAATCTCTCAAGGGTGATGGGGGTACAGCGTCCGGGAGAGAAACCAGGGCTTGGGTGAAGTAGTTCTTCTTGTCGAGAATCTGGATCTGGGGTATATCAGACATATTGGAATCTGAATTTGAAGTAAACTAAGTACTGATAGGGTTGAGTGCTTGTCCCGTTTGATCGGTCGAGTGGTGATATCTTGGCTAAAGCCAGTTGCCACCTCCAACCCCAGGTCAGCTATTTCTTTATTTATATTTCATAACATTGATATTGAAGTCAAACATCAGGCATCGGAATCCGCTTAACAAGACGGCTCTCGGACAATTTACAAGAACCCGAAGGAAAGTACTATAAACACGGCGTGTGAGTCAGGGTTGTGTGCTAACCGGATGGAGAATTGTATATTCCAAACCTTACATAGAGTCTTTCTCAGAAAGGGCTCTAGTGTAGTTTCAATCATTGCTCTTCATCCCTTGATCTACAATGATAAAAACAGGACATTAGGGCGCGGGATGGTATCTGAGATTTCATGGCAGCCATACAGTCAAAATATAACACTATAATTATAGGAAGCATTTGCATTGGTCAACTGCGTGTTATCCTCTAAATATTATGGCGGCCAAGATGTCCGGCCCGACATACAATCAGCTAGCAAATTGCCTTTAAACGTATATCATGTTCAAACTGATACCATGTCCTATAAAGTCTGTTCCAGTATGATTCTAAGGTTCAAAATAGGTCTGTCATGATATTAAGCCCTGACATAGAAGCTGTCATAATTTGAAGCCCGATACAATAAAGTCCTTGACATCATTTTGGTACCTTCACATACATATCTGTATGGAGGACTCCATTTCTGGATGCCAGAATTGCCAGTCCTTGAGGCTTCCATACCAACACTTCAACATTTGTATGCAATATTGCACACTCGGTATGGAGGTGTCTGCTGACTCAATATTGCAATGCGGAGGTTCTGCAGGCTGCCCCCCGACCATCCCGTCCTTGTACCCTAAGGGCATGTTAACTCTACCGGGCACTGCCTCAAGAGAAACAGAATCATCCCGCCATCCCAAGGAGCACTGCGCCACGAGCTGACAATAGCTTCTCAAGGTATAGTTCTGTTGGATAAAATAACTAGCCCTATGTAATCATAGCATATGTAGCGTGAGAGCGTTCAGAGCATATTGGAGATCACTGCGCAACAATAAAGTCTTATCTACAACCTTGTATAACCTCATAATCTCAACACCCTGTACCATGGCTTGCGTAAAGTGTCACATGTCCACTCTCATCGAGACGAATATAGTCTACCCTGCCATCGCCTGTTAGATCTACCAATCGCACTTCGTCTTGTTCTGCGCCGTCCGGTCCTTCGGCGAAGGTGAAACGCGTAACCCATCGGGGTACTAGTGTGTCTGCTTGAAGGCGATTGATGAGTGCGTCAACCTTGCCTCCATCACTCACGATCATATAATCAGCTCTGCCTTCACCAGTCAGGTCGCCCAGAATAACTGTATTTCCTTCTGAGAAACTGGCGCCGGAAGCTATCACGCCGAGCTCAGAATAATCAGGCACACCGTCTACGCCGTTACTCAACCAAGCTGTCGTCTGTCCGGTGCTTGGGTTCACAATAAGAAAATCGGCTCTTCCGTCACCTATCATAGCACACCATTAGCAAATCCAAACCTCAATAATACAATTTTAGGGGGATAATATGACACGAGGTAGAAAAATAAGCACCGCCCTGCCTGTGTTAGGGGGAGTAGTCTGGAACGCACCGTCAATGTCTACCATCTGAAGGTTCTCACTTGTCGCGCCGTCACCTCCAGCAATCTTGCCAAGATCTTGCCATTGCCACGTGCCACCGTTGATATTAAGTCTATTGATCCACGCATAAACATTGCCGTCATCGTCGACATAGATATAATCACCCCTGCCATCTCCATTTATACTGCACAGTAGTTAGCAAGAGCTTGCCTCCGTACACCTCAGAGCGCATACTGAGGAGTGTAAGGTCACTCACTCGGCGAAGAACACCCCGGAGCCATTCCGGTCCTGTTTTCCTGTGGCGACCTCGACACCGTCACTTGCCCAAGCCACTTGGCCGTCTGTGTCTTTCTGGTTGAGCCATACCGTCGTTAAACCCGTGTCTGGCTCAACACAGGCATAGTCTTTCAGGCCGTCGCCATCAAGGTCGAAGAAACGAACCTGCTCACGAGGGCAGTCGGGCCCAGAGATTGTGATAGCTTTGCCCCATGCAGGCTTGAAATTCCCATTCGCAGAAGCTCTTCGACGGATAGATGTTAGCATAATCTCCCATTGCTGGGTTTCTCTTTCGGAACAGGCCCCATCGAAGGAAGGAAAACATACGATACTTGACAATTATTCGGGTTTGCATCGGTTGGTGGATTTTCTGCCGTTCCCGGTTCAACAATCCACCCCTTCTCGTCGGCCTCTTCAATAGCAGCATACCACGCATTAGCCATTTTCTCATAGCCACCATTATTAGGGTGTAGAAAGTCGGAGAGGTCAGAGGTTGTCAGGACATCATTCATTGATACCAGAGTCACACTTTTGCCGTTGTCGCGATATTTATCGACAAGAGATGGTATAGCCGCGTTGAACTCATCAATTCGCGCCTGTATCGATGCAGTTTTGGATGGGATAATCCTATTCGCAGACTGGAGTTAGTAATTACCAGTCGGAGGAGCAATGGAGCCCATGACCTGCTCAAACGGGAGCGGAGCGACTCTAGGGAACGTACTGGCACACGAAAACGGCGGCGTTGGGGGAGCGCTCGTAAATCTTGTCGATGAGATTTCCAAGTCGTGTCGGTGCTGCCTCAACATCGATATCATGGTACATATCATTTGTTCCAGCATGAAGCAAAACCACGTTCGGGGCAGCGTAAATGCCAACGTCGCTACTTTCATTGATTTGATCGATGATGAAACCGCGGTGTCCTTCGTGTTGCCAGTCAGCGAAATCCCCGCTCCACACGTTACCGACGAAATCGACATCGTTCCCGCGTGCAATTAGCATATCGTGAAGGTGACGGCGGTATCCATTTGAGTCTGTGCTCTGTGCACCCCATGTGATGGAGCTATCATGCTATCAGTATGATCTTAGAAGTCGAGATGCATGGATAATCTTAGGCTTGACAGTCGGTGAAAGGCGGCATAGTTGTAAAAATTAGTAAAAGTGTGGTACGTACTCTCCTATAGCAAGTACTCTCAAGTCAACACCCTCGCCAATCGACTCCCGGCGCTGCAGAGATGAATAGGGTACTGTCGCGGTCTGTGACACCGAGAACAGGTAAGTTGAAGCAATGAGGAATAGTGTCTTGAAAGCGAATTGGGCCTTCCACCGTCGATTGACGGTGGGTTGCGAACTCATCTCATACCACGCCATGCCAGTGTCCGTAAGAGAGGACAGTCAGCTTTGAAATTGCGATATGAATCTCGAATTGCAGAAACAAACTGAGATCTCAGCAGGTCGCGTAGCTAGCTTTTATTTAGCTAAAGACTTCGTAGTCCTGCGGCACAGCAACCAGTCAAGCTCATCAGGTCAAGTTAAGGGATCTAGAGGATCTGGTGTAAGCTACGTGCCGAGGCTTTCTCGACATGCGCAGTTGCATGGAATGATATAACGCGATGCAGTTGCGATGCTACATTTCATGAACTGCCTATATGGGTATGTAGATGACTTGTAACGTTGCGCAAAGTCAAGATGTGAGGAGTGAGGGTATTCAGACAGCTTCTGGCTAAATACTGCCATTCTCTTTGTTCTCGCCATGCCTAATAGTATAAGAAGATCCGAATTATAAAGGTTCAAGATCAATTACTACGATGATTAAGGGCTAGCATTCGCTCTTTTCAGTACCTGTTGAAGCTTCTCATGTCCCTATACCACTATGTGAATAGTTACTGAATCATCCTGTATACTATATAGTGTTGACAGTATTTTCTTTCTTCACGAGCGCGGCATCGTATAAATAGTCCGTTCCATAGTATTCGCGACAATGCATAAGCTAAGTCTATTTTTGATTTGAGTCTACTGTAAGTTATCATGGCTGAAGTTGAGGGGTTTCTCAAGGAAGCAGGTAGCTCGCTCCAGCTTACGATTGGCGATTAGGAGTGGATATGTCGAGTGTCAAACATGCATAGCCTTGAAGACATACCCTTTCTAGCATCCACATGGTTCCCCCTGACAAACGCTAAGATGCTCATTTTAGACTAGAATCCTAAGCCTGAAATAGGAACCTGAATCTGAAACTGAAAGCTTCAGCCTCAGTAGTTTAGCTGGTCCAGATTTTCGGTTCTGTCCCGGGATATTAGTTTAGGTTGCTTTGAGATATTCATGGTCTAGATTAACTGCTATACGGTGTTAAATTTCGGTTACATAAGTACTCGCTTTGTCAGGGACAGCTGGTGAACTTTATCTCCATGATTCAACCTTGTAGGCAGGATTTGGCAAAATCAGTCGAGTCTTTAAATACTTGAGTATATTGTTAGCATTAGTGTATCCGTTCCGACACTAACCTTGAATAAGTAGGTATGATTCTCGATATCCCATCCTACACATACACTGCCATTGTGTAGATGGCGTCTTAAATAGGTAGTGTAAGTGATGCGTACTTCGAAACTGCGCCGCTCTCGTACAGATACATTGCCGTCGCCAGGATTGAGGGGCTCCATTAATCATGTTTTAGACCAAACAGACGTCGAGGTGATTGATGGTAACGTCACCGCGAGCGCGCTGCAATCATCCACAGACATTGAATCGTGCGATAATATCTCAAAGCCACTCGAGGAAGATCTGGCTTATCTGCTCAACTATTTCAAAAGGGAAGGATCAGTCGACACTGTGATTATCTTAATAATAGAGAAAGTGGTATCTAGCATAAATGGAAAGACATTGAATTTCGTATGGTAATATAACAAAAAACAGCTCGCTCCATGACAGGCTCGTGCCTCCTGTCGCATGGGTATCAACGACCACATACTCCTCAACCAACTGCTTCTGCCTGGGATATATAGCTTTTCATGGGTAGGAAGGGTCCTTTCTACACATGGAAGATCCAAACATTAACCACTGGCTCATTTCCTCAAGGATATACGCATTGCCTGAAGGTACAAAAAGGCAGCACATGCCTCGCCGTGGAGTGTTCACTATTCGCTTACAGCAACATCTATCCAGTATTAACTATCACTGCAGTAGATTCATGGAGAGTATAGTTACATCTGATTTTAGAAGGAGATCACCACCGTCTCCCGAATTTCCGTCGGCCGACCAAACGTGACGCGAGCAGACCTCCCCGTCAAATCCATAACAATAGTAAACAGTGTCTCAGCCACAGACTCGCCCTCCTGCCGCCTATTAATCGAACTAGGATACCCCTCCACATCCCCGAAAAGGCCGGCTACGGTCTCGAGATCCGGATCAGTGAACCCCGCCGTAAGCTCGCGGATCCGCGCAAGCCGCACCGGCGAGTCCCGTAACCAAGCCACCTCGTCGACGTCGGACTTATCGAGTATAAGGTGATTCGTATGACACACCCGTCTCGCATTGTCCATTTCCACTCCCTTCACCCATTTGCTTGTGCACTCAAGTCCTGTTGAGCCCGTGGCATCTCCGATCAAAATATGTCCGCTCCCAGCGACGCCAGCGCGCGAAATAGCTTCCACAGCAGCCGCGCGCGAGGGCGACTCCAGGACTCTGCGCAGTGCGAAATGGATGGGTAGTTTCGACGGGTCCACGCCACGACATTTTATCGCGTTCAGACAACAGCCGACGCCTTGGGCGTTAATACCTATTTTCCCAATGATGCCTGCTTCCGTCACCATGGAGAAATCAGGGATGCCAGTCCCGGGTTGCGAGACGTGGCATATAACGAGATTCGACCCCTGCTCGATCATCCAGTCCCAGTTCTGGCCTAGAAATGATCGCGAGGCCGTCAACCATCCGAGGCTCGTGCAGCCGTCGCTGGGCACCTTGGCGATTTGACTGTCTGCGTCAGCGAAAAGGCCGAAGGTGATCTCGGTGCGGATGTTGAGGGCTAGTATGTCCAGGAATGTTAAGCCGGATCCCTGGGCTATGCCTCTTATCTCTTCTAGATACCTCGGTGCGATGCTTTCAAGTGACTCGACATATTTCGCTGCTTCTTGTAGGACCTCTGCCCATGATAGTGAGCATGAGGTTTGGAATAGTTGACTGTAGAAGTCTTTTGAGCCTGCGATTTGATCTTTCGCCGAGACGCCATGCGTTACTCCTATCTTGAGTGCACACCAATAGGTCAGCAGAGTTTGGCTGCTTGTTGAACCAAATCATCGAATAAATACAGAGAGATGTCTCACTTCATAGGGAGTCCCTGTGCACTTGATTTCCAGCATCCTGTCTTTCTAATTTTAGCTCTCAAAACGGAAATGGAATCGCATGCCATAAAATAGGTGTGAAGAGGCGAATGAACCGAGGCCCGTAGACCCCGCCCTGCGGCGACGGTTATCCGAAGACGCGATGCAGCTTTGACAGCGGCTCCGGGGATCATGACCGGATTTAACATTGGAATAACTGGGTTAAAAGCCCAGCAACGGGAACGGTTAGGATTAACCCGCTACCTACCAAGCTGCTGGATTCTGCATCGTCGTGGCCTGTCCTATACAAGCCTAAGAACAGCGGATGCATCATTGACTAAAGAAGTTTACCCCCTGACCATAGATCTGTAAATGATGGATACATCAACATGTATGAATCGGATCCAATGTAGATCATCTGTTGGCAACAAGACATGCGCTCCTCCGTTTCACCTCGTCACAGGTGTGTGCCAAAGACTCCAATAATAGCCGGTTCAGCTCCGTAACTCAGGTGTTAGTCTCTTTATCAAACTTGAAGGTAGCCCCTATGCACTTGTAGTTCCCACGTTCCTACTTGTACTGAGTATACTTATACACTGAGTACTACTGCACATATTCCCCTGACTGCGACTATTCGGTCGGTCGCCCTTTTGGGCTTGTTTCTCTCAAATTATTTATACTCATGTCAAGCACTTACATACGATCAGTGTTATTATTAGGACACTGCCTGTATAAGTATTAAGGTGTAAGACAACTACAAGTGGGTACATACTAAATAAGTACTCGGAGGTAATGTGATCTAGATTCCCGTAGTACAAGACGACAAGGGTATGGCGTGGCTGCATGGTTGCATTAGGTAGTCGCATGGCGCTGCATGACATCTTAAATAGTGTAAATATAGTGCATTGAATAGGCTGCTTTAGGCAGACTTTAGGGGAATGGGCAAGCTGAACTGGGAAATAGGCCCTGTCGCCTACCCTGTCGGCGGGGAATCACGACCTGGACATACTTACTAAGTACAGTACTGTCGGGACTCGGCTTGTCTGGGCTTGAGTTCTGTTGGTGTTTCGAGTTCGATGGAGCTGGTCTTTCGATGATGCAGAAGTGGAAACTGGGAAACAGCCACATCCATTCTCCATGCTACTGTCCAAGCCTATCTGACCTCACCATACATAACGCCATACCTGATATCACAATACTACCACACCATTGGCGTGAGCGATCTACATTCTCTACTGCCTCCTGTGGTTCCTGCAGCGGGACTAACAAGCTCGGCGGCGAAGAAACCGGGGCAGTCGAGGCAGTCGAGGCAGTGAATGAAGGCAGAAGCAGGGCAGTGAAGAGACGTTGTGTAGCGTGAAGGAGGCAGGCGAGGCAGGCTGTGAGGGAGACCGTACAAGTCCTAGATCCTAAAACCCCTAGACTCATTTATATACAGTATGACTGTATTTACATACCCGGGACCCCATGTCCACATTCCACTTCCCCATATTCACTAACTAACATACCTACATACATATAAGCTGACCCGTCAGCCCTGTCTGTTATCCCAAGGCGTTGGCGCCAAGCAGTTTCAACAAATCGGCTGTATACCTAGTCTCGTGGCCTCCTTCACCCACCATCTCATCGCCTCGGCGCTGCATCACGCGGCATCGTCATAGGCTACAGCCTTCCAGTAACAGATATATCGCAAGACATAAAAGGGGAACCCCACGGTGGTATCCGTCCAAATATTTCAAGATGGCATCAAATCCAGCACGCACGCAATCCATCGAGATGCAGAAGCGCACGCGCAAAGAGCGCGGCTTCGACGAGACGGAGCGAGATCTACCCAGTTTCTCCGTCACCAATTCCACACTCACATCCAAGCTCTGGGCTGCCTTAGCGTATCTAGGCAAGAGGAATCCGTTACCCCGGGACATCACAGCCGACGACACGGTATGGCTCCTGGACAACACGGCCTACCGCAACGCGGAGACGGGCGCCTGGGAGGCCGAGTACGTCGCCGCCATGTTCTCGCAGCACTCGTCGTGCGCCATCGTCGACGCCGTCGGGTCCATCGCCGACAAGATCCAATTGGCCGAGCACGATCCGGGCTACCAGACACTCGAGGAACGCATCAAGCCCTTCATTCAGGATATCAAGCCCGGTACTGTCGCTAAGGCACTGTACGAGGGGAAGGCGCATTTGCGGCTGGGTCCTAGTGGGACCAATGGTATTGCTAGCGAGATCAAGACGTTGCCTGGGGGTCGTGATGGTGGTATTGCGCGGACTATTGCTCATGTCCCGAAGGGCGCGGACGGGCTTCTTAAGATGAAGACGTTTCATGCGGATCCTGAGGGTTGGGGGCTTATTTCTGGTACGATGATCATCCTGGCGGCGCAAGCTCGCTGCTTGCTGAACTCGAACTCAAACCGTTTGAATATGACTGACGCAGCGTAGATATTGACGACACCATCAAAATCACCCAAACAAGTGATCCAATCGGGATTCTACGAACCACATTCCTCGACGAGCCGCAGCCCACAGCCGGCATGCCTGAATTATACAAGCACATCCACACCCTCATCGGCGAGAGCTCCTCGTGGTTCTACCTCTCAGCATCCCCGTATAACCTGTATCCGTTCCTCCACGAGTTCCGCGAGGCGCACTATCCCCACGGCACTATCATCTTGCGCGATTCCAGCTGGATGAGCATACAGGGCCTCCTGACGACGCTGACGCTCGGCACGGAGGATTACAAGGTTGATCGCATGGAGAAGATCCATGGCTGGCTGCCGAGGCGGAAAATGATTTGTGTGGGCGATTCTACGCAGACGGATCCTGAGGCTTATGGTGAGATGTAAGTACCGATGGTCTTGGGTCTTGTTCTCCCACCCTTCCTTCTCGCCCTTCTCGCCCTTCTGGCCCCCTACCCCCTTACCATGCATCTCCCTGCTCACACAGAGTGTGACTAGTTATCGAAGACACCCTGAATGGGTAAAGGCCATCTTCATCCGCAAAGTCGAGGACATAGCAGCCATCGGCATCGAATCGAAGAACGAGCCCGAACGTTTCGAGAAGGCCTTTGAAGGTGTGCCGCGGGACGTCTGGCATGTGTTTTCGGAATCGGAACCTGAGACGTGCAAGAAGATTGTCGAAGATGTTGTTTCCAAGTACTAGGCTCCCAATACTGGATTTTCTGAGGAAGAAGAGCTAAGGCTTGTGCGAGTGAGATTTGCATCATGGCGGTAATGGAGTTTGGCTGGTTGGTTGGCGCTTGGTAATCATATATGTAACGGAAGGAAGCCCACGCCGGTGCCCGTGGGCTGACTTGGTCACGTTCCTAGCTGCTGCACTGTACGATTGTCACACTTGATACCCCTTTTTGGGCTTTTCGCGGGCGCGTTCTTGGGTTTGTAATGTTACATGGTAATGGTTATGGGCGTGGTGGGGTTTATTCCGAATATTCATAGATAAACAGGCATACACGTAGATAATTATCTATATACATTACGCATGGTAGCAGTATTATCTCATGATTTACACGATCGAGGCTGGTCCTCTATTTTTCATGAGAAGATTAGAGTTTTCAGTGAAAAGAGTGCATCTGGGACTAGGTGACTAACTGCTCAGCTAGATATGTAGGTATGACATTCTCATAATATAGATACGCATATATGTCTTAAAATATCTACGTTACTAACTTGTTGGTGGTTGGGGAAGCGGATCCCCGGAAAACGTCATGGAACTTTTCGGTGGTCTTGTCTTAGTAGATGAAGACCAACAATAGTTCCGTCATATGCATCCTTTATGGGACATTCCCCGCATTCGATGTAGACATCATGAATGGTGGTCGATCAATTGACGAATCGGAGTTATACCTGCCTACCCAGGTATATAAATACACAAGTCCGAAACAAGCTCGTCGCTGGGAATAGTGCGGACAGCTCATTCTTGTGCTTACAATAGTTAGTACTCCCACTCTGTACCATCCTGAACTGTTCTTTTGCTTTTATGAATCGATTGTTCAGAAGGCGGAGCTGTATATATAAAGTACCGGTATATTACCAGAAACAATTCCTCCGGCCGTATCAATCCCGCCCTATACTGCCCCGGTTACTTTACTCTGTACCTTTATCCATAATGTCGGCCTCGAAGCGTCAGAAGTCGGAGAAGGGTAAGTAGCTACTCAACCACGACGTACTCAACCACAGAGCACTGGTACGGGGCATTCAAATTCGAACTGACTGCTGACATTTGGAATGCGAAGACGTCCCCTACGAACTACTCTACTGGCCCGGGATCCCCGGCCGCGGCGAATTCATCCGTCTAGCCCTAGAGGAAGCAGGCGCGGAATACACGGACACAGCACACAGGGAAAAAGGCACAGAAGAAGTCCTCCAGCAGATCGACGAGGAAAACGTGGGCGATGACCTCAACCCCCCTCCTCTCGCGCCCCCGATCCTGCGGCACGGGGATCTGCTTATTTCCCAGACGCCCAACATACTCCTCTACCTAGCCCCACGATTGGGTTTAATCCCGCCAACTGAGGGCGAAGACGGGGATCCGGATGGGTTGTACCGTGTCAATGCGCTCGCCTTGACGGCGCTGGACGGGTTCTGTAATGAAGTTCATGATACCCACCATCCGATCGCGAGCGGATGGTACTACGACGATCAGAAGACAGAGGCGTTACGGCGCAGTGGGGATTTTGTAAAGAATCGGCTGCCGAAGTATCTCGGGTATTTCGAGCGTGTGCTGAAGGGCAAGGCGAGCGGTGATGGGCCTTGGCTTTACGGGGGACGCCTTACTTATGCGGATTTGGTGTTGTTCCAGGTATGTCTTTCTACTGTCGTACCTCCTACCAACCACAAGAGCGATCAACTTCATCAAGTGATAACTAATGACTGTGTGTTTTTTGTATGTATACAGGCCCTCGACGGCGTCATGTTCGCCTTCCGAAAGGCCATATCGGCAGCGCAGACCTCGGGGAATTACACGCACGTCTTCCAGCTGTACACGGCGGTGAAAGAACGCCCGCGCATCAAGGAGTATCTCGCCAGTGAGCGGCGGCTGGCTTATTCACAGGGGATATACCGATATTATCCTGAGCTTGACCTTGCTGAGTCGGATATGCCTTCGTCTGATATCTAGTCGAGAGAGACGGTCAAAGACTGAGATAGACTTGTTGGTGGTGCGGGATGGCATTGAAAGTCTTTATCTCTACTTCCTTTTTCGAGGAATTTGGCTTTGCCTTTTGAGCCAATGACTGAGGTGTAAATACCAACTATCTATACCTGTGACATATCTCGAAAATAGCCGACTCCTGTTTGAAGACCTACAGCCTGCTTGTCACATATATCTATATCTACCATTGTCTAGTAGTAAAAAGGTTAGGTACTCGGTATTACCTAGGTACTTATAGCAGCAATCTGTGAGGTGTAATTCATCACCCGCTCCTGCAAGATGCGTTTCAGCATCTGCTGTGGTTACACTGGTTGCTGAATGCTGAGTGCTGAGTGGATGACCTACCCCAGATAGGAAAGACCCCCTGTATCCTGTATCTAACCCCCTGTATTTCAATCCCTATCTGACTTACAGCATTACCTATCGCACCGCACGTAACACAAGTCCCATCATCACATGTCCAACCCTCCTCCATCCCTCCTCGTGAGCTTCTTATCATGACTCGAGGTATATAGACAGGCGGCATAGCTGGACTTACTACTATTCCTCAGCTATGCCTCGGTCAAGTCGCTCTCCAGCAGCGACATCATTGTCATCATCGGGATTGCTGCCCATGCCAGGATCTCCGTCGGCGTCCTGGGCCGTCTACAAGGCCCGGCTCGCCTCCGTCTTGAACCACCGTGATGTCGCTATTCTCATCGCGTTCTGGCTTTTTGGTATAATCCTTCTCCCTTTCCCTCCCACTTTACTCCAATTCGACACGTCACTGACCTTGTAATCCTAGGATTAATCAACAATGTCCTCTACGTCATCATCCTCTCAGCTGCCCAAGACCTCGTCGGTCCAGAAGTGCCCAAGGGCCTGGTCCTCCTCGCCGACATCCTACCCTCCTTCCTGACGAAGCTGATCGCCCCTTACTTCATCCACCGCGTGCCCTACTCGCTCCGCATCCTCTTCTTCGCCGCCATCTCCTCCGCCGGCATGTTCCTGATCGCCTTCACGCCCCGCGACGACTCGGTCGCCGTTAAAATGGTCGGCGTCATGCTCGCGAGCTTGTCCAGCGGCGGCGGCGAGCTTAGCTTTCTCGGCCTGACGCACTACTACGGCCATGTCAGTCTCGCTGCATGGGGCAGTGGCACTGGTGCTGCTGGCTTGGTTGGGGCTGGACTGTATGTCCTGCTGACCGACTGGCTGGGCTTCAGCGTCAGGAACAGCCTGCTAGCTTCTGCGTATCTACCCGTCGTCATGTTGCTCAGCTTCTTCCTCGTCCTCCCGAGGCGGCCCGTCCAGGACTCTGTGAAGGCCCGCGGATACCAACACCTTGGGGAGGCGGATGAAGCAGAGTCTCGGATGTCCGATGATATGCCGGTGGTCAATTCCACGTCCAGTCTTCTCGCTCCGGATCCCGCCACCACCTCTACTGCTACCGTTGACGCTGTAGATGGCTCATGGTCGAAGATTGCCGCTAACCTTCGCCGTGCCAAGGCTCTCTTTTTTCCGTACATGCTTCCGTTGTTCCTAGTCTACGTAGCTGAATATATCATCAACCAGGGCGTATCACCAACATGTAAGTCAATGAACATACAATTTCTTTCTCTGCACTAGTTGTGATGTCGTAGGGGGGTTAGACCTATAGATTCCATGTTCATCGAGAATAAAAACGACTAACTCTGCGTGATTCAAAGTGCTTTTCCCACTAGAATCATCCCCATTCACCGAGCTCCGCGATTTCTACCCCATGTACGGCTTCCTCTACCAGTTAGGCGTCTTCATCTCGCGCTCCTCGATAGCCTTCTTCCGGATCCGCCACCTATACCCTCCGTCGCTATTTCAGGTCGCCAACCTACTGCTGCTAACACTCCATTCCCTCTTCAACTTCATCCCCAACGTCTACGTTGTTTTTCTCATCGTCTTCTGGGAGGGCTTACTGGGAGGAGGCGTGTATGTGAACACTTTTGCCGAGATCATGGAGAACGTACCACATGAGGATAGAGAGTTTAGTCTGGGCGCTGCGAGTGTGTCTGACAGTGCGGGGATTTGTGTTGCCGGTTTTGTTGGTATGTTTGTGGAAGTTTGGCTTTGTGATTATCAGGTTGGGCATGGGCGGGATTGGTGTCGGAAAGTTGGGGCTCAGTAGAATGAAATGACTACATGAATGAGTTTCCAGGCTGTTGATATTTATGAAAGTGACCACAGCGATACTGCCTTTTATCGCTTCTGACCATATATGCCTGGAGTGTCGTAGGCTATGTGTTTTTTCATGATACCGGGCTGGTTGCTTTGGGTTTTTGGTAGCAACGCTTGTCTCCCGGACTACAGGTACGTGGTGACTACTTTGCAGCCGTTCGTTTGATGCATCGATTTATAGATGAGAATAAGTTGGCATACTCAATTTTTCTTGTTAATTTAGAGGTGTCTTATTGTTAGGCAGCATGTGTGGGTGGGTGGGTGCAGAAAACGCATGGCGGTTATAGACGTAAAGTTGATTCAAATTATGATATAGAATTTTTTTTAGTTCATATGTGACTGATACTATAGTATCATTTCTTACTATATAGACAGCTCGAAATCTTTAAGAGTATGTTCATGCGAATGTAATATTTCGTGTTGTGTAAGTCAATCGTAACTTTTGTATGCACGCCAGAATTGCCACCATGATTTTCAGGCTTTAATCTCAAACTCATCTTAGGATGCACTCATTATATTTTTTTTACCCTTTATTACTTATACGTCAAAAGATGATAAATTCCTATTCCAGTTTATATCAACAAAGAATACATAATAAGATGGGTAGACTTACTGGTACTATTATCGCGAACGACCCGGGGTCATCATAGCGCAGGGACCAAAATGATGCCACTGACATCACCACATCTTTATTGCCTATTCCAGCGAACCGTCTCACTCTCACCCTCACTTGTATCAAACGTTCACATTTCCTTTCACATTTATAACTCACATCCCACAACCACCTCTCCATCGCAACATGGTTTGACTCTCACTGTGCCCGTTTTCATGTATTATTTCACGTGCATGTAAGCCTACATCTCTGTACCGTTTCAACCTACCCCTTGCACCGCGTCAGTGGCGTCAGCTCGGCACGGTTCCAACCCCAGTCATGGCCAGGGGTACGCGCAACAGCAAAACAGATGCCGTAGACGGCTCTACGAATCGTCTGCGCAGCGCCAGAGGCGCTACGCTTGGAATCAATGGGATATCAGATGAGCATGCAAAGGGAAATGGGAATGACGAGAATGAGAATGAAAACGAGAGGGACGAGAGAAAGACCACTGCGAAGAGAGGACGACGAGCAGACTCGGTATCGGTTTCTGCTCCGGATCTCCGGCGAAGTAAGAGGATCAAGTCTGACGATGCGCCGAAGGAAAATGGGCAGGTGAAGCGTGAGAAACGGGATGGGAAGGCGAAGAAGCGCATCAAGACTGAAGATGATGACGAAGCGACGGCAGCATTATCACCATTACCGCCAACATCATCACCTCTACCAGTCAAAGCAGAAACAGAGGACAGCAAAGTCACACCGAAGAAATCCACCCCCAGCAAGCCCAAACCAAAGGCAACAGAAGCAGACCTCCAAGCAAAGAAGCTGAAATCATACACCCAATTCGCAGCAGCCCGCCAATCCCCATACCCAGACTTCCCTCACCCAACGGCAGCAGAATGCAAACTAGCCCACCAAGTCCTCACCTCCCTCCACGGAGCCCGCGTGCGTCCCGAGGCCGTAAAAGCACCCTCATCGCGCGCAGGATGCGGAGACTCCGCCTCCGTGCTCGACGCACTAGTCCGCACGATCTTATCGCAAAACACGAGCGACAAGAACAGCAGTCGCGCCAAACTCTCCATGGACAGGGCCTACGGCGGCAGTGACGCATGGGAAAAAATAGTAACGGGGGGCCAGGAGAAACTCGCGAAAACAATCGAGAGCGGGGGTTTAGCGGTTGTGAAGAGCAAGGTGATACTCTCCATTCTCGAGCAAACGAAGACGCGGTATGGGGTGTATTCCCTCGATCATCTATTCGCGGCCTCAGACGAAGACGCCATGAAAGAGATGCTATCCTTCAAAGGCGTAGGTCCTAAAACAGCGAGTTGTGTCTTGCTGTTCTGTCTGCGCCGCGCTAGTTTTGCGGTCGATACACACGTTCACCGTATCACGGGGCTGTTGGGCTGGAGACCGCCGGCTGCTACACGGGACCAGACGCATGCGCATCTTGATGCGCGGATTCCGGACGAGGATAAGTATGGCTTGCATGTCTTGCTTGTGCGGCATGGGAAGGAGTGCGAGGAGTGTAAGGCCGGCGGGAAGAATTTGGGTCGGTGTGCGTTAAGAAAGGCTTTTAGGAAGGGGAAGATCGAGGGGCGGGCGGGGAGTGAGGTTAAGGAAGAAGAGATAAAGGCAGAGGAAGAGGAGGGTGAGGAGGGTGAGAAGATAGAGGAGCAGGAACGTATCAAGGCTGAGGAAGAAGATGTTTGATGGTGACCTGGAAATGTATATGAAGGATCTGAAGCGTGTGTATGTCTATATGTATTATTAAACAACTACTCTCTGCTATATTAGTAGGGGTGGTCAATAGCTTTCTAGCTTGTTCTTGCCATATCATGTAATTAATAAAAAGGGGAGCGTATTGGCTTGAAGAACTGTATTGTAGCAATCCTACTTAACTCGCACGCCTATGCTGGCATATAATCCCGCCTACAATGGTATCTCACAACACTTATCTTTTGTATATAGATACGTCTCTCTTGGCTACGACATCGACGGCTCCTTTGCGAACGAACTCAAGAAGTAAAACATGTTATTTGGGTCTGATTTTATTCGGATTTAATTAGGATGTTGTTCTCTCGTCGAATTCCGGTTTAGCTGTACTGAGTTTTGCTGTGATAGTAAGAATCAGAGTTCTCCATCCTAAGTGTAGGGGTTGTAGTAGAAAACTGAAAAAAAAAAAAAAAAAAAAAAAAAAAAGGGGGGGGGCGCTGTACCATACTATAGAGTCTAGTCTTCACAGAAGTCTCAATATCAATTTCCTCTAAACATCCTCTACATATCGTCTCAATAGTTGAATAACTGACCCCCTACTTACGTCCCCCAATCCCAAACGAAGCGACAAAAGCATCTGTAGCATTCTTTGTACCAGGTCTGACCTTAACTCAAACTAATCTCTCTCTTTATACTAGGACGTGAGATGGATGATGCTCTTGGTTAAGCAGCCGCTTGCTAAGGGTTGAGTTCAGAGTGCGGTCTATAGCTCTCAGGCGAGAGAGGTCATCGAATCAAAACTTAGCATATGTCGTCATGCTATCTATCGTGCGTAACCGACACCTAGAGCAAGCTCTATCATCAAGACAAGATTAGGCAGTTATTAATACAGCATACTCCAACGGTTGTGGAAAGGTTGGGTAGACATAAGTTTAATGAGCGGGCTTACGAGTAGTAGGTAGCTAGTAGTAGTAACAGCAGTAGAGAGAAGCAGTAGTATCGATAAGTAAGGTAAGTAAGTTGTAATACCCAAGCTCGTCACAGCTCGCCGCCTAGTCACAGTAAGAACCATCACAGTAGAAACGCATAATAGATAGGCTACGGAAGCCAGACTGGATGAGAAAACAAGCGTACTCTCATAGCTGAATTGACCAACATCTGTCTCTGTCATTGTAACGAACAACAGGCAGGCAGGCAGCTAACCGACACCCCTTCCCAGCCCCCAAACGGGAGACTCTATAACCATGTAGAAACAATACCCCAATATACAGACATGAATCCCGAATCCCGAGGCGATGCCGGAAAATAAACCTCGCCAGTCCTCGCCAATAACCTCCATCATTTACAGAGAATAATGCATGCATAGAATAGCCGCCGTTCCCGTTTCATAGGCTCGTGGAATCCCTTCCTCAATCCAGATTCTCCCTATCCGCCATGCTCCAATCCCATCCAATCCCCTCCAATGCGCTCCTCTCTCCCTTTTCCGTTCCAAACCTCCAAACCTCCAATTCAAATTAGGTAGTTTAAAAAAACCATACCGTAACTCCACGCTTCTGAAGCAATGTCCAATAATCCAGTCTACATGCCCTGGTCCTGGGTCCTGATCACCTTATTACAATAGAGCTAGTAAGAAGGCAGAACCTGTAAAAAGAACGAAAAAGAAAGAAAGGAAGAGAGAGAAAAAAAACGCCCAGTAATGAAGTTATCCGCCCTTAGTCATGACATTCTTCGTGTATCGACGTAAGTGAGCCCCGTCCGTCCTAAACGTAAACTCACAATCCAACCCCTCCCGGTCCTTTTTTTCTCTCACATTTTCTGATTTGCTTTTTTCCGCTTGTTGTTCATTCGGACAGGGTCCGATTGTGAGTTAGTCAATAAGAAAGTACCGTGTATGCGACATTATGAACGTGAACGAGGTTTGTTTAAACAAAATTATGATCATGATAGTTAGTCAAAAAGCATGATAGTAGCAATTGAAAAGGCATCAAGAAAACAAGTTGGAGTATGATAGGTAGAGTGGTGGACTCGGGAAAGTCATCGCCGTATTAAAGTGTCCGAAGTGTCGTTGCGATTTTCTCGGCTCAGCTCTATTATGCCCGTGGCAAGATCCATCGAGGAAGAGTCTTTTCTTTGAGTAGACAACGGGAAAAATTCTATGTTTTTCTGTGTTCGTTATTTTCTCTCTTTTGTCTTCATTTTCATCTTCTTCAGTAATGGCACAGTCTTGTGTTGGTCGTTTGACATCTGTGTGTCATAATCTATACAGCATACTGATAGCCGACATTATCAAAGTGTTGCTGCTGCGCTTCGTTGAAGGCTGTCAGGGGCGTCATCGTCGCAGACGAAGATACAGCCGAGTTCAACGGATTCATGTGATGATCCATTGTCGAATACGCCGTCACCTCCGCGCTGTAAGCGATAGGCATATGCGCAGAGCCGTTGAAGGTGAAGTCTGCCGAGGAGAGCGGGGGCATCGTATTCATATACGCCAGGTCGGTATTGATTGTGTTGATTGTCAATGGATTCGGGAAGCCGTATTCACCATTTGTCACACCAGGGGAGTCAAAACTTGAAGAGCTTCCAGCGAGGTTAGGGCTTATTTCGCCCTCGCCGAAGTAGGACTGAGCATTCTCCATGTCCTCATCCGCATCGTTGTCGTCTCCGGGTCGCTGCTCGTCCTGTCGCACATACATCTCCCGCATCCAATTCTTCAGCTCGTGCATGGAAGGCCAGTCGCCGCCCCCCTTGCCACCGCGTTTGTCTTCCTCGCCACCATTGGCACCTGAGTTTCTGTTCTTGCATCGGGATGGCTTCTCTTTGAAATGTGTACGTCTGAGGTGTGCCGCTGCGTTATAGTAGGCGCCATATTTTTTCTGTGCTTTGCAAGCCTTGCATTTGGACAGGGGGTTCACAACCTGGACATTAACAGGTAGACCGAGCTCTTGGGGGTCAACACAAATGAATTTCTTGACAAGGGTCTGATGTTTAGCGTCCTTATGGCGACGTAGTTCATGTTCGCCGCGAAATCCCTCACTATGCTCGTTACACAGTCCACAATACACTCTGGGTTGCTTCGGCCGAACATACTTTGTCTTCGTTATGACGGCTTTGCCGTCGTTCTTCTCATCCGAGGGTGGCTCGGGTTTGTTCTCATCGATCGACGGTTTGGGCTTAAGGGGTGGTGCATTCTGGGCGCGATGGTTCTGTTGCCTTAAAGCATCCTTGGCGCGTGCACTGAGAGACGAGGACGTTGACTTGGCGCTAGCGGCACTCGTGCTGGATAAAGATCGTTCCATGTCTGGCGACATTAATAGCCCATCGGTCGGTGTTGTTGAAGCGTAGTGATGTCCTGTGAGTGCCAAACTTGAACCGACGGCGAAGAGGGTATCTTCACGAGAAGAAGGCTTTCCTAAAAACGATGATGTATCATAGCATGCAACAGCCTGTTGTGAACAGTCGGAGTAATATGAGTCCTGGCTTTGAGACATCTGAGAACCCATGTTCACCATACGGACACCTCCAGTAACGGAGCGACTGTCGAATTGACTATTCTGTCGTGTCATGGGAGCGGTGTTATCATAGGTAGTACCAGATGTCAACGAACCGCAAACGCTCATGTTAGGGTTGGGGACATCCATGTCGCCTGGGTGACACGCACTAGAGTAGGGAATAGTATAATCCGATGGCAGGTCTTCATTTGCTGCCAACCAATCGGCAGGGTCGACAAGAACGCCTGTAGGGAGGGATCCCATCTCTGCAAGTGTGGATAATCCATGCGGGGGCTGCTGTTGCTGACTGCCCATCGGTATTTGTTGCATCAGGTCGAAGGACTGAGAAGCCACTGGGCCACCGTGAATCACATAGTTGCCTTGCTCTGCGTGTTTTGCTGGCAGACTAGTCGTCTGGAATGTCGGGAGTGGTGATACAGGTGTAGTGCCGGTAAATGGCCCAGCAGACCTGGTAGATAGATTTGAGGCAACACGGTCCATCTTATGTGATGCTGGATTCTGCTGGGACATGGTACGCGGTCGTTTTACAGCGTGAGGGTGAAGCTCGTCACCAGTCTGGTACGGATGCTACTGCTTGTCAGTTTTGGCGGATAGGCCTAAGCGGGAAAGAAAAACCAAAGAATGCAACACCCGGGTCTACATCAGGGCATCTTACTGAGGTTCGAGGGTCGACATGATGCCGGTTATGTGACTTTCCGCCAACTTTCCCTGACGAGATGATCTTTTGGCTTACAGGCACAGCAGACAGTTGAATGTCACCATGTGCATCAGTGTAGTGTTCTGGTATACACGAGATGGAAGAATGTGACAATGGTGACTGGCGGGTAGAACTTTGTAGTTGAAAGATTTGCTGCCTCGCTATCTCGAGGTCCTCCTCTTTACTTCTGAGCTGAGCTCGCAAGCGTTCAATCACCAGCTGCTCCGAATCTGCAAGTTGGTTCATGACGCCGGTTTGATCACCTCATCTAGGTGCAAAATAGGGTATATGGAAGAGCACCAGCCAGATGAAGGCTATTGTCGCTTCACTTTCACTTTCCTTCTCTTGACTATCTGTTCCTCAAGGTAGCCCTGCTTCCCAAAAATCTGGGGAGAGTGGATAGGGACAACAACAGTAGGATCGATTGTGGTCCTCTATGTGGGTTTTTTTGCAACAAGGATGGAATCCCTGTGGGCGTGAATGGATAAGGGAAAAGAGTGATGGGGGAGAAGGAATCACGAACATCTACTCCAGGCGAGACATCGACGATGGCCTCAGCGAGAAGAAGGCGCGCGTTAAGTACCACCAGCCAGTCTGCTATGAGGCTTTGGCGCATGCGTGGCGGTGGGCCAGGTATGCAGGCCCATCACGTCTAGCACTGGGCAAAAGATCCATTTAATTTATAAAGCTCAGATCAGTCTTGGCTTTGTAAGTTGGTCAGCTGGGGGGAGCTGGGGGGGGTATGAGTTGCCGGGGTCCTTGTAAGCACCATGAACTGGGTCACGTCAAGAATGCCAACCGCATACACGCTAGCGCTTCCGAATGGTGGTTTGGTACATCATACAGCTAACACGTGTATGGCTCCAGCGTCTAGCCAGGTCACCACACACCAAGATTGCCTAAGACGTGATTTGTATTGGATCGTTATGGCCGGCGTTACGTATCCTGGGACAGGACGTTTAGGTTAGGTATGAGAAATGGTTTATAACACCCACCTCGTTCGACAAAGTGCAGATAATGTGGTTGATTCGTCATTATTGATTGTTTCTTCTCCCTGAAGAAAGCAAAAATTCGAACAAGGTGGTGTACCATGTCTTGATGGCGCGAAGCCACGATTGGAGATGATGCCTCTGACTCTTTCATCATGTATAGTGTTGCATGCTTGTTCATTCATGCATACGCTTTATGAAGGAGGTGTGTAGCTTGCCTCGAATAGGAATCTTACGGTCCTGCGTTGTTAATCCGCAGCTTTTACAGAGGCGCACGCCGCCATGATGCATATTGCCCGATGCTATGGAGTTGGGTGAGAAATATGAGCGTCATACAATCCTAGTTGGATAGTCTGGAGACTATGGTTTGGGAATTACCTATCCCTCTAACGCTCCACAGTGCTCTCAGTAGAAGAGGAAGAGCGAGCGGGTCAAGATTGGCACTTGGGCTTCACAACGGGCTTGACAAATACGAGTTGGAAATTCCCATATCGCAGCGGGGGGTGGGCATTTGTCCAGAACCGCGGAGATTGGTCGGTTGATGCCCGAACCCCCAAGAAACGAGTCTACATGCCTTCTGTATGTAACCCGTGGGCCGTGGGCCGTGGGCAGTGTGCAAGTGGGAGCTGCCGGCAGTACTAGAATGGTTGCGTCGGGGAGAAACACAATGGCCAAACTGTAAAGACCATATTTGAGGCCCTATCAGAACGCCAAGGTTGACTTGAGCCAAATGCTCGAACCAATATTCCATCCCACTCTGCAGCGCTAGAACGAATGGCGTCCATCCAGCGAAGGGGGCAGGGTCTGCAAGGAGAAACCTCGTGGCCATCGTCTTTTTCGAGGAAAGATGCATGACATTAGTCCCTAGCCCGGGTGTTTTTTAGGGAGCCTAGTCCCTGTTTGGGCTGGATGTTAGCGAATCCGGGTCAGTGCCGCGGGTAGCCAAGGCAAGCCAGGTTGTATGCCTCGATGAGTTGTCCCAATCTGCTAGTCTCCAGTCTCCAATCTCCAATCTCCCAAAAGTGAGGCGGGCCCCGCGACAGGCTGTTGAGTGGCTGTCAATGTCTGGAAGTCCAGAGTGGATCACGATCCTTCTGGATTGCCGCAGGACTGATGACTGCAGTTTTGTATTTTAGTATTTTGTAGCAGCCAAGCTAAAACGGCAGCGAGGTCGGCAGAGGCTAGTTAGCGCCTCTTCTCTCCTTTGCTCCCAAGCAGCGAAGCCTCATGCCAGCTTTCCCCGTTGACGATGTACAACCAACCAGAGAGTGCATTCGACGATTGAAAGTATTGGAGGGGAGAGTAGGTATCTTAGCGTCACGGGTCTGGAGTCGTCTGCACTGCGACGCTCGTAGCGTAAGCCCAACAGACATATACATACTGTATGTAGTCACATACGATTCTTTGCTTCCCCGTTCGTCAGTTTGCCCGACTTTGCCCGATTCATCACAACATGACTCGAGGACGTTTGGGGCTCTTATAACTCATTTATGTAGACTCTAAACTTGAGACGGCGATGCCATCAGAAGCTGCAGTCCATAGCTGACTGGTCATCAATGCATATGTATACCTGTTATCAAAGAGGAAGTCAGCGGGCTAACTATGGGAGGAAGGAGAAGGGTAATAGAAATGCATTGAGAGGGCGGGCAGGTTTGATCCGGCGCTACTAGTGCGCCGTATACATTACCGTGTAGTGTAGTGTGGACTGCGTCGGTGAAGAAAAGGGTGATCGTCCGAGGAAGAGACGATCGGTCAGCGTCATGTAGCATACCTACGTTGACCGCGCGTGTAAGAAGCCGGGCGTAGCAGGGTTAAGCAGGATATTCTAGCGAAATCCCAGGCGCCTCTGTCGCCCAACTCACGACAACCAACCATGGTCGATATGCAACACCGGGTTGAACTGCAGCTTCTCTGGTGGTTGCACACGTCCAGTTGTACAGACTTGCACAGCCATGCCATGTAGGGATTTTGTATACGACGTTTCAGCCTGAGCACTCCAAGCGCGCCCGACGATGACTGGTAATGACGCTGGCCGACAAGGGTCGGCCGCTTGGTGACGGTGCTCTGGAGCCGAGTCCACATCAGTATGCCACATTACCATGTAGCATGTAGCATACGCAGTCCGGGGCAGAACTGGTAACTAGGGTTCATACCAGACATCTACGGTGGACACGCACATCAAATCTCGAATATTGAATAGTCGCCTGGCGTTACACCCTCCGCTTGAGACGATCTTCCCGACATAGCATGAATCTGTGGGAATCTGTGGGCGATATATTCCGAGGTGACATGGCCCCGGCCTACTGTAGCATAGGTAGATGGACGGATAGACAGCCAAGCAAGACCACTTGGCTTGCTTGGGTCGAGCTGAGAAGCATTCGGCAAGGCAGTACCAGCGGCAGCGGCCCAATTGGGACGGCAGAGTCGGACGAGAGGCGGCGAGCACGGCATGGCGTGGGTAGCGATGCCGCCGCGGATGCAACCACTCGCACCAAGCCGGCTCCTCATACGTGGTATATAGCACATAAGTATGAGTAAGTGCATATATGGTAGGTAGACGATGCATCGAAGGGGTCGCAATGTGACTTGTTACTGATGCAGGCTGTTGCGTTCACTTACTACCGGTACTACTCAATACATGTACGCCACTGTCGTCGACCAGATGCGTAGACGAATGCATGCTTCAGTGTACGTGTGTATAGGTACCTAGATCTGAATGAGGGCGTTCGAATAAAGATTGTCCGAGGGTAAGTATACCTACTAGATATAACAAGTCATTCATTGTGATGTAAGAGATTCCGCCCTGGCGGTCGAAGTGCCATGGCTGTACGTTAAATAGTATAAGCGCCTGGCCGAGTTCTGGCCGAATACGAGTGCATGCATTCCCTTTATAGACCTGGATGCATCATGCTGCTGTATCGGAGAATTGATCATGTTTGGGCGTTTTGGGATTGTGTATCGAATGTGTAGGTTAGATTAAGGTTGAAGGGAGGTAGGGATGGGCATGGAGATGATGAGGTACCTACCTACAGGTAGAAGGAGGGAGGCTTTGTACGTGCCAAGGTGACTGACATCTGCCTTTGCCCTACAGCCCAAGTTCGGAAAGAGCTACCTGGAAGGCTTCTACCTGGGAAACAATCCACCACAGCTGTGCACGGAAGCTATGCACGGAAGGTCGGTCTTTGTCACCTCCGACAGATGATGATGCCACCTAAGACAACAGCTCTGTACAGATAGCATATACCCCACGATAGGAAGTCGGCGGCGTTCAACGCTCTTACCTTTATACACAATCTAGATAGGATACCTATCATCAGTGAGAGTCAATTGCGCATCTGCCTTCCGAAAGATAACAAAGTAAATACCTACCTGTACTTACCTGTACTATTCAACGAAACTTAACCAATCCACACCAATCCCTCCGTCGTCATACCTACATCACATTCATCTACCTACTTCATTACATCCACATGGCTGCCAGCTTAGCTACTTGGCTAGGATAGATACTTACCTAGACAAGACAGATTGGCCACCTGCACACCACCTCCTCCCCGCATCCAGGCACTCTTCCATGTGATATCACCCCCAACAGAGCGGCACCATGCGCCGTCTTGCGTCCTTCGTCGCCGCCGCCGCCTGGGCCGGGGTGCAGCTCTGTCAAGCCCGCCAGCCGGGCTTCAGCATCCACCACGACTTGCTGGCCTATCCCCAATTCGAGGTCGTCGTCTCCGACACGTACATCTCCGAGTCCGACGCTCGCGCCCTCCTCGACAGCCCCGACCCTGCCCACCCGGCCTACGATGCCGGGTTCGCCAGCCAGACCGATATCGCACCCACCGTGCGCGCCGCCTCTGATCATGACCCCGACGCCGCTAAGCCCGGGCGCGCCCCGGCCGAGTCATACGAGATCATGAGCATACCGCCGCACCGCTATCTCTGCGCCATCCCCGTCATCGAGCCCGCCCCCGCCCCGAACAAGACGGCCGCCGACCTTGCTAAGGCCGATGAGGCTCGTGAGCTGGCCCGCGCCTCGGCCCACGGCTGGGACCTGATCAACGAGCTGGAGGGCAAGTGCCTGTACTGGATGTCCGGCTGGTGGAGCTACCGCTTCTGCTACGGTCAGGACGTCGTCCAATTCCACGCCGTCGCCTCCAGCGTCAAGACCGGCCCGCCCATGCGCGATGTCACCACTGCCGAATATGTCCTCGGCAGAAGCCCCGATCCTCACATGGCCTCACGTCCCCCGCGTCGTGGCCAGCAGCAACAACAACAGCAGCACCACCAGCAGCGTGACCAGAGCGGTCAGCCAGCACCACCCAACACCGACCTACAGATCAAAGGGGATCAACGGTACCTGGTGCAGAAGATGGGTGACGGCACCGTCTGCGATCTGACCGGCCGCGAGCGCACCATTGAGGTTCAGTACCACTGCAGCCCAGAGAGTACCCAGGACCACATTGGTTGGATTAAGGAGGTGACGACATGCTCGTACTTGATGCTGGTCAACACACCCCGCCTATGCGTCGACGTCGCCTTCCAGCCGCCCAAGGAGGAGAGGGCCAATGTCATCAGCTGTCGTGCCATCGTGTCCGAGTCGAGCCAAGCCGAATGGCACGCGCGCAAAACACTAGAAGCACGAGCCGCCATGGTAGGCCGTGCCAAGGAAGCCGCCAAATCCCCTATCGTCATCGGCGGGATTGTGGTCGGGGGCCGACAACTCCTCGGCCAGGGAGAGGATGGCACAGACGTGCCGAAGCTATCGCCACCCAGGAGTTTCCGCAGCGATGGTGGCGCTGGCCTGGAGAAGCTCGTCGAAATTATTGCATCGGCGACTGGCAAGGACGAAGGTGGCGAGGTGAATATCATGACCGAGGAGCAGCTTCAAGAGCTAGATCTCAGCCCTGAAATCATCGAGAACCTGAGGAAGGAAATACAAAAACTCGCTGGGGACCGGGGTTGGCAACTTAAGATGGTTGAACTGCCTGGTAACAACAGGGAATTAGTTGGGATTATTGAAGATGGAGACGAGGATGAGAGTACCGCCGGGCAAAAGAACGATAATGGGGTTAATGGGGCTAAGACAGGAAAAGACGACGCAGGGGCTAAGGACGAAGACGAAGGCAGTGAAGAGCAGTTCTTTAAAGAAGAGCTATAGAATATGAGATAACTATGTCTATGATTACCGATATTCTCTTGTAAATTTTCTCGATAACGGAGTTCTTGTAGTTTATTCTTTGATATGTAGGGCTCCTAACAAGCTTGAATCTATTTACCTCTTCGATTGACTAAATACAAATAAGAAATGTACGATTGCGTATTCCTCAACAGCTCGTGACCAATCTTTAGATATTTCAACATACACAAATATTGTTGAGTATTTATACTCAAGGATGACATACCCATAGCAAGGTATCGCTCTCACGGCCGTATACCTACTTACTCTAGCATCAAAGCTGATTGTAGCTCGATCCAGCCGCAATTAGTCTAGTTAATGTCTTAATGCTTTGGGTGCCTCGCATGAAGACTCATTTTTACGATGCCTTGCTACCACTGCCGTTAAATATGCTCGAGTTGTTGGCGATCTCGTAAGTAGACGAGAGCTACCTAGGTAATATCCTACTACACGATGTAAGATGATCACGGTTGTCGCCGGGAATCATTTTACATCTCATTTTGTCTACTCCAATATTATAGTTATAAGGCCTAGATCACTTGATCAAGGGACCTAAGAATTAGCGCAAAATAGCTCAGGATATATGTATGTCTCGATCCCATTCGGAACGCGGGTAAGTTACAGTAAGTAGCACAACCTCAATGCCAGAGACAATTTAGAGACAATCATTTCAGGAGAAGCTATCGGGATACAACCTACCTATTTACAGTGTATTTACATCCCTTGGTAGTCCAGGGAGCGAGCTTGGTTATTTCTACCGAAAACTCTATGGTATTAACTGTTCAAGGGCAGTATATAGTATCACGTAACACGTAACACGACTCCTAGCAGCGAAGTGGTACATCTACAGTGCAAACAAACAGAGGTGTTTGGAGGTTACCATACTTACGGTATGAGATCCAGAGAAATCTATATATATATATATATATATATATATATATATATATATTGTGAGATGAGTCCTGGATAATAGCGCTTGCTTGAGGCATCCAGTGCTGCTGTCAAAAATAGAATAAGCCATAACCAGTACCATGGCCTTGAAGACTCGAAGGAAAATCTTCGTACCCATTCTCATATTCCGTCATTGTCTCATTCGAGCCACAAAACTATAACTCCTTCTATACACCCCAATCCGCACGCCACCTTTCTCTTGAATAGTTAATTTTCAGGACCACCCTGACTGAGGGAGTCCGGAGGAAGCAGGGAGGTCTACGACACGGGCGACCAAAGACATGTATAACTCTAGCCGTGAGACTTCGCCAGTAATAGATCCGAAATTGTATACCCGCAGCATGTGCATCCATATACTCACTTGCTGTAAGGTAATGACTATACTCAAGATTACTTTACTGACTTAGTAACGTAATAGGTGACTACTCCTACACGTGTCTCAACAGCTTCGCACAATTATATACTGTATCCCTATATCTAAGCTACTTACCCAACATCGCAATTTTGCTTAATAGATTTATCAGGTGCCTACATACATATGTACTTGACTACTATCTACCTACTCCAAGTTTGAGTGGTTTGCTGTTCACCAAGGCAGACAAGGCATCTCGCAACGACATGCCGGATTGATTGCCACGTAGCACACGCATTGCATATGTCTGTCATGTCAGGCGAGTTTGTTCATCCCAACCTTTCACTTTACCTACCTACTTTACTTTACTTACAGCACTGTCTAAAGTTTTAAGCTTATCTACTTGCCTTCATACTACCTCTCTTTCAACGTAACGACCTACATAGCTACTGACTTCTTACACGCGCAGTTAGACGCCCGGAAATTCCGGTCAACTACCGGCACGCTACTATGTCTGCTACTGCAAGAACACAGACGGTCTATCTGCACGTGTAGGATGTAGTGTATGCAGCTTGATAAACGTTGATGCTTGAGTAGAGATGGTCATGGGCCTAACCAACTGCCTATAGTATAGTCTAGGCACTCCGTACATAGATATACTGCAGCGATCCTGCAAAGAACCGTGGGGTGGAGCGGGGTCTTGTCCGACTTTGGGACATGTGTCTTAGATACGGTAGTTGTTCTACCGGCATCCTTTACTGTATTCGTTCCTGAGCGTACAAGTCTAGGAGTAAAGGGTTTCAGTTCTATATGTCTAAAGTAGACGTTGTGGCTTTTACAGCCCCTTACACTCGGTACCTTACACTAAAGAACACAAGAGCATTGAACGTAGTGTAGAGAATTGGCTGACAAGTGGGGGGGGGGGGGGGGGGGGGGGGGGGGGGGGGGGGGGGGGGGGGGGGGGGGGGGGGGGGGGCGCGGGGGGGGGG